>VWYP01034227.1:38633-111263 GCA_013400435.1 Pycnonotus jocosus | reverse complement strand
TGTCCCGGGAGCCGTGAGTGCGGGGTTGCCCCGGGTGCCTGTGCAAGGGGGCTCACGCCTGACGGGAGGGATGCTCGGCGCGGCAGGAAGGGAGCAGAGCTCCGCTTCTCGCCGGGAAGGGCGGGTGTGGAAATAGAGCCGTGCCGGGCGTGTCGGTGCCGTGCCGGGCGCGTCGGTGCCTTGCCGGGAGGGACCTTCCTCCTTCCAGTGGCCTTCCTCACTCCGCTCTCCCGGTGCTGACAGCAGCTGTGGCCCCTAAGTGGGGGGTCCCTGTCCCCTCCTCTGTGACCGGGGTGCTCTGCCGGGGTGGCGGTTTCCTGACTTCTGGTGGCTGGTGTAAGTGAGGTCAGGGGTTTCTCTTGGCCACATTGCAAGGTGCAGCCTCATTGCAGGTCGCACCACCCACAAACTTCACATGCTTCATATGCTGGGTGGGCTCAGGAGTCGCTACTGAGCTCCATTACAAGGGGGCTTCCTGTCCGCCCAGGCTGGGGGAGCACCAGAGCTGCTGCAGCAGGGATGTGACAGGGCACACAGGCACCACATCCCATTATAACCCTTTCATCCCCTGCTCTGCCAGAAAATGCCGCCGTCCTTGCCTGCCACCATCAACATCCGGGAGCCCCGCTGGGACCAGAGCACTTTTCAGGGCCGGGCCAAGCACTTCTTCATGGTGACTGACCCCCGAAACCTGCTGCTCTCAGGGGCTACACTGGAGGAAGCCCGACGGGTGGTGGAGGACTACAGGTACCCACTGGGAGGATGGATGTACCCTCAGCACTGCTCCCAGGCAGGAGCCATTCCCAGGAGTGGGAATAGAAGTGATACTGGCCTCCCTGGCCAAAGCCCCCAAAACTGCCTGGCTGGTCCCTAAGGCATCTCTCCCAGCTCCTGCAGACAATTTGGGGGACCAGTTAGGCCACGTGTGCTGGCAGAGGATCTTTCAACAGGTGTTCCCCTTACCTGGCAGGGCAGGCACCGTACAGCCTGGGCTGACAGAGGACGAGCTTTGGCGGGCAAAGTACATCTATGACTCGGCTTTCCACCCTGACACGGGCGAGAAGATGATCCTTGTGGGACGCATGTCTGCTCAGGTCCCCATGAACATGACCATCACTGGTTGCATGTTGACCTTCTACAGGTACCTGTCCCCTCCTCACCCCAGGACCAAGAGGATGCCTGGAGGATCCTCCTGGCTCTGGGGTGAGGAGGGGACACGTGTCCCATACCCTGCTCATATTCAGGCTGTAGGAGCATGAGTGGCATCCCCCAGTGTCTCCAGCACCCTCCTCTCTCTGACAGGACCACACCAGCTGTGCTGTTCTGGCAGTGGGTCAATCAATCATTCAATGCCGTTGTCAACTACACCAACCGCAGCGGGGATGCACCCATCACCCCCAGGTAAGCATCTCTCTAACCAGGTTCTTGAGACACCCCAAAACACCAGGGGAGTGCCTTGAATAGCAGAGAGCTGTGAGATGGGACAATGGAGACCTGGTGAAGGCAGAGATGGACACCATTTGGGCTGTCAGTGTTAGTGGTAGAGTTGAGAAAGGAACCCAGGTATCCTGATGCTCTTGAAGGGTGAGCTGTTCCTTTCTTTGGAGGGGCAACTGAGATAGGGAGAGCCTGGCTTACTGGTGTCACTTCCTGCTCTTTCAGCCAGCTGGGAACAGCCTATGTGAGCGCAACCACGGGGGCAGTTGTCACAGCACTGGGGCTCAAATCCCTCACCAAGGTACGGTGAACCCCTGTCCATCACAACTAGGGGACATGGACCCTCCCCATGGGATCTCCTGAGCTCTGAGCTGAGCAGGGGATTCACCTGGAGTGGGGGAGAAAATGAAGAAAAGGGATTTGCTGAGAGGTTGCCCACACAGGGCAGCTGCTCTCCCCAGTGATGGCTGTGCCGATGGCCTGTCCTTCCAGCCTTTCTCTGGATGTATCTCCAGGCTTTTTTCACCCCTCAGCCTCTGTCCAGGCCTGGCAGGGGACCTGAGACCCACCCCCCCCCCAGACCCTTTGGTCTGTGCAGCTTTTACCAGCTGAGAGTTGCAGGGTAGGAGGAATCATTTTTTCCCCAGTGGGGCTGGGACATCTCAGGGTCTTCCAGGAAGATGGAGGCAGACCTGGGGACAGCCAGCTCTGCCCCCAGACCCTCTTCATGACATTCTCCTGCTTTTCCCCCAGCACTTGCCAGCCCTCATCGGCCGGTATGTGCCTTTTGCGGCTGTGGCAGCTGCCAACTGCATCAACATCCCGCTGATGAGGCAGAGGTGAGCCCCTGGCGTGGGACAGGCTTGCCTCAGGGTCCGTAGGCGCTGGTGGGGAATGCAGGGACTTCCTTGCTGATCCTTAGCATGGGGGGTGGGCTTGAGGGTACAAGCACCTGATTGCAACCTAGGGGATTATTGGTCCCTGTGCAGCCCTGTTGAGGACTGCTACCAAATGTGAATGCTGGTCTAGCTGAGACCCCCTCTGATTTATTGTGCAGCCAGTGGATGGGGTACAGGAGGATGCCAACGTCCCTTGAGACATGTCCTGTCCTGTGTCCTGATCCCCTTACTGTTGTGCCCTGTGGCTCCCTCACCCCTCTGTCCCTGCAGAGAGCTCAAAGTGGGGATCCCTGTCACGGATGAGAACGGGAACCGCCTGGGTGAATCCACAGCAGCAGCCCAGAAGGCCATTTTCCAGGTGGTGGTGTCCCGCATTGGCATGGCAGCACCAGCCATGGGTGAGTGTCCCCTCCTCCACCTGTGTTGGGAGATTGCAGCTGATCCCTGGCAGTGTGGGATGGGGTCCCACTGCTGGCAGGGGGCTGTGAGCACTGGGAGCTCATCTCCTTCCTTCCTGCCTCAGCCATTCCACCGGTGATCATGAACATGCTGGAGAAGAGAGCTTTCCTGAAGGTACCAGTGAACCTGGGATGGGTGGGCATAGAGACACCCACCAAGCTTGGCACGTTGTTAACAGCCCTCAGGGCTGGCACCCTGTTGGGGAATAGGTATCTTCCCCCTCTGTGTTCACCACATTGACACACATCCTCTCCCTGTCCCTGGCAGCGGTACCCGTACCTGAACGCTCCCCTGCAGGTCGGCCTGGTGGGACTCTGGTAAGTCCCCCTCCACCGATGGGCATTGCTGCCCTGGGCACAGACCAAGCCCAGTGCTGCTGGGAACCCTGCTTGGCAGTGTGGGAGGAGAACTGCCCCAGAGTTTCTTGGGGGAATGCCAGAGCTTGCCCAGGCTAGTGGCACCCTAGGCAGATGGGATGGAATATGAGGTTTTGGGGCCAGGAGTTTTGCTTCATCTTGGTGTCTCTCAAGCCTGCCACGGGCTCCTGCTCAGCATTGCTGTTCCCTCACGTCACTGGGGGACAGGCTTTGCCTGCCCCACCTCAGTAGCCAAATGCAGGGTCTGCAGCTTGGAGAGGCCATCTCTATAGCCTTTTCCTGGATGGACACCCAGCACAGGTCTGGGCTGCCTCATTGCTGCTCTGGGATCAGGCCATGGGTGGGTGTGGGTGATTTATGCAGCCCAGCTTCACCTTTCCATGTCTTTCTCTTGCAGTTTGGTGTTCGCCACCCCTTTGTGCTGTGCACTCTTCCCACAGAAAAGGTACAGATAGGCACTTTGCCTGCACGTGTGGCTCCTGTGTGGGGTGGGGCTGCTTTCTGACTCTCAAGAGATTCTTTTGCTTCTTCAAGCAGTCAGGGGCTTAAACCTGTGCCCACACATCTCTGTGCACAGGCAGCAGTGCAGACCCAAGGGTCTCTGCTTGGCCACAGGGATAGCATCCCCATGGGGTGCAGCAGGTAGTTTCTGACCTGCAACCACTGTTGGATATACCCCCTCCATCCTCTGTATCCGTGTTTCCTCCACAGCTCAATGCCTGTGAGCAGCCTGGAGCCTGAAGTCCAAGATCAGATCCGGAAGAAAAATCCGTGGCTGGAGACCGTCTACTTCAACAAGGGGCTCTGAACGGGTTCCTGGGGTGGCTGAGATGTGCCCCACGGAGCTGCCACGCCAGCGCATTGCTGAGCTTCGCCCTTTCGATCCCCTTGGGGCTGCTGCTGCTTTCCCTTGGCCATTGTGTGTCCATAGGTCCCAGGTGCTCAGCCCTGCTTCCCGGGGTGCCTGCAGCTGTGCAGCACCACACCAAACCCTGTCCCCATGCCCGGCTCAGCCCTGCTCTGGGGACCTCCTGGCTGGCACTCTGGTGCAGTTCTCCTTTCTGTGTGTGCCTGTAGCTCTGTGCAGTGCACAGGGAAGTGCGGGCAGCAACACCAGGGACCTTGTGAGCTGTGGCGGAAGAAAAAAAAATGAGATGAGGAAGAAAAGGTGCTCCCCAGCTTTAGGAGGCAGCAGAGAATCAGCGATTGAAAGTAGAATACCTCTGCAGGTACCCTGTGGTGCCCAGTGGTTCAACAGCTGGTACCTGGGGATGGCAGAGCAGCTTTTGGAGAGGAAAACTCCCCATACCCAAAATAGCTGGGGGTGAGTGATCAATTGCACACAGTGGCTTGAACTCAGAGTGGGGGGCTTTCCCAGCCCAGGCGTGTGCTCCCAGCTCACCTTCTGCTCTCCTTTGGGCTGCTCTGGGGATTTAATCTGGCTTTCTGCTGCTTCTATCCCCAAAGCAAATGGCATATCTTAATCCCAGTAGAGTCTTGTTTTTTATTCTCATTTTAATGCCATCTGCGTTCAGGGCTGGGCTTCCCCTGAGGGGTTACTCTACCCCCTCCTGGAGTGCTTCAGTGTTTCAGGTGGACCTTCTCAAATAGCTTTAAGTGCACTGTGGTTTCCTCTAGATATCTTTGATATACATACAATGTACCTATATATACCAAACAATAAAGGCAGATTGTTTCTACAAAACCAACAGCAAAAAGAAGTGTGCTGCTGACTAGTTTGTATATGGTGGAAAGGCACTGCTATTGAGGTGAAGATGGGAGCAGGAGAGAGGGGCAGGCTGGCTTTTGAGGTGCCTTTGCACCCCCTGGGGTTGGGTTCTGCTCCCTGCTTTCCAGCCCCCTGCCTTTGCAGCAGCTCTGGCTGGCCTGGCGTGTATTTAAGCTTATCCAGCTGTCAGGAGGGCTTTTTTTAGTACAGTCGGCTTTGGACCTCGCTGCTGCGCAGAGAGCTTTGATAAGCTGCTGCCCTGGATGCTGCTGGTTTGGAGAGGCCAAAGCGTCACCCTGGCTCTGCCCACACTCACTCCCCCTCTTGCAGCCTGCTCACAGGACAATCCTGGCCCTGCTCCTGTGCCTTCCCTGCAGGACTATTTTTATCCCACTTTCTATGTACAACTATCGGAGAGCACATGGGAGAGCACATCACGGCTGTCACAGGACCCCGGGCAGCAGCTGCCTCCCCCTCAGCTTTCTGTCCAGCCAGGGCAGTCAGAAGGAGCGATGGATGTCCATTCAGGGAGAGGAGGGATGAAGGCAATCCTGCTCTGCAGTACCCCATGCTGAAGGACAGAAGGAGCGAGACCACTGCAAAGGCCAAGATGGGCAGATGCAGCAGTGACGATATCAGGGCCAGGCAGCCCAAAGCCACCCTGTGCCACAGCTTACACAGCTGGCAGGGGCTGGCAGAGGCCTCAAGGGGCAGCTAGGAGAACACCTGCACCCAGAACCCACCCAGGGTGGGAAAGTGAGGGGATTTGGACTGGCACATCAGGGGTCTGTCCTCCTCCTTCTCCTGGCCCCAGAATATTGCAAATATCTCCCCTGAGCCAGCCATTGGCGGCTTATAAATAATGCAGCCCCTCGCCGTGCAATAAGGGCTTGTCAGTAGCTATTCTGCTCTCATAAATTAAAGATGAAAAGGTACAAGGCTCTTGCCAGAAAAATGAAGACAAATTTTTAATAGCTTGCCAAGACACAGGGAGATGGAGCGCTCAGGAAAAATGAATTACGTTTTTATTATGTGTTTTATTGTGGTGTAATTGAACGGGATTATCTGAGAATACAATATATTTCCAGAGCAGTGTAAAGAAAACAAAAATAATGATGACACCTTCCTCCTCCCACACACACCATCCAGCTTTGCAGGGACACCCTCCTTGTGTGTGCTGGCTGGGAGCTGCCCTGGGCTGCTGGTGGCCACCAGAGGCAGAGATGGAAAGGGGAGGGACATGGGACACAGCCAGTCGGGGTGGCTGGGTCTGGCTGAATGCGTCTGGGTGGGCCGAGCCTGGGGTCCCCTCAAGAGCCCGCCCCAAGAGGGTCTCCAAGAGCTGTGAGGCTGGGATACAGGGCAATGTGGTGTGGCAGTACTCGGCTGCAAACTCAGTTCTGGAGTGCTGCAGGTCTGGGGTGATGCCCTGCAAACCAGTCACAGTGTCTGTTCTCTCTCGGAGCCGGCAGCAGTGCAGTGAGCCCAGACTCATCCACTTCACTGGGCTAGGGGGAACCTGTTCCCGTGGATTCACCTGACCAGGGGCAGAAAACTCACTTGGCCAGTGAGTTTGGGGGGTAGACAAGCCCAAAAGGGACCTGCTGCCTCTGCAGGGGAGTCCAGGATGCAACAGTGGATGCAAGAGAGCAAGGATGCTCAGTTCCTTCCCGAGCTGGCTCATCACAGAGGTCGAGGGCCAGTCCCAGAAAGACAACAGCTGGATGTCCCCAGGGGTGCTGGGCGGCGCTGGGCTGGGGACATCGATTGGTCCCTGGCATTTTTAATGAGCTGCCCGACCACATGCTTTAACCTTGCCCATAATGAGGGCGAGCAGCAGCAATTCCTACTCCTCAGCCGGCTCCCCCAGCCTTAATGAGCTAATCAATACTTGTTCTCAGCTTAATTTCCAGCTAATTGCTCTTTAATGACGCCTGGAAATGGGCAGCATCTTGCAAGGGGGAGCGGGCAGGCTCCCCCTCCCCAGTGCCCGTCCCCAGTGGCAGGAGGTGTCGAGGTGCTGGCAGCGGGTCACCTTCCCTGGCTGCGTCCCAGCCCTGCTGGCTCTTCTGGAGGCTGGGCAAAGCGAGGGTGGCAAAGGCGACAGCGGGCGCGGTGCCACTGAGCTGGCAGCACCCTCTGGAGCACCCACCCCGTCTGGGGGGTGGGCCATGAAGCCCTGAGCGCCAGGGCAGGCTGAACAGAGGATTCCACCATCACCTGAGGGTGTGCCCAAGTCCCTCTGGACACGACATTGCAGTGAGGGCTCCGCGGCTCGGGGCTTTCAGAGCGCAGGAAGGTCAGGGCGGTGGGGCTGAGGTGCCCATGCCCATACTCCAGGTTCTGCAGCCCCAGGTACAGGGTCGGTGTCACCGCAAGGGGCCGGGGACGAGGCCAGCAGTGCCCTGGAGGTGGCAGCAGAGACGTCGCAGCCGCCGGCCCGCTCGGCCACCGCAGCCCTGTGCCGGGGCACCCGGGGGGACACCGGGTCTCCTGTTTGCTGTGGGGTCAGGGTGTGGGAGGAGCCGTAAGGGTCACGGGGAGCTGGAACCCGCTCTCACCCAGCACCGGAGTGTCAAAGTTGGCACGATCATGCCACTGCGGGGACATCCCGGGAATGCGGCCCCCGCCGTCTTTTCGGTTCCTGCCCTCGGGTTATTAGACCTGAGTGGCAAAACATCAGGAAACGGCACGATTCCTGCTGGGATGGAGCTGAGCCGCGGCTCCTGCCGGAGACCCTGGGCAGGCTGGGCACCGGTGCGTCCCTTACCCTTCGTCCATCGCGCCTCGGGGCCGGCTAACCCTGCGCACAGCTGCAAATGCTTCCCCAAGAATTTGCTGACGGGTTGGTTCTTCAGAGGAATTTGGTCTGGAAAAGCCTGGAGAAACCTGAGCCTGGCTGCTTCCTAGAGCGGGTCTGGCCTGGCACGCAGGCAAGGGGGACCTGCCTGCTGCCCGTGCCTTGTCCCCACAGTGGAATCCTGGAATGGGGCTGGGACCCCTTGAGAGCCACTCAGCCTTGGTGCAGGCTGGCCAGAACTGGGCTGTTTCAGGCTGTCAGACAGCGGGAAAACAGAGAGTGTTTGATTTGATGTAAAATGAGAGAGATTTGGTTTATTATCAGAAGGAGACCCCCACAGCTCTAGGCAGTGTGCTGGCAGCACTCTGTCCCAGGATCTCTGGTGACATTTGCTTCTGCTGTGACATAACCCACATTCTCAACCCCAGCAGCCCAGCCCAACCCCAGTGCTGCTTGCCAGCCCTGCCTGACGTGATGTACATTGAGTCACTTGGCCTAAGAGGTTTTTTCCAGAGTGGATTTTTCCCTTGGCCTCGTCTGCCATAAATCCCAGATTGCTATGGGGTGCCTAGGGGTTCAGCCCAAAGCTGTGGAGGGGTCAGTGGGGCCAGGAGCAGCATGGTACCCTTGAATGGATGTGATGTGTTTCATTCTGATGGCAGAGCTCTGGAGGGGTGTCAAGGATGGGGGCCTGCCAGGAGCACCCATGGACTCCTGGCTTCTATGGGACCATCACCAGATGAAAAAACAGTGATGAGGAGCAACCCACCAGGAAGGGAAGAGGAGGCTTTGGTACTTTAGGCTCAGGCTTCAAAGCCCAGTTCCAGGAGCTTCACTGAGCTCACAAAAAATGAGGGAAAAGGAGAGACAACTAGCCAGCACTGGTAGGGAGCCAGGAATGCAGTTTACCCAAGTGCCAGGCATGCTGGGCTGTGATCACACTTTTCCCCACAAAGCTGTCAAGCAACATAAGCCACAAACCCCATTTGCAGCAGTGGTTGTGTTGATTGACTTCAGGTGTGATTGCGCAGAACTCCTTGTTAAGCACAGGTTTGCTCTTCCACCCCTCATTCATAGCTGCTACTGTTTATTAACACATTCAATAGTCTCATTAAGCAGGAGGTTTAATTAACTGCCATGTTTGAGCTCCATCTTGTTGAGCTGAGCTAAGCTGCCCTTGGCTTTCTGGGGCTGGGTTGTGTTGCTCCACAACTGGAGTTGTTCCTGCTCAGATCTGTGTTTGAATTTCACCTTGGGTCAGGGCTTCTGCCCTGTTAGTGGCTGATGCAGTGACACTCAGGTGAATTCAGCCAGCCAGAGGCCATGATAATCCCATGAAGATAAGCCATACCAAGTGTTTGGGCCATGGCACATGGGAAAAGGAACCATGCGTGGGAAAGGACAGCAGCAATGGGACCTGTTCCCCCTTGTGACAGCAAGAGACACAACTTGAAACACAGATGGTCCATTTTCAGCAGTGCCTGGGATTTAAGTGCTGGCTCTGTTTCTGTGCTGGCCAGGAGCTTTGTGAGCAGGAGGTGGCATACAGGGCCAGGCTTGCTTTGCCGCTTTTCCCCCTGGAGCAGGTGAGGGCAGCTGAGGGTGTGTTTGGTGCAGGCAGTCCTTCATCCCAAAGTGGGAAGGCAGGGATAGCCCAGGAGGCTCAGCACTCCTCTCTGGGCCACCTACAGTCTGTCTCCTCTCTGCTCAGGCTCTGACCGAGCTCTGGGGCTGTTTGTAGGAAACCCTCAGCCCTTCCTGACTTTTTCCCTGCTCCCAAAACAGCTGCAGCCACAGCTGCTCAGCAACTCGTGGATGCTGGACCTAAAAACTTATGGCATGTGGGGACTGAACTCAACAGGCTGGACAAAGGGAGCCAGGGAGGAAGGCAGCCCTGAGCCAAGGGTCTGGGGGCCACAGAGGGGGAGTGGGATGTGAGGCTGAAGGCAGAGCTGGCAGGAAACCCCACTCTGCAGCAGGAGGCTAGAGAGGGGAGTTTGGACGTGAGAGACAGATTTAAGGGGGCTGAAACCTGCTGCATTTTCCGTCGTTAGACATGGCTGGATTCACAACGTGACCGAGCAAAAGCCCTGGAACCCGGAACGGATTTGCAGGAGGGTGTTGGAAAGCAAAAGCAGATTTTTGCAGCATGGTGAGGGAAACCAGATCCTTAGAGGGGTCCTGATTTGCTTGAGCTTCATGGGGGAACTAAATCCCACAAATTCCTTGCCTGGAGAGGAGCGGGCTGTGTGATCCCCCCGGCATGACATCCGGAGCAAGATGCAAATGCACCATGTGTGTTCGTGCTGCAAAGACATGCTGGCTCCCCCACTCCTCAGAGCAAATTCCGGAGGGAAACTGAGGCAGGGAGCAGCAAGGCAGTTTGCTCAAGAGGTCTGGAGCACCAGCCCTGTGCATATGGGTTTTGCACTGCTGTGGCATGGAGCAGCCCCACCGCTGCTCCCAATAGCTCCACTCCAGCCAAGGGAGCGCTGTGGTTTACACCACAATACCCCCTTCAAACGTGGCTCCTGGTGTGGGGCGAGTGCAAACATCCCCAGGGAGTTATCCCCCCATTTACTTATAGCAGCTGCTCAAATTTTCAGTGTGTGTTTCCCAACCAAATTACGGGTTGAGAGACTCTTTTGACCACTTCCTTAGCCGTGCCTACCTCTCCCATTCACTTGTCCCCAGGGACTGCTGCCAAGTTGGACTGCAAAGGAGGAGACCCCAGGCCCTTCCTGGCCCATGGATGGGGCGGAGCATTAACCCAGGTCCCGCACACGATTGGGAGTGATTCCAGCGGCGAGGTGCCGGTGCCAGGGAGCCGGAGCGGCAGAGTCCCGGGTCCAAGGTGCGGTGCGTGGCGGGACCCCGGCAGGGAAGGGGTGCCAGCCAGCCCGTGTCCCGGTCCAGGGACGGGCCGCGGGCCCGGAGAGGGGCGGGGGGATTCACGTTTCGCTGACATCACGGCGGTGCTGGAGCGGCCGGGGGCCAGCAGCCCTGGGGGCCAGCAGCCCCGCCGCCACGGCCACTGCACACCCGCGGCCCCCGGCACCGGCGCCTCCGGTAAGTGACGGATTATGGCGGGGTGGCTCCTGGAGAACCCCAAGGGACCTCGTGCCTCTTCCCAGCACTCTTCCAGCACCCCCAGCGCCTGCACCCCAGACGTGAAGAGCCAGAGAGCAACTTTGCAATTCCCCCGTACCCTTTCTCTGGCCCCCTACATCCATCGGGGGATGCAGCCTTGCTCCGTACAGACCGGGGAAGGGTGGGCGGGGGGAGGGCTCCGGCACTGGGACCCTCTGCCCCTTTCCACCCCTGGGGCGCCTGGTGGTCTCTGGTAAATGGGTCAAATCTTCACGGTTTGTTATCCGGGGGGTGCATATGTGTGATCCACTATCCAGGCCATCCCCACCCCAGCTCTGGGCTGTGTTAGCCCCAAGAGTGGGGGGTGTAGCTGGGGGGGCTGCAGCTTGCCCTTCGGTGCTGTTCCCAGCGGGAGGGGAGGGGACAGCCTGTCTGCCTAGGTCCCCTCCCTAGCCCCACTCTCTTATGCTCAATCGCCCTGGGGTGGAGGACCATGATTTCACTCCATCCCAGGGAAGGCAGCCAGGGTATAACATGGGGCAGGGAGGGATGTTTGCAAAGGGATTTGGTTCACTGTCACCGTCTCTGGGATAGGCTCTGAGATGCCACGTTTTTCTCCCCAAGGGAGATGGGAAGCCCAGAGTAGATCAGCTTCTTACCCTGAGCAGGTAATGCAGGCATGGGGTTTGAGGACAGGGACCCTGCTGTGCTGGTACAGACTGAGGACACTGGGTCTGCTGTCAGTCCAGTGGTTGCTCACCTGTGCACTGAGCTCCTCCATGATCAGCCTCAGCTGCCTGCATGATGACTGAGGGCTCACAAAACCTTCTGGGGAGTGGGCATTTTTCCCCTCCTTGAGTAGGTGGTGCCTAAAAAAGGGAGTTACAGCACAGGGAGGGAGGGAGAACAAAAGCCAGGCATGACTGGGAGCATCCTCCTGGCTCAGCTGCCTCCAGCACAGAAAGAGCACCTTGTCTGCAGGATCAGCCACTCCATTGTGCTTGTATGGATGGTGAGGGAGGAAAAAAGGGTTCATTACTCTTGCAAAGCAATGGGGAAAGGAAAGGAGCTTGAGAGCAACTTTCTGACAGGAGACCAGGAGCAGAGTATGAACAAGCTGAACCGTAAACTTGTAGAACAGCCTGTTCAGTGCCCTGCCAGCCCTGTGGCTTCTCAGGCTATGCTGGGGTCAGAGGAGGCTGGACTTTGCATGCTGGCCTGCCAAGGGAACAAGGATGAAACCTGATGGGCTGGGATCATCAGCACTATCTCTCCAGAAGGTGTTCAGTGTCTCGGGGCAGGAGCTGGCTGGGGAGCTCCAGGGTGCAGAGGCTGTGACTGCAGGGCTGGGGATGAGAGGGGCTGGGACCAGAGCAGGCCAGCCAGGAGACAAAGGAGTGGGAGACACTTTCTGCACCAGTAACACATTTTCTCCCTCCTCACAGGCCAGGATGGCTCCTCAGATCTAGACAGGGAGACCAGAGGAGTGCCAGAAATCCCCATCCAAGCAGCAGTGGGATTGGGATAGAGGAGCTGCTGTGAGGATGTCTGAAGTCAAGCCCCTCAGCATCTCTTGCCTGGTGCTTTCCTTGCTCTCCTTGCACTGGGCTTTGCTCCAGCTGGGCCAGGCTTTTCCCAGCACCTCTGACTACCTCCAGCGGGGCTGGCAACGGCTGCTGGAGGAAGGGGAGGGCTGCACAGAGTGCCAGCCGGAGGAGTGCCCGATGCCACGCGGGTGCCTGGCTGGCACCGTGCGCGATGCCTGTGACTGCTGCTGGGAATGTGCCAACCTGGAGGGACAGATCTGTGACCTGGACAACACCAACCATTTCTACGGCAAGTGTGGGGAGCACCTGGAGTGCCGGCTGGACGCCGGGGACTTGCGCCATGGAGAGGTGCCTGAGCCACAGTGTGCCTGCCTCTCCCAGCTGGCCCTCTGCGGCTCTGACGGCAAAACCTACGCCCAGATCTGCAGGTTCCTGGAGGCTGCCCGTGCCCACCCCGATGCCAACCTCACTGTGGCCCATGAAGGTCCCTGTGAGTCAGGTAGTGGCCTTGGAGCTGTGGGAAGAGGCAAGCAAGGGGGTCTGCCTTAACTGTTTTGCCTGGCAGCAAAATCACAGGGACAGGACTGCACTGGGGGCTGCTACATGCAGTGTCAGGCTCCCACTAGTCCCCCCACGCTGCTGCTCTGGGGGAGCCCCTTGCAGATCCAGTGCTTTCAGAAGTCTGGGAGCAGCTTTGCCAAGAGGGAGTGGAGTTTATGGGAAGCAACAAATCCTGCTGGAGCAGATGGGGGAGTTCCAGGGAATTGTTAGTGAATTCTTGGCGGCAGGGCTGGATTCACACTGGCCTGTTGCTCCCAAGAAATGTGCCTGCCTCCTGCAAATAGAAACCAGGGTTGGATTGACTTGGCTGTGTGATTTCCATCTCCCATTTAAAACTCAGGTGGGGGTTGAGAGGGGACAGTCTAGCAGGAAGGCCATGCCCCATCCTGCCCAGGCTGGCACAGGTCACCCAGTGCTGTCACCGCAGCCTGATGGGTATCAAGGTTGACGTTATTTTCTGTAGATCATCATGTCCTTGAGTGTTTTCCCATGTATATTTGGAGGTTGAACTCTGGGTACTGTCTAGTGCTATGGGCCAGATCACGGAGCAGGTGTGAGTAAGAAGGGTGATCCTCACTCTATCCCTCCAGGGAAGGGATGTGGAACCTGGATCTGTTGGGTTCATCCAGGAGATGGGGACCTGCTGACTCCCCTCATTGCTGGCATGAGCCCTGTGTCAGAGCAGAGGCCTCATCTGGCTGGAAACTCAACTACCTCAGCCATCCTCAGCCTCAGGCTGGATGAGTGCCCCTTGGCCTCTCTCCCACAGGAGGAGCATGCTCTGATCACTCAGGAGGGCTTTGCTCTGTAACACTGCTGTCGTTGCTCTCTTCCTGCTGCGTGTGTTGCTTGAGCATCATTGCACAGGCGGGGAAACTGAGGCCAGCAGGGATGATAACCCTCCATGGACTGAGGTGGGGCTGGGGAGGGAGCTCCCAGTCCCAGCTGTGAGAAGGGACCATGGCCTTGGGAAAGGTGAGGATCTGCCATGGGAGGGAGAGGAGACAGAGGTGGGAAGGGTCCCAGCATCTCTATGTGAACCAAATGCTGCTGCTCCAGAGACCAGCCCAAGAGAGCCCATGGGACCTGCCAAGGGTGAGACCTCTTCTGAGCCCACCCTGCTCTCCTCTACCCCCCTCTCCAGAGCCTCAGATCACCTCTCCTCCCTATGACACCTGGAACATCACTGGGCAGGATGTCATCTTTGGCTGCGAGGTCTTTGCCTACCCCATGGCATCCATTGAGTGGAGGAAGGATGGCACAGAGACGCTGCTGCCTGGAGATGACCCCCACATCTCTGTCCAGGTGAGCAGGGTGCCCAGGGCATTGAAGATGACCCCAGGGTGACCCAGTGCTTCTCAGAGCTCATGGACCACCAGACCTGAGAGTGGTCATACTCTGGGCATGACCAAGCCTGGCTGCCTGGGGATGGGAAGGGGTGACTGGAGGCTGTATAATAAGAGGACTGACTGAGCCAGGGCTAGTGTCTTGGTGGTAGGAGCCATCAGAATATCTCTCTTATGTGATTTCCTCTAGTAATTTTTGAGCTTGCTCATAAAGTCCTGCAGCAGGGAGTTTCCCCCTTGCCTGCCTTTAGTTTGCTGTGTGTGCTGCCTTCACTTGCAGTCCCGCTGGTGGGGCTGGAAAGAGGACCTCCCAAGTGCTTTAGAGCCTGGGTTGTCGTCTGGTCCTACCAGCACACTCAGGCAGTTCCTGCCCTTTTTTCCCATCAGCAGGGCTTCCATCCCAGAGCTGGCAGGCCCAGAGGTCAGCATCCTGCCTGCTGCTAGCCCCAAATATAGCACCCAGCTGGGTGTACCTAGCTATTAGAGGGTGTGGGCAGAGGCAAAGGGGCCATGCACTTCAGCCAGGCAGCAATGGGGAAGAGAATGTGGTGGAATGGATGGAGGGAGCCAGAGGAGCAGGTGGAACCTGCACTGTGGCCCCTTTCCATCTTTCTGTCCTTCAAGCCTCCCCACAGCTTGTTGCAGGGTCTGATTGAGGATCGTCACCCCAAGCAGGACAACCCTGCTTGGTTGGAGGAAACTCTACTGTCCTCCACCCCTGGCCACGGCACCATAATAGCAGCCTGCAAACACAGCTGCAGCCCAGCTGGGTCAGGAAAAGCTTATTTATTCCTGGGGATAAACAGAAAATAGCATGGTTGCTGCCAGAGCAATCCTGGGATTTCACTGCCTGCTGGAACAGGGGACCCGAGCTCTGTGGCACAGATTCCCCCTTGCTTCTGCTACAAGTGCTGACAGAAATTCCCCCATTTTGCAGTTCAGAGGTGGCCCCCAGAAATATGAAGTGACAGGCTGGCTCCAGATCCAGGGCGTGCGGGTGACGGACGAGGGCACGTACCGCTGCTTCGCCAGGAACAGGGTCGGGGAGGTGGTGGCATTGGCCAGCCTGACCGTCTTCACACCGGGTGAGCACCATGTCCTTGTCCCCATGCTCTCATGGGGACACAGGAAGGGATGTTTGGGCACAGTGCACCAGCACGGCAGGAGCTGCTGGAGCGTAGGGCTGTGCTGGGGATGGGATGCTGTGCATGGTTTGGCTTTGGTCCTGGTGGGGAAGGGGACAGGCACAGCAGGGTGGCAATGTCACCTTGTCCCCATGCTGCCGTTTCAGACCAACTCAACCTGACAGACTTCTCCCTGCCGAAGCCCCGCATGACACCTGAGGACTACGGGGAGAGTGAGGAAGACTACTACTAGCCCAGAGATGGCATGTCCAGCTGCAGAGATCACCCTGCCACAGCAACCCTTCCCCAGGGCCTGGGGACCTCTCTGGAGCAAGCACCCTCCAGCCCAAAACTCCTTCTCTGAACAATCCTGGCACAGGGGATTTTTGGGGTGGGGGACAGGGTGGCACATCCTCTTGGGGTGCTGGGGAAGGAATACTGGCTGGTTGGCAAGGGCTGGGACCAGGGGCAGCTCTGCTTGGAGCAGGGTGAATCTGTCCTCTGGCACTGAGCGGAGACACGATGGACACTGTGGGGGCAGCTCTGCTGTGTGTGATGAGGACTTGGTGCTGGGGATGGAGACAATCCCCTTTGAGAGAGTGAGGGCAGGGGCATTATGCCCTGTATGAATAATTTTTGGGGAAGCTGGAGCAGAGAGCTGGGACCTGACTGTGATAACCAGTGTGTCACACCCCTGTCTGCTTTGTATCCTGCAAGCACAAAGACATCCCAGCTTCTCCCCAGAACCTGAGGAACATGCTGCCAAAACATCCTTCTCTTCTGTATGTTTTTAACTAGAAAAATAGTGATTTGAGGAAACCAGGCACTTGTGGCTTTCAGTGCTGTCGTGTCTCCAGCTGAACCGTCCTTGTGGTTGGAAACACTTTGGCCTTTTCTTGACTGACTTCATGTTTTCCCTCCCATGCCTTTGACTGACTTCGTGCTTTCTTTTGTCATTTCAGTTGATGTTATTTAAAATATACATGTAGGTCAAAGCCAAGGCCAGCTGACTGTCCTGCGTCCACAAGGATGATCATGGGGGTGAGGAAGGGTGCAAACACCATGGATGCTACCTTGTCCATTGTGGGGTGCTTGAGTTGAGGAGCCCTCCTGCCCATCCCAGTACTCACAGCTGCTCCTGGTGTGGGTCCTGCCCTTCCCACCCCACCTAGGAATGGGGGTGCCCAGCAGACAATCTCCTGTGCAGTGGTGATGCATTGACTCAAATCATTGTACTCCCATGTGTTTGGATCCCATCCCACTGCTGCCCATTTTCATCTTGAGGTCCTAAGTTCTGTGACACTGGGGTCTCCACCTAGGTGATCACAGCCCTGTCAAGTGTGGAGCAGCTCTGTTCCTAGTTGGTGAAGTAAAGGGATGCTCCAGTTTCCACTGGAAACATAATATTAAAAAAAAAAATCTCCCCTACTTACCAGAACTGGTGATTTAGAGCAAACTTTCATTTAGGGGGAGCACAGGAAGAAAACTCAGAGCTGCACTTTGCTGCTCACTGCCCAGAGAGGGCTGTCAGGACCCTTCCTATGGGCTGAGATCACATTCAAGGGGTGCTTTACTCCCAAAGCATCAGCATTTACAGGACTTCTGGTGCTCAAACCTTCATATGGACCAAACCACTCCCAGTTAGTCAGTCCCAGCTCCAGGGAGGTCCAGAGCTGCGGCAGGGAGCCAGACCCCGTGAGGCAGGAATTGGCCAGATCCCAGGCAGGAGCAGGCAGGATGCAATAAGCCTGGCAGCTCGGGTCCCGTGCTACTCTCCTTCACATGTTTTTTCTTTTCTTTTCTTCCTTTTTCTCTTGAGAGCTGGCTCAGATGACACAATTACGGCACTGAAACCTGAAGAAGCAAATAAAAGGGATTTGTCTGGAATTGGCAGCAGAGCAAAATTCCTGCAGACGGTGAGGTTGGGCCAGTTCTGGCCCCCTGCACCACAGCTTGATGGGGCACTGCTGCCCTGCCAGCTGGAGTGCCTACCCTTTCTGCAGAAAACCCCTTCTCAGTCAGAGAAATGCAAAAGCCATTGATGCCTCACCTTCTCCTTCCATCTAACAGCATAACAGAATCCTCCTAGGCTATACCAGCAGAGTCAGAAGTTGTTCAGGAGGGACTAGGGACAAAAGTGTGTCATTGGCTTTCATTTTGCTTTTTTTTGGGTGTAAAACATGCTTTCAGAGAAGCTGGACCTTTTAAATCCATCCTGATTCCCTTCCTGTTTTTTGCACACAAATGAGCTGGTGGAACTGGGCCACACTCAGGCTGAGGCTGCCACGGGGAAATCTGAGAGTGTCCCGGAGCTTCAGCAGTCAAGAGCTGCTTGCTGGGCTCCCTGCCGGTGCCCAGGGCTGGCCCCCAGCCAGGGCTGCCATGCCAACCCTCCTCAGGGCCAGGCTTGCCCTGCCTGTGTTGGCACAAATCCAGGTCGTGCTGGGTGGGGATGTGGCTTTGGTCTGGTTGGAGAGTGTCGGATGGGTCACACGCTCCATCCCCGGCTCTCCGTGTGCTCTGCAGGACAATGCCCTGCCTGGGCAATCGCTTTTTGTTCCCAGTCCTTGCCCCTCTCTGCTTCACACCCAGTGCCTTCATTCCCAGTAGGGAGCTGGCAGGGAATGCTGGTGGTTCCTGCCTGGCAGGAAGAGCAGTGGGGATGTTATGACTGAGAGAGGGGGGAACTTGAGCCAAAGCTCTTGTCCAAAATTAATCAAACCAAGGGCTGTGTGTCCCAGACTCCTCGGATCCCCCTGTGGGAGAGGGCTGTCTGACTGGCAGGTTGGAGCTCAGTTGAGCTCCACTCCCCCTAAGGTGAAAGGCAGCAGGGTGGCTCCAGGGGCACAGAGAGGGCTGGTGTCTCCTCATCCCAGCTCCCAGTCTTGCCATTTCCAGTCACTTAAAAATTAAAGAAGCCAATATTGCTGCATGGCTGGAATCGGTCACTGCCACAGAGCTTAATTGAGGTTATTTGTTGGCTCTAAACACATTTGGTCACCTCTGCTGCTGGCTGCTCAGATGTTTCTTGCAGCCCCAAGGAGGGGGCACCCCAGGCTCTGCAGATCCTGTTTGCAGTTCCAGGCACCTACAGGGTCCCAGGGACCTGACCAAACCTGGTGTTGGTGTGGGTTCAGAGGGTCTGTCCCAATAACATGCACCAAAATCCTTTGCTGGCCGATCTTTGGCGCAGTTCCTTTCTGGGGGCAGAGGGGGCTGAGCAGCTCCTGCCAGCCCAGCTGACTGCACTCAGAGCACCTGATCAGCTGAGCCCAGAGGTCAGGCTGATGTCAGGGGTGAGGAGAGCTGGACTGGGAAGTGTTGACGTGGCCACTGGCCCAGGCACAGCACCGACACCTCCTGGCCACTGGGGATGAGCAGGGTGCGAGCACCTCCCAGGGCACCAGAGGTCACTGCGAGCCTGGGTACGTACAAAGGAAGGGCGGCTTGTCCTGCCAGGATCTGAAAGACCCTGGAGATGCACCCTGTGACCAGCTGCCAATCACACAGTTTTGCTGTCTGCAGGAAAACCCACAAAGTCTGGATGGTAAATACACTCCTGTAAAAAAAACCCTGCTGTCCCTGTCCTTCCCTGCTCTTGGGGGTGCTGGGTCCTGCCCCTGTCTGGGCCTGGCCAGGAGGCACATGAAATCATGAAAGTTTGGATTGGAAGGGACCTTAGAGGTCATTTAGTTGCAATGCTCCTGCCATGGGCAGGGACACCTTCCACTAGACCACGTTGCTCAGGGCCCCACCCAGCCTGGTCTTGAACACTTTTGGGGCTGGGGAGTCCACAGGACAACCTATACTGGTTCCTTACCACCCTCACAAAAAAGATTTTCTTTCTAATATCAGATCTAAACTTACTCTCAGTTTAAAGTCATTCACCCTTTTTCTATTACTACATGCTCTTGTCAAAAGTCTCTCCAGCTCTCTTATCAACCCTTTCGGTTCTGCAAGGGGATTTAAGGTGTTCCTGGAGCTTTGTCTTCTTCAGCCTACTCTTCTTCAGGCCCATTTCTCTCAGCCTGTCTCTAGCCCTCTGAGCATCTTCATGGCCCTCCTCAGGACCTGCTCCAACAGATCCACATTCTTCCTATGTGGGAGCCCCAGAGCTGGACACAGCACTCAGGAAGGGCCTCACAAGAGCAAAGCAGAGGGACAGAATCACCTCCCTCAACCTGCTGGCCGTGCTTTCTGCGGTGCATCAGCACCCCCTTCCCAGAGTCCAGGTTTGGGCCACGGCGCCGATTAGCTGTGAAGCAGCAGTGAAACAGAGAAACAGACGTGAAACAGTGGAACAGCCGTCAAACATTGGAACAGCCGTCAAACAGTGAAGCAGTGGAACAGCCGTCAAACAGTGAAACAGCCGTCAAACAGTGCCATCTCCTGGCAAAGCCACCGGCCACGCCGGGCTCTGTCTCTGCTGGGCACCCTGCAAGGCACGCGGGGCCTTGGGCACCCCTGGGGCACCCTGACCCTCAAATCCATCCATGCCTGCTCCGAGCCCTTTCCCCGCCCTCGGCAGAATCTCTGGCTTGCTGGGAGGGGTAATCACAAGGCACTGTGAGTATGAACTGTCTCTCAGGATGATCACCAGAGCCAGAGCATCCTCTTGATGCTGGCTTTGGGTGGCTGCCGCAGGCAGAGCTGGGATGAGGCAGAGCCTGGAGATGTTCAGCTGCAATCCTTGGGTGTCTGTGTTGAACCGGGGCTGCAAAAAGGCAAAAGCCCCTCGTGGCCACCCTGACAGCCCCCCACGCCATGGGCATCTCCCATGGGAGATCAATGGCTTCTGGCAGAGGCTCACTGAGCCTGAACTGATCACTGGTCATGCCTGGATGGAAGCAGCACTGTAATCTCGCTCTGCAAACGAGTAAACTGAGGCACAAAGAAACTACACATGAAGAACTCAACCAGAGCCAGAGAGATCTTCAGGGCAGAGTCACCAGCTACCCCCAGGACTTCTGTCTCCAACCTGTCCCCACCCCTGTTGGGAGCGGCATTTTTCCCCGTCTTCTGCATGGCATATCTTCACCCTGCTGTAGAGGCTCAGAGAGAAAATAAAATAGCAAGACAGCTTCCCTGCCTCCACCCAGCACTTATACTGCCTGATAAACAAAATGGAAATAAATCCTCCTGCGTTTGCAGCAAATAGGTCTCCATGGGGGGTTGCTTTCAATAATTCAAATGCTGTTGCAGAGCAGAGCCCACGCCAATGGGTTTTAATAAACACAGCCATAATGTGACATGCAATTTATTATTAAGCTTAAAACAGGGAGCAAAGATTTTAATAAAAGCACCAGGTTCCCTGTATCAGTCACAGCAAGTGGCGGGGTGCTAGCTGTGGGGGGAGGTTGGGTGAGCTGGCTGCAGGGACAGACAGAGCTGGATTTGTTTTGCTGTGTGCCCCTCAATCTGGCACTGCAGGAATCCTGGGCAGTGCACAGAGATGTGAGCCAGACCTGCGGGAAATGGTGGTTATTGCAAGGACAAGGGTAAGGTGTGAAATGCTCCACTCTGTACAGCTCCCAGCCATGCAGGGAAGAGCTCTGCCCTGGCATCACAGCTTGCTTGCAAGGTCACATTAAAGCCTTGGGTTCAATCCTTCTCTCCAAAACTTTCTTACCCACATCCCCTCCTAAGTCAGCTCCACCTGGGCAGCCCTTTTCTGCTTCACCCTTGCCAGCCCTGGGACACCTTTAAAAGGAGGTAGAGTGGAAAGCTGAGTCTCCTGGAGACAGAAAGGCGGTGCAAGGTGAGAGGATACAAGGTATGGGGAACAGCTGGTGCCTGGAGCCACAGCAAGTATGTGTGCTGTCCACTTGGCTGCATGGGTGGCTCCTCCACACATGGATTTGTTCAAGGGCTGATGAAAAGCAAGAGCAAGGGAGGTGGCTCAGCTGAGGTGGCTCGACAGGACCAGCTGTGTCTGGAGGCACTTCTGTGTTCAGGTAAGGGCTGAAGGACGTTGCACCATCCCATATTCATCACCTAGCAGGATCCAGATGCTGCTTTCTCACTGTTTTTGCTGTAGGCCTACCTGGACACTTGAATGCTGGCAATTCCCCCCCGTGGCTTTTTCTGCCTCCTCTCCTTGCATCCTAGCTGTGCCCTTTGGGAATAATCCCACCAAACCCCAGTACCCACTCCTGCAGAGAACAGCACAGCAGGTGGAAGAGATGTGAGAAGTGGTGCAGCGACTGCCCATACTGTTTCCCCATGAAAATGGAGTTTGTATGATTCCCCTGTGCTCTGGTTTGAGGAGTGGCCTCAAGGAGAAGCAGTTCCACTGATGCAATCTTTGCTTGTGTTAGACAACAGAGAGTCCCTTCCCTACCAAGTCTGTGGGAGATGGGGATCTTTGTCCCAATCCAGCCAAATGACAGTCTGGGGCTAAACCAGCTCTAGGCACCTCCAGCTCCTTCCAGCAGAGCAAGCAGCCTCCTATCTTAAGGAGGGTTTCCAGCCAGATAAAGCCATGCAAGCAGCCTCTGTCCTCCAGCTTGGCTGAAGTGCTGGCAGAGCTGTGCGTGGGGCAGCTTTTGTGGACTCTTTAGCTGGTGTTGACAGCAGAGGTTTTATGCTGGGATTGATGCAGGGTAACACCCTCTGGTTCTGCCAGCACTGGTGCCTGCTGGAGCCTGTAAAAGGCTTTAATTTGAGACTGCCTTTTTTTTTTTTTTCCTCAGCCGTGTCTGTTGAAAGCTCCACTTCCTCTGGCTTGAAAAGCCTAAGAGCTGCTGATGTGACTCTATCCATGTCCATTACTGAGGCTGTGAGTGGGATGTTGAATCTGGATCCAGTGAAGTATCTTGCCTGTCCCCTTGAGATGATGATCCCCGTGCAGATTCATGAGAAGCAGCACCAGCCCAGGGAGGGCTGGAGGGTCTCCACACTCTCCTTGCATTGCAGGTGACTTTTTGACCTTCACCTGTGGTCAGGTGGAGGAAAGACCTATCCTTAGTGGTGTGTGGGGATGGTCCTGGTTATATTTCTACTTGTGCACTCATCTGATGTCCTGGGTTTGCTCCCTGTGGTCTGGGTTCCCCCTCTTCAAGGGCATGGAATTTGGGGTCTGACTCCACGGAGAGAGGGGGATGAGTTGGAGCGGGCAGTAATCCATGTGAGGGCACAACCTGCAGAGAGCACAGGTATCCTCCAGGGAGTGCCTGGGGTGCTTTATCTCAAAAGCAAGGAGGGGCTCAGCAGGGACCTGCCTTATCGGAGCGCTGGTTGCTGTCTCTCCTCGCAGCCCTTTCTGCCCTGGGGCTGCTCTCTGTCACTTCTCTGCTCCGTAACAGCCGGAGGCAGGCGGAAATGGGAGCCCCTGTGCCTGGACCCTGCCAGAGCACACTGCTTCGGAAGTGGGGGGGTATCTGGCTTGCAATTACTGTGCCTTTGGCTTGGCAGGCCTGAAAGTGTGAGTGATGGGGTCTGTGCAGAGCAGCCCCCGAGCCCTGGCGGGTTGGGAAGGGCTCATACCCATCAGCAGCTTTCCCCAGCTGCCTGCACTCTGCCGCTTTGAGAATGTGGGAGGGGAGCAGGGGACAGCAGCTTTGGGCTGCTTGTAAAAACCCCAAATATTCACCTGGCTGGATGTCCACATTCAAAGCACGGCCTGAGCCCTCCTCTTTAATAACCTCCCTCTCCCTGCTATGGCTATGAAGAGAGGCAGAAGCTGCAACCTGCGTATCCCATCCCCCTGTACACCTTTCCCACTTTGCAGCCACATGTGGATGTATCTGGTGAAGGGCTGGGGTGGCTGTTCAGCATCTATCCAGAACCCTGCTGGAGCCAGTCCTTCCCTTACAGAAGAGTTCAGGTGGGAAAAATAAAACAGAAAAATTCTGTGTCAGGGGGACCAGGAAGGTCCAGGGAAGCTTGGTCAAATATGTCCTGCAAGTACAGCTGCAGACAGTGGATTGAAGCCCTCCATGCCTGTAGATAACAGACCATCAGCCACCAGGCTGCTGTGTTGCAGGATGGGAGTGGCAGCTCCCCTGCAAGCATTTTGGGAGGGAGGATGCTGCCTTCCCTGCCCAAGGATGGAGGAGCCAGAAATGAGTGATGCCAGCTCAACAGGGCTCACTTTAAACATGGAGAAGATCCAAAAGCACTGAGCTCATTAGAGTGGTATTGTCAGGAGATGTCCAAAGCTCTAGCTCTCTGCTCTCTTCCTTCCCCACTGCCATCTTGCCCTGGCCTTGGGGAAGGAAGGGTTAAGCCACAGTGCTCAGCAAAACAAGTGCTCTCTGAAAAGTCAGCCAAGCTACCCAAATGCCGGCCTCCCCTCTGCCCCCACCCTTATCCATCTCTCTTATCTGCCCTGGGCAAGAGCAGGGCATTCCCCCTCCTCGCTGATGAGGAGCAGAGCTGGCGACAGGCGGAAGCTGGCTGAGAGCACAGGGCTCAAGGGAGGCCATGGCCACGGTGTCCCGGCTGTGGGCTGGCCTGCGTGGTCAGAGATGTGGAGAGGTGGAGTGGTCCACCATGGGGCTGGATCCACTGATGGATTCCCTATCCCTGGCTGTGTCACATCCCGGGTACTCCAGCAGCACCTCATTTCTGTAGCACACACCGTGAGCCGCTGGGTCTCAGCCCCCGTGGAGAGCCCGGCTCACATCAAGGGGGTTATCAGCTCTGCAAGGGTTAAGTACCCTCTGGGCACTGATATCTGAGGGCACAGCAGCCCGGTTTGGGATGGCTCACGAAGTCCAGGCGAGCTGGGACACAGCTCTGTCCGTGCTGGAGTGAAGATGGAAGGAGGCTGGGGTGTTTCACCATGAGGGCTGCAGTGGGAGCAGGGTGCCAGGGCATCTCTGGCAGTGTGTGTGTGAGCTCTGCCGGCACGAGGCAGGCTTGGACGGGGCTGTTTAATTAAATGTGAAGAGCTCTCACCCTTCACAAGCTGCAGCCCTCACTGCAGCCTGAGCAATTCTGGGAGAGAGTCCTTTTATTAAAAGAGAGAGAGGCTCTGGCTCTGCCAGGCAGCCATCAAATGGCACATTTAATTGTCTCGGCTCGTTTAGCTGTCGTGCAGGGAGGGATGTGCTCTGAGCCCTCCAGCCTCCGCTATACATCCTTCCCGGCAGGCACACGTGCTGCCTGCATCCTGGGTGCTCCTGCTGCCCTCCAGGAGGGCTGGTGAGGAGTACATAGGAGATGAGCCTTCACCCTTCAGCACTGGGGGCTTGCTTGGTGCTCTGACAGCCCAGCCTACTCAGGGCTGAGCACTGGGGTTCAAAAGGACTCAGGAAGGCGCCTGGAGAGATGGGAGCCTTCTGGGGCCGTGGGAGCTGCCTGGAAGACACAGGGTAACTAAGTGACAGCTTAAAAGTATCTTCTCATTTATTCCCACGCAGAGCATTTCTGGCTCTGAAGAGGGCATCCTACCCTGGTTTCAATGTGACAACCTCAGTGTATAAGTCATGGGACAGGCTGGCAGTGGGTTAGGATAGTTGTGCTGCACTTTTCTCCCAGGAATGGAAGTCCTTGGAAATATCTCCTGGGCTCCACACCATCCCAGCAGCAGGGAACTGGCCTGTTCAGGGTGCATATGGAGGGAGAAAGGACATCTGAGTGGTTTTGTGTTATATCTGTTGGCTGATGTGGAGAGACTGAACTTGGGTTCAGCTGCTGGTACTGAGCCCATCGTCCTGGAGGAGAAGCTGTTTGGCTGAATGATGGAAGATGCCCCTGGAGGGGGAGTCACAGCCTTTCCCGTGGCTGTGCAGGAGCAGCCATGCCAAAACTCACCCTTTGGAGAGGAGAGGGGGAAGAAAGAAAGATCAAGAGCAGGAGGAAATAGAGTCTTTTATCAAAGCCTCCTACTTCAAAGCTGTCCAGCTGAAGTGCTCCCCTTTGGTTTAATTTGAAGTGATGTTTCCTTCAGCATCTGCAGCTAAATGGTATTGAGCCAGGCTGAAATGCTGGAAAGCCTGGAAAGGAGAGGCACTGTTTGGGAATGGCTGGAGGTAAACACTCCCATTAGGGTCTGCCTTGATGGCCTTTCCATTGTGATGAAAACTGCCAATGCTGGCATTTCTCATCCCTCAGCTCCTAGCATGAGATAAAATCCAAACCCTTTTGGGAATGGGAACAGGGCAATTTCTCATCCTGGGTGCCTGGGGTGGCTCCATCCCTCTGTAGCGGCTGCAGTGTCTGTGCCCTTGAGCAAGGGGAAGGCAGGAGATGGAGACGTGGGTGCTGCTCTGCCCTGAGGAGCCAGTGCATGTCCCAGGCTTGTGGTTTGCAGCCTCCCTGAAGGTGCTTTGGCCGCCTCTGAACACAGCTGAGAGCCAAACCAGATTGTAGGGAGTAGCAGGGGAAGGAGCAGGAATCCATCTTCCTGATGAATACCTTCAAGTCCTCTTGGAGAGGAAGAGGAAGGCCACTGCTTCCAGTGCCTGGGGAATTTTTGTGTGGGGACAGTGAGGGGAAACAGCAACAGTAGGGCATATGCTACACTGTCACAACATCCCTTAACTAAAAAAAATAACTGACTGGGAGGCAAAGCAGCTGGCTTTTCCTGGGAAAGACCAATGTTCTCCTGTCTGCTGCACAGGAACTGATTTCCCCCAGCTGGCTGGAAAGAAGCTGCTTTGAAAACAGCTGTGCCCTGTCCCTGCTGGGGGCAGCAGGGCTGGGTACCCCCTGGGCAGCATGTCTGGTCATGGGGAGGACAGAGGTGATCAAAATGGCCAGCTGCTCTGTAGAGAGAGGAAGAGGGACATGTCCTGGGAAACAGAAAGGTCATGGTCATCTCTTTAACCTCCAGAGGCCAAACAAGGTTTTAAAGGCGATGACTGTGCTAGCACAAAAGCCACTGACTAGGAAGGACAAGTCACGTCTTGCTGCACGTGGAGAAGGGATGCTCATAGATATCTGTGTGCTGAGGACTGCATATAACAGCTGCTGCAAAGCTTCTTCCACCCAAAAGACTTGAGTGTTGTCCCAGCCAGTGGCTGCTTTAGGGAACAGGACTTCAGAGACTCATGAATGTGGCAGAGCTGGGACCCTGACCCCAGATTCTCTTAAATTAAATCTCAGAGAGGAGATGCTCAAATACATGTTTGTGCTTGCAGTGATGGGAGCTCTGTGGAGCAGAAGGTAGGCGACAATGTGCTCTTTCTTGTGCTTCCCTTGATAGTTGGAAAAAGGTCTCTGCCTATCTTGAGTGAAGTTTTGAAGCTGTATGAAGAGGCAAGGAGGAAAAAAATTCCTTCCACAAGAGTGGGGTGGAAGGAACTGTAATTTCTTTTCTCTCAGTCCAGCAACCCCACGTCCCCCACAGCAAATCCATTCCAGCACTGGTATGGTTGCTGCTTTCTCAACTCTCCCTCCTCCTCGTCCCCTCCTTTCCCTCCCCCCAGCTCCACTCCACGTGCTCCCAGCTGCTCTAGGATGATACAGGCAGGCGCAGAGTTCATGGAGCTGTACCTGTGCTTTGTCTTCATCTGTCACCCCTCCTGACAGTCAGATCCATCTTAAACTGGGAGAGAGAGGGGAAGAGAGGGAAGCAATAATTAACCTCTGTGCAGGCCGCTCCCAAAATGCTGCAGTCTGGTGATGCACGAGGAGACATCCCTGACACTTTTATTGCTACTCCAGCACCGTTCTGCGTCTGTAGGAGGTGATTTGGCCGGGCTGGGATACCTGAGACTTTCATTATGGTTGAAGAGCTGCTGGCACCCACAGCCTTTCTTTGCTGGGTGCATTAGTGAGGGCTCCTCACCACCCTGGCTGGCAAAGCTGGAGGGCAAAACTCATTTGAGGTGTTTTCAGGCTGAGCAGGGGATTTCATGGCTCAGTCCTTGGGGTGTGTTGGATTTAGGAGCTGAAGTTGTTTCTCATGTGGGTACAATATCTGTGTGCAGAAGCAGAGCTTTTGTGTCATTCCAGCCATACCAGGATGTGTCTGACATCTAGGGCAGGACCCCAGTGTTATGGAGCCTGTGACAGATCACTGGTGTCAAACCTGTCCCACACCTGAAAGCTTCCTTGATGGGGATATGGAGTGGGGACAGGGGCTGGGGATTTTTGGGCCCCCTTGTGATACTGTGCTGGACCATAATTCCATCTTGGCATGGATAATACTAAACATCCCTCTGGTCCCTGCAACCTCCTGCCATGGGTGCTTGTGCCTGTCCTGGCACTCTTGGGGTCAAGTGGCCTCACAGCCACCTTGCAGTAACGCTGGGACAGCAGTGACATTGAGAGCTGACAAATGTTTGCCACTCACCTGCCTCATTAGGGCCTGGTAGAGCAGCATCAGTGCCCAGGCTCCACGAGATTCAAAGACAACTGTTGTTCTTGTAAACCCAATGGAGCCCATGGACAAACACAGCCTAACTCTTCATGGAAATCAGGAAAAGCCATCCACGGGTTGGTGTCTGGCTTGGCTCTTCTGCAGGATTGCTGTGCTGTCAATCAGAGCAGTGGCTGTGTTTCATTACATGCTGATACATGTTCAGCAGATGTTGCAACCTCACCTTATATGAAAGAGAGGAAAAAATTAGTGCCAAAAGCATTGGGCAGTCAGACTTCATGTTGTGCTGATCCAAAGTGGCTCACGGTCAGGCTGGTTGTGTATTAAACTCCTGGTCCTTCATGTGGTTGTGCAGAGGCTGGGGCAGGATGAGACAGCACTATCCAGAGCTGGGAGATAGGCATAGGTCCAGATCCTGGTGTGGAACATGTTGCTGTGCAGTGTCTTGCCATGTCCTGGATGTTTTTGTCCATGTCCTATTTGCCCATGAGATGGGTTGCAGCTGCTATTTCTCCCCAAAACGCTCCCAAGATGTCCCAGGACTGTGAGCAGTGGGAACCTGGCATCAGTTGCCTGGCATCAGGTCCCACTACTGTTCCCAGGGTCTGCAGAAAGGTGCAGCCATCCAAGGGCTTGAGCCTGCTGGATTGGAGGGTCAATGGGACCCAAACCAAGAGAAAAGCATTAAAAATAAGATCCATTTTGATTTTCACTTGGTTTAGCAGTGAGAGGGACTGAAAAGAGCCTTTCTGCTAAGATTAAAAGTGGTTTAGCCTGCTGTTGGGATCTGCAGAGCAAATTGGGATCCTTTGCCAAGTGTTTTTGTCAGGGGGTTCCTTATCCAAACCCAAGTTAGAGCTGTCTGTGTTTGTAAGCAGGTTGATATGATCTGTCCTGAGTATTTCTGAGACAACTACAGAGGATCCTGGCATCTCTTCTAGCCTTGAGTTTTCTAGTTGCAGCCTTGGTCCTGGCAGATTGCCTACTCCGAGTCCTAGCACCCATGTCTTAGAAACTGTCACCCCCATCAGTGTCCCCAAACTGTTTCTAAGGGGTCTATACAAAGTCATCAAGAAAGACAGAGGTGGCCTCTGCCATTTGGGCCAAATTCCTAGTGGAAGACACTCTGCTCCAAAGAAAACACAGTATTTGTGTGTAGGAAGGTGTTGTTTGTATCGGTTGGAAACCAGGAAACTGAGGCAAGGAGGATGAGACTGACTTTCCCAGCTGAGGGAAGGACCTGGTGGCAAGCCCAGAGACAACTCAGAAATCTTGTAAATCTTCCCTCTTCCAGGTGCAAAAGCATCCATTGGGCACAGATCAGCACACTGCAGAAAACCCCTCCCAACCTTTCCAGCTCAGCCTTCAGGGGGTGTTTGCCACCGGTAGAGGGGGAAAATGCTTCTGAGCACCTGAAATGTCCGAACAGGCTGCAGATGAGACCATGCACAAGGGCTGCCAGCTCCCTGGCTTTTGAGAGGCGGGAAGACTCGGCCTTCCCCTGCACAGATGGGGGTTTAATCAGGCTCAGTTCAAGCACATGGGTGTTCAGCACTAATCCAATTTCCCTCCATTCATTAGGGTGGTTATTCATCACTCGGGAATCGTGAAAGGCTGTGAGTCCGTGTGGATGCTGGAGAGCGGCAGCACTGCTCGAGGTGGCAGTGTGACCATGAGCTCCTTCCTGGCTGCTGAGCCTGGCTGTGGGTGGGGATGGCAGGTGAGCTGCTGGGGGATCTCAACCCCTTCACAACAAATTGCAAGACAGGCTTGCTACACCAGGCTCTGGGGATCAAATAATCTCAGGCTTGTCCAGAAGTTGTACGGGAAACTGGCTCAAGCGCAGGTTAATACGTGCAGACAGGGAGCTGCTGAGCTGGGAGAGGATCTGAAGTGATGGAAACTTGTGACCTTGCTGTGCTCCACCACACCTGTCTGCCAGTGCTTGGTGATCCCACAGAACAGAAGGTTTAACAAGATGGTCCCAACCCAAGCTGGAGAAAGCCCACGATGTGTGAAAGCAGAGCTGTGGGGAGTGTGTGAAGGAATGTCCATCCCTCCAGGCTGCTCGGAGCTCAGGGACAGCACCAACTGGAACAGTCACTGGTGGGGCTGCACAGGGAAGGCATCTGCCTACGTTTGCTTCTCCCAAGGGTCTGGCAGATGCACTTCCACCTCTTCCAGTGGTGCCTGGGTAGACAGGTCAGGGGGTTGCCAGAGCATGTCATGGCTATTCTCCGGGACCCAGGAAGAAAATCAGACATGTATTTCCCTCTGTTTCTTTCCCCTATGTATGAAGCTCAACACCTTTGCTTTCCAGACAAACAGCTAAGTTTGCACAAATACCTAAGATTTTCCCTTTCAATCCCAACTCCTGTTATCAGTGTGAATATCCTGGCCATTAAAACAAAACAAAAAAAAGTAAATTATCCTCCACGTTTGGTGTAAATTTCAATGTGGTGTGAATATAAAGGGCTGAAAATATGGAGGAATCAAAGACTCTTGAGTGAATGCAACTGTGAGTGTTTTCCTGGAGCATTTAATCCCTAATGAGAGTAGATGATCCTTGAACCATGGCTCACAGGGATGAGAGTTACTGCACTGCTCCAGGGAGCTAAAGTGTAACTACCAATTAGTGGCTGGAGAGATATTTGGTAATTCTGATTATCATGAGGTATCTAGGGACCTCTGGGTGACCACCACAGGGCACCTGAGCTGTGAGCAGGTATTTAACCATGTTCTGGGTGAACCAAACTGGCTCTCACATCCTGGTCCTGCAGACACACTTGAGGGTGTTAGCACAGAGTGCTGGAGGGCTGAGGGGTGAAAGCTGCTTACCACCCATGGAGCTGATCTCCCATGCCTCTGGCCAGTCTGTCTGTCCATCCTGTGCCCTCTTTGGCTGGGAGCTGGGTATTAATGCATCTGAGATGCTGTGCTCCTCTCAGCCTAGAAGGTGAGCCAAGATTTGGGGATCTGAAATCACCCCCAGGCTGCTCATTGGCAAGGGGGCTCCTTGGCGTTTTCATTTGGCCCTTTTCTTTCCTTTCTTCTGTGGGATTTCTCCTCCGAAGCACTGACCCCTCAATCCCCCCACCTGAACCACTCATTCATTCAGTCTCCAGCTCATGGCATATTCCAAACCCTCCCTGGCATCTCTGCAGCCCCCTGCCCTCCCTGAGCCCATCTCCCCTCCCTGCAGAGCACCCCACTTCCCAAGCCCTGGCTGAGCAGCAAGGCACTAACACGGGCACCCTTCTACCTTCCGAAAGGGGCTGGTGGTTGTGTTTGATGGGGGTAATCCATCTCCATCATTGTAATGACCGTTCCCATTAATCGGCCATAAACTAATAAAGTAAGCACTTTCCCCTCACACCCCCCCCAACTTCATTAAGTCTTTAGTACATTAATATGTCTTACTTAGTGTCTGCTTTGGCCTCTGGTTTTGTGGTTGGGTTTGGGTTTTTTAGTTTGTTTTGGGGTTTGGGGTTTTTGGTTTGGTTTGGTTCTTTTAAAATTATTTTTTCCTGTGGGTAGCATGGGTTTACTTGCTGATGTTATTCCCTGCAGCCCTGAGGAAGCTTTGACAGCCCAGGTCATCCTTACATCAGCAGGAACATCATGTGTGCTGATGAGCTGAGAAGAAAGGGACATGGACAGGGATTGGGGCGGGGGAAGGAGGGAGGGAGGGAGGAATAAAAGATCCCGTACACCTCCAAATTAAATTTGTGATGCCTGGCATCAGATGGGCCCGCAGCCAGAGATTAATTCGACTGATCAAGTTATAAAGAGCGCTGAGGCAGGTAATCAATCTTGGAGCTGTCAGGCGAATAGGCAGCAGTATTAACCTGGCAGGACTCACACACACACACACACACACTGAAGCCTTTTTAATTCCTTTCACATTGACAATTATTTCCCAGACCTGTTTATTTTGGAAGGGCTGGGGGGCAGGGGGTAGTGGTGCTTTGCTCTCTCCTCCTCCATCCCTGGCAGCAATAGCCCCATTCAAGCAGAGCATCGTTCTCTCCCTCATGCACCCACCACCTCTACCTGCAAAGGGGAAGTCCTTGGACATGAAGTTAGAAGGCTTTAGCATCAGTTTTCCAACTGCATTTTCTGCTGGATACTGAGAAGGCTCGGAGTAGGTTTCCTTCTCTTTCCAGACTGTGGTGATTGTGTTATCCTTCCCCACCAGCCCTCTGGCTGTGACTGATCTCAGGCTCGTGGTGCTCTGCCCAGGACACCCCCCAGTCACTCAGAGTCCCTGTGTGTCTCTCTTGGTTCCACCATGGGTCAGCTGCAAATGGGAGCTCTTTGGAGCTGGGTCTGCAGATCCCATGGTGGATGGAGGTCAGGAGCTCTCTTAGGAGGTTTTCCTTAGGAATGGGGTGTAAGCAGAGTAGCAGTGGTGGGAGCTGGGCAGCTCCCTTCTTGGTCTGAAGCTTGGGAGTAACAACCCTGCTGGCAGCAGAGGGGAATTCTATCCATATGGGCTGGAGACCCCTGTGCTGGCCGAGTGCTGGGCAGAGACCTTATCTGGTCCAGCCTCAGAGGTGGATGGGGCAGGTCAGCATTGGGAGTCTAAAGAGCCTTGGATCAGCTTCATGGAAGGGAGACTTGCAGGCAAGAGCAGGGACAAGGCCAGCCAGGGACACAGGAATGGGTTGCTTCAGGGGGCAACTGTGGGGCAATTGGAAAGATGACAGAAGAAGGAGTTTGGGGTGCTCAGCCAGCAGAGAGCACTGTGATGTGTGTGTGAGACCACCTGTGCCCCCAACAATGGGGATTGTTGGCCATAAATATGGGCTCAGTTGATGGCTGTTCATAGCAAACCACCCATGACATTAGGAGGCAGTGGGACCTCCTTCCACGAGGAGAGCAGGATGCAATCCCCTGCTAACTCCTTTCTGGCTGGGGACATCTTCTTGCGTGGTGCAGCCAAGCAGCAGTGTCTCCATGCAGAAGTCAACTGCTGACAGCCACCAAAAGCTGTTGGTGGGTATTTTTCACACAGTGCCCCATGTGGCCTCCTCCAGGATCTGGGAGGGGACCTGGGCAGGTGAACAAATTTGTATTGTTGTTGAATGCTGAGCATGGCTCCAATGGATGGGACTGGGAGCTGGCTCTGCAGGAATCTGGTGGCTGGTGGCCCTGCAGATCCTGTCTGAGTGCTTGTTTACTGAAAAGGTTCAGGTACAAGTTGTTCCCACACTGCCTCACGGAGCCCCTGGGCTGGCAGCTCTTTGGCTCAGAGCTGTGGTGTCCCTTGCCCAGGCAGGATGGAATTTTGCTGTGGTCCTACAGCACTTTCCAAGTGCCAAAGCTGCAAGCTGTCAGCATGACACAAGCAGGACATGTGACTCGGGGTGCTGGGAATGCTGTGTCCTTTCCAGGATGTTCAAGTGGATCCTTTCAGGCTGGAACAAACTGCGTGGGCAGCTGAGGGGTCTGAGAAATGCTCTGTGGTGGGAGCTGGTGCATTTGCAAGAGGAGTTTCTTTCCATGCAAGGTGCCCCGGTTAAATATTTCGGAATCCTTTCGCTCCCACAGTTTCCCTGTGCATTCCCTTCAGGGCCTGTCAGTCAGGCTGCAATGGCCCTGCTGAGAGCCAGGGAATCCAGCACAGCTGCAGCTTGCAGCCAGCTCCTGCCTCTCTGCATCCAGCACTCATGTTTGTGCAAGGGCTGTGCCGAGGAATGAGGGGGGGCACTTGCCTCTATGGCACTGGGAGTAGGTCCCCAAAAGGGACACACTTTGGGGAAGGGTTGCTGGATGATGCACTCAGTGCCAGCACCCATACCCTGTGCCCCTCCCTCTGTGGGATGGATGTGGGGATGGATGCTGTGTGCCCCAGGGGTGCTCCCATCCTCCCTCACATCCCCCATAGAGCAGAACAGGGGTGCTGGTGCTGCTCCTCTCTCTGTGCTGGGAAGGTGTCCTCTTCCCTCTGTTCAGAGAAAGTAGCTGCAGCCATTCCCCCATCTCCTGTCCCTGTGGCCCCATCCCTGCCCTCCTGTGGTGCTCTGATTGATGCCGTGGCTCCTTCCACCAGACCCACCAACAAACACCTGTATCCTCTGCTGTTTGTGCCAACCCCACCAGCTCACAGGGCTGCAGGCAAGAGGGCTTCCTTCTGGTGCCAAACCTCTCCTGCTCAGCTCATGCCAGCAGATTTTGGAGCTGCTTGGTGCCAACGTCTTCTCCAATTAATCTTCCTCCTCCCTGGCTTCCCTCCTCACTGGACCACATCTTGGGGAGGATCCATCGATCTCAGAACTGCCCAACAAAGCATCTGGAGCTCAGACCAGACTGTGTTCCCCAGCACCTTCTCCAGGTTGCTGGGTAGCAGTGCAGATGTTGTCTTCATATTTGATGGTATTATTAACACAAGGGGGGGCGAGGGGGATGTAAGCACTAATTGATCTGGTAATAAAGTTAATAGAAGCTCTTATGAGCTTACCCATTAAGAATAATTAAGGAAGGGTGAGTAGGGGAGGAGGCTGAAGGGAAATCCACCAAGGCTGGGATGGGCTCTCTTGTTGAGGGTTTACAGCTCTTCCACCTTACACCCACTGCCCTTGGCCTCCACTCCTAAACCCTCCTTCTGCCCCTGCTCCCAAGATCTCTGGCAGGTCTAAGCTCTCCAGGTGGACCTGGGGGAGCTGAAAGCACAAGCCTTGGGAGGTGTGAGGGTGAGACCTTCCCTGTCAGTACCCAGACAACACAGGGGTCCCGTGGAAATTTAGCAGGGACCACTGGAGAGGTTGGTGGACTTCTTCCAAAGATCTCCCAGCAGAAGGTGAGCATAATTTCTTGCCAGGCTTTTCAGGGAGGCTGGGACTGCTCTGGATCAGAAGCTGGCCTGGCAGGAGCAGCACTCCCCTGCCAAGCTGCAGGCACTGCAGACTCTCCAAGCTGGGAAGGACCATGGGGCATCCTGGGCTGGAGACAGGATGGCTGAGCTCTGGCATGGACAAAACTCAATCTCCAAGCCCCTGGTAAACACAGTTGTCAAAAGAATCTCTCTTGGGTCAGGACTTAATACAGACAGGGGTGCTTCTACGAATGGCAGGGGAAACAGGTGGGATTTCAATGGCTGATAACAGGAGGTAGCAGGGACAGGTTGGGCTGTGAGTTGGCAGAGGCAGAATCGACCTGGCTGTGGGACAAGGGGCTGCAAAGTACCTGGGGCAATGGAGAGAAGACCCCTGTACCTTCCCTACTCATGGCACCTCAGGCAGTGTGGCACAGTTCCTGAACTCCTGGAGACACCATCCCCTGCTCTCCCCACCTTGCAGAGCTCACTGTGTGTGCTTGGCTTGGTTGATGCTGCCAGCTACCAGCACTGAGCTGGATTCCAGGGAGCTGGGCAGCATATGCCAAATAAACAAGGAATTCAGAGGACGAGTGTAATGCTACAGCTCAGTCTACACAAAACAGACAGATACGCCAAGTTTGCTTTGCCTGTGAGCTGCCCTAAAGCAGGACAAAGTACCCCTGGCTCCCAGCAGCTCAGTCTATTCCTGGCCTGCTCCCAGCCTATCCATCTGCAACCAGCTGGGACATGCAGCCAGAGCGGGGCAGGCGGATGTGGGGCTGCTTTGAGTGGCAGGTGGATTTTGCTGCAGGCACTGAAAAGCAGACACCAGGCATCAGGGCTGGACTGGCTCCCCCAGCACCACTGCAAGGCAGCTCTCCCCAGCACTCTCCCCAGCCTGGATTCTCACACATCCACCCAACCCTGGCTTTGCAGCCTGGCTCTGTCCCTCTCTGCCCATTCCCTTGAGCACTCTGTGGGTGCAGAGCCATGACCGTGGGTCTCCAGGCAGCCAAACCCACACATGATATTTATTTCTGTCCTGCCTGTATCACATAAAGGGTGGCTTCACCCTCCTGTGAGCCCTGAGACCTGCAGCCACAGGGGTAGTTGGGCTGGCTTCTCCCACCACTGGGATGGAAGAGGGAGCTGGTGCCCAGGCTGAGGATGGAGGACATGGCAGGAGCAGTCTGGAGCACCCAAACCCGCTCAGGGCTGGCTGCATGCGGTGTCTGAGGGAGGATGATGCCTGCCTGCCCTGGTGCCTCCTGGCTGACGCAGCAGGTGACGCTGTCTGTGTTTGTTTGCTTTGACAAAAGGAGTGAAACAAGATCCAGCTGTGCTGCTGGTGGTGGCAGGGCCCTGACGCAGACACAGAGTACATGGTAAAGAAAGGTGGCTGTCAGTACTCACTGGAGAGCCACGTTCTCCATGTGAGTGCCTCAGCCACAGGGAAGCATCTCCTCACCTCTCAGGGCATCCATCTCTGTCCATCCTATCCCCACCTGCAGCCCTTCAGTGTCCTGTCTGGAGCAGAAAATCCCATTTCTTGGTGATTTTGTAGCGTTGCCATTGATGTGTTGGGTACCAACATGGGAATGGGGACCAGGCTGATGATGTGACCCTGCAGAGTTCCTTGGACTCCCCTGCCACCTCAGCCTACGTGACTGCAGACGGTCCCTGTGAGGAGATCAGTGACATCTTAAAAGCTGCTGCAACACTAGCCGGGTGGAAACACCCATATGCTCCCTCAAACCCTGGGGAGGGCAGCCAGGGCCAGCAGGCTCCAAATATTGATCATAGCTGGCATGTTCATAGAACATCTTTCAAGCCCTGCCATTGTGGAGAGCCATGGCCAGATGTCCCTGGTTTAAATATCCCATGGGTAGGAAGAAGTGGTACCTGTTCATTGGAGCCCAAATAACTTGAAGCACTCCCCTGTGTCACCCATGGGTGACAGAGCCACCCATTGACACAGCAGGGCTGGCATGTCCCGTGTGTCCATGGATCACCTCTGCACAGGGGTGTGTCACCTTTCTCCCCTGTGAATGCAGGCTGACTGATGGGGCTTGGGTCCCTTAGTGGTAATCCAGAGCAGCATATTTACATTAAATTAGCCAAATGATTATGAAAATAGACTCTGCCCAAGAGCCTTCTAATAACTTTCTGTGTTAATGGCTTGGGCTAATATAAGTCCTCCCTGGAAGATCACAGGGCTGTGCAGTGAAATGAGGGCCCAGCCAGGCTGCAGAGGGAAGTGGGATTGGCCATGCCAGTGAGCAGGGGAAAGTTTTTCTTGCTAGGCAGTCTGTGACCATGGACTCTCCCCTTCTTTTCAATGGGTGCCACAGGTCTGATGCTATCAAGGCTCCAAAACACATAGTTAAAGGCTCACCATATGGATACAACTCAGTGATGGTTGAGTTTTGTGTTGCATTGATTATTAAATCTGGATCTGAATAGAGAGGCATTTTGCTGTTGAAGGCCCTGATACAAGAGGAAGGACTCTGGCATAACAATAGCGGAGAGATCAAACAGCAAAGAATAGTCAGTGTGTAGAGCCAGCTCAGGATTTGGATTCAAACCCCATCATATCTGTGACACCTGTGATCTCAGCTACAAACCCCCAGAGCTCTCCCTCTTTGCACACTCCAGCAGATGCAGAAACATCTCTGTCAGGCTGCTGTCATTGGAAATAAATCAGGTGGTGTTCATGGGGCACAGGAGGAGCTTACCTGGAAACAAGTGCAGCCCTGGACAGGGTGAAAAAGAGCATTTGAAGTCAGTGGTTATCAAGTAAAATACCATTCAGCTTGTTACCTAATTAATGTTAATAAATCGTTAGTTATCTAAAATTTGTTGATGAAGTCAGATGTTGCATTTTAAAAAAAATTATTTCTAAAATAACTTCTGCCACTAAGCTAGTCCACTCCCATGACATCAGAGGGCTGGTCTGACAAACCTGCAGGCTTGTGTGTTGGATGTGACCTAAGAACCAGCTTTGGTGGCTTTGCAGTAAATCACAAATGCACTGGGATGTCCGAGTGTACCTGATTTGTGTGTGTTTGGTTTCTCAACCTGTCCGAATCCCATTAAACCTGATTAGGGCTAATACGAGGTGGATCCACTCAAAATGTCTTACAGTGGCTTGGGGTCTCCCCACTGAGTCTTGTCTCTGATTTCTTGTTGTCCAGGAGCCCCCCAGCATCTGTAGTTGAATGTGAGGGCTTCTGTTCAGGGCTGCATGCTGCATTCATCACCTCAGCCTGATAGAGTCAGGCCAACAGATCTTCCCAGCATGCAAAATAACTCATGTTAATCACTGCTTGTGATTTATCCTTTTCTCTGTCTTGTACATGAATTATTCAGGGTGATGTGGTGGGAAACTGAGGCAAGGAAAGCAATGAGAGAGTCCCGTGGCTGGTGCAGATGGTCTTGGTCTCCGAGCTGGGAAGGCAGGGTGGGATGCAGTGGGGTTCTCCCTCTGGCCCTGGACACATCCTGTCTGCAGGAGGTGCTTGGCTTGGCTCTTCACTCTCACAGGGGCTGCTGGAAATTAATTGAACAGTTGACAAGCAAGTGTTGAACTCTCTGGGCACCTCCACCTGGGCTTCTCAGGACAGGCTCTCCTCTCATCTGTCTTTGTGCTGGCTGCAGGGCTGTGTCCATCATTGGCGCCGCGTTTGTTTTGCTGTGGGTATTTTTCTTTAGCCCCAATTACACTCAGGCTTACACCAAAACAAACAAGCCCTGGGATGTGGAGGTACCTGGCTGGCTCAGACAGGCTGGTGCCACGGCTGGCCCCGGGGCTGATAAAGGACCTGTGGTGTCGCTGTGCCGGAGTCTGGGCTTGCAAAATGTGACATGGTTTTTCTTGACAATTAATCACTGGGGAGCGAGCAGCATCAATTAATCCGGGTAATTGGCTGGATTTTGGGTCAGGGTTTTCAGGCTGGACTCCTTTTGGCCCTCTCTCCATACAAAAATGAGCATCTGCATCATGGCACCTGCATGCAAAGCCCTGAGGGACAAAGTGAACAGAGGTGTGGGTTGATCCACCAGTGGTGGCAGCCAAGGAGATTTCCTTGGGCAGGTGGGAATATGAACAACAAACCCCAAGATGCAGAAAATGAACATAGCTGGGATGAGGACAGGACTGGCCTTGCCCTCACCACTGCTGACTGTGCCCCAACCCAGCTGGCAGACGTGTCCAGTCTGAGCCACGGAGAGTTTTGGGACCTGGATGCTTTGAGGTGTTCAGTTCCCTGTTTGGCCCTGTGTGGGGTCAGAAGCAAGAGCTGCTGACTTTGTATTTAGGGGTGAATTGAGATGCCTCTAATGCCAGGGAATGCAGATGTTTCTGGTTCATTCCTGCTTTAGGAAACACTGCAGTGAGGCGTCTGCTTGAAACACTTAGTGGGGAAACTGAGGCATCTAAGCAGCTTTCCTAAGACTGAAAACCCCTGATAAAACAGAAAACTTGTGGCCACTTGTGTGGCACTGGGAGCAGCTCCTGGGACATCCCCAGCCCTCCCCAGTGAAGCAGCCACTGTGGAGAATGGAGTCTGCCAGTGGTGAGAGCCCTTCTCTCCAGGCAGGGAGCTCATCCTGCTGCAGCGCGGCTGCCCGGGGATCAGCCGGGGAGCTCTGAGACAGCTCAGGAGGAGCACGGGATGGGAGAGTAATTTGATGCTCCGAGTGTCCAGGAGAGATCCTGCTAGAAATACCCATCTGACACTGCTTGAGATAAAGCAGGGGAGGTGGGTTCACTTTAGCTTATCGGACACATTTCCTCTAGAGAGATCTCCATCAGCTCAGGGAGGAAACTACTGAAATTTTGTCTTTTGGTGACTTTTTTCCTCTTGAAATTTTTCAGGGGAAACAAAGACAGCCAGGAAAAAAATGTTTCACTTTGTCCTTACTTTGTTAGTGAAAAAGTTTCAGGTTGGAAAGTTTCTGTCTCTGTTTTGTTTTATTACCAGGAAGTCAATTTTCTCTCCCCCACAATTAAGATGAAGTAAAAAAATACTGCCTGGAGAACGAGGTGGAAAAGAAATTTTTAAACTGAAGAAGAGCAAGTGACACACTTGGAAAGCTGTATTTTTCATAATTATCCAGTGGAGACAAAGTGAAGCACAAACACAGCATGGGAATTTCACATGCTACTTCAAAGCTTATTTAATGAAATTTCATTTTTCAGGGACAGAAGCAGCTCGTCAGAAAGCATTTGCTGGCACTCTCAGCCTCAGGACCCGATCTTCTGTCTCCTGCTGTGACTCTGCACATGCTGGGGTGGTACAAAAGGACATTTTGGATGCCCTCATCCTATGAAGACCCATAGGGGCTTTGTCTGGCCTCGCCTGCTGTGCAAACTGCTTCACTCCTTGCATCTGCTGCCATCAGTCCTTGCTGGACAGGTTTTGGGCTCTCAGAGCTGCCCTGCACCCCCACTCTGCAGAAGAGGAGTGGCTACCAGCTTGATCCTCTTCCCCAGGGTTATATCCAGGCACTGGGGCTCCTCACCAGGGACCTCTCCCTCAGGCCATCCTCTCTGGGGACCTCCACATCCTCATCTCCCCCACCTTCCAGCACCAGCTGTGCAGGCAGTGGGGCACAGGATGAGCAGGATGCTGCGGTGCCAGGCAGGATTTCTGCTCACCTGGCACAAGCCCAGGGAGCTGTCGTCTCGCCACAGCCGTGCTGCTAAGCATCAGGCATCCAGCATCCCTGCCCCAAAACCCAGCAGCAGCTTCAGAGGAGCCACCTGGCAAGCTGCAACTGTGAGCAAATGCATCATGGTGCACCAGTGTCCCATAAAAACTTCTGCAAGGCTGTGGGCACATTAAACATCAGTTTTGGTACAGCATTGTGAGGGGACCAGGTCCTGGGGAACACAGCCCTCAGGAGCTGGAAATGCCTTCATCCATTTAACTTCCCAGCTTCTTTTATCATGGATTTTGAAAACATGCCACTTACTAGTGTTTTACAAGTGCCCTTTTGTGCCTTTGCTCTGCAAAATGAAGCTCTGGCACAGTGCTCTCCCCACTGTTATATGATAAACCAATTTAATTCATTTTCCTTTGAATTTTTCACCAATTTGCTGATCTGATTTGGTGAAGAGACACTTCTCCAGCCCACCAAGTTTTCTGTTCTTATTTTCAGCTGTGTTAACCTGCCTCAATCATTGCTAAATAAGAGGTTTTTGTTTGCTGGTAGCCAGGGCATTTCCCCATGGCCTTGGTACTGAGGACCACGATGGCCTCAGGGGTTCTTATGGCCACTGGGCAGGGAAAACAGGCACTGGTCAGATAGAACAGCCTGGAGGGAGGTGTCAGCAGCCATTGCTGGGGTGTGAGGAGAGCTGGGATGTGCTGGCCTAATGGTGCCCTGGGCCTTCTACCATCCTGGCAGCGACATTAGGTCCTTGGAAAGTGAACCTTCCAGGATCTCAGTGACCAGCAGTGCTCAGTGTGTGGCCAGGGTGGGTAGTGTGTTAAGTAGCTGATTGGGGTGGTGATGGATGAGCAAGGTGTTTGGGGCTCATTAATTTCCTGGCAGGGACCAGCTTGTCACATCCTGTAATGCAATCAAAGTGGGAACACATCTCACTCAGGGAGCATCAGGAGCACTCAGTCCAGAGGCAGCTCACTGCCTTCCAGCATTCTCCAGCTGACAAAAACCCCACAACTGCTGTGAGAGTTTAGCTCTGCTAAATGCTGGGCATGGCTCAGCCTGGCTCTGTAACCCTCAGCAGGGGTACTGCTCCCATTTAGCTGATTTCTCCTTGCTGCCCAGCAAAGGAAGCTGTGCAGGGGAGGTTAGAGCTTAGCCTGGTGCTGCCTTGAAACCCCACCATCCCTGGGCTGCAGGTGTCCTTGGAAGCCTCTGCCCTCTGGAAGTCTGGATTGGCTGAACCATAGCACTGGCTGCAGTCACTTTTCCTTCCCCTCCTGTCACCACATCCAGCTTTGGAGCATGCTGGGATCCCAAGAGCAGGGTCTCAGTTATTGGACAGGGGCATTTTCCCTACTCCAGAGGTACCCTGGAGCAGCCAGGCTCATGGGAGAGTATGAGAGGTTATAGCCAGCACTCCTGCAGCCAGAGGATGCTGTGGGACAGGGCTGCAGTGGGAGGTCAGGACACATGAGCATGTGCTCCCTCCCAGCCTGAAACTCCCCAAATCCCCAACCTTCTCTCCGAGAAGCTCTACTTCCTGTCATCCAAAGCACTGGGAGAGCACGGAAACCAAAAGATTTTTAGAAAGAAAAAGGCCCCCGTGGTGACAAACAAGATCAGCATGGCTGTGAGCCAAGGCACTGCTCACCCACCCAGGGGACAAGCTCGGGGGACACACACAGCCCCTCCAGCTGGGCCTAGGGCAGGGGAGAGGTTGTTTTTCCGGCTGCAGCATTGTTCTGCAGGACCTGAATAAACACCCAGCCTGGCGCACCCAGGCACAGGGCACGCTTCCCTCCCAGTCCTGGAGTCCTCAAGGAAACCCCATTTGTCTCTGCTTTTGGCTGACCCTTACAAAACACCTCCACTCCTTGCAGTCAGCAGTGCCTGCACCAGCACCATGGGGCCCTTGCTGTTGGAAACGGTGGGACCCAAGAATGTATTCCAGCTCCTCTGCAGACATCTGGTACATGATCTCCTCTGAGAGAGTCAAGATCTCTCATCTGCTTCCTCAGAGCCTAGATTCAGCACACATGCAGGTGTGCTTGAGAAGTACTGTATTTTACCCTTTTGATATGACTAATATTCAATAGTAATGATTTGATAACCATTTTAGTTATTCATATAGCTTGTTTGCTACTATTGATTACTTTGGTTTGATGTTACTTGCAGAGAACAGGGAGCTGAGATCAGGCTCAGCTGCACCAACAGTGAGTTGCAGCATCCCAAAAAAAGAGAAAGATGCTCAGTAGTGGCTGTGCCCAGGTCAGACAGGACTAGGAAAATGCCACTCTCTGGGCTCATGTAGGCAGACAAGGTTTGAAAACTACTGGGTTTGTGGTCAGCTGCAGCTGGGGAACTGTAGCTGGCCTACTGCTCTGTACCTCTCTGCTTCTGGGGAGTTTTCTGTCTCTGAGTCCACCCATTAGCCATAGTGGGGGCGGGGGGTGGGTGGGGCGGTGTCCAGGACACGGCTGGATCCATCAGGCTCTCTTGTCCTGGGCATGCTCTAACAGCAGAGAGGGCACTGGCAGCAGGGAGCTGCCTGTTTGTCCTGGGCATGGAGCCTGGAGCTGGCACATTCCCCAGCTCAGCACTGGGCTCTGCTTTGCCTGATGAAGCTCTTGCAGGTGCAGCAGCATCTGATGGGCTCAGAGCAGGACCTGGATCACTCCAAGAGGGCAATGGCACCAGGATACTGCAGTGTCCAGGGACAATGCTGTTCTACAGGGCAGCAAAGACCACCTCTAGAGACACCACCATGCAGGAACTGCCAGGACAGGTGTGATGTCAGGGATGTAATTTTCCTGTGCCATACATGATCTTCAGCCATGTCAGTGCTTGCAAGTGTTTGTGCCCCTCATTTCATCCCATGCTGAATCAGATCTTGCCTCTGTGTGGCTCTGTGTGCCCCCTTTGCTGTGTGGCACTGATATCACCCAGAGAAGGCAACACACTTCTCCAGGGCACAGGAGCTGAGTGCAGGCTCATGGCCAGAGAGCAGCTTAGCAGCCCATTTTGTGCCTATTATCCAAAGCACAGAGAGGACTGCAGATGAACTAAGTGAGGGACTAAGTAAATAAAGGATTGACCTTCCACCCCAGGGGCCACAGGGCAGCTACAAACCAGTGCTAATGTGAAATAGAGAGCCAAACTTTGCAGACTCTAGAGGAATTTACCCTGTAAGCATCAAAGAAGGCAAAGGACTCATGTGTCACCCTATCTGCATCAACATGGGGATGATGGCCCTGCCACCCAGAGGACCAGGCTCTGGCCAGAGACTCTGGAAGGAACTCTGTGTCAGTTCAAGGGCTGAAGCAGAAAATGTCTGCATGGAAATCCCTGGCTTGGATGCCTGGGGCTGCTCACACTTCCTGCATGATGCCCCCTGGGCAGCTCAGCACAAGCGATTTGCTGCGTATTCCCCAGGGTCCTGCAGAGGCACCGTGGGGCTGCTGGGTGCTGTGCAGGTGGAAGGACCTGGGAGCTGGTGATTTTATGATAACCTGTCAGTGCTACGACTGGGGACCACTGAGAAAGCTCAGGTTTTGCAGTACAGAGTTTTCAAAGGATTTCCTAAATAAGGGTCACATCTAAATGTCTCAGGCTGGGCAGCCAGCATCCCTAGCTGTTTTTGGCCATATGCAAAGGGACACACAGAGAGCCATATGAGACAGGCAGAAGACCACAGGGGATGGACAGGTCAATAGGAGCTGGCAGATGGACATGGCCACTGGAGAACAGGAAAAACAAGCAGATAAAGGTGAGAGCTGGAGATCACCAGAGGAGAGCTTTGATTGGGATCCTTTGACTGAGTTATTCCAGCTGAGGTATGTTGAACCAAGGGATGGTTTTTGTTATTGCTTTTCTTGCTCTTGCTCTTGTCTCAGGGAGAGGTGAGGCTCTGCCTGTTATTGAGGGCTTGAGATGTGTGGACTGGCACAGAGCACTTCTGATAAACCTACAGGATCCCCAAATACTCCTAGACAGGCACTGATTCATTCACAGGACCATGGCAATATGCACAAACCTCTCTAGGCCTGTTGCATTATGAAAGTCTGTGAGAGACTTACAGTGTTTAGCAGGACCCCTAACTGGTCTGTATGTTATCTACAGAACCACCAGACCTTTCAGGCTGCTTTCAGCTCCACTTGCTGTTTTAATTTGTGCCCAGAATTGCTCTAACTCCCTTACAACTGATGCCATGGTACTGTGCTTGTCTTTCCCTTGGTAAAAGAAAAAAAAAAAAAATCCCCAATCCCCCAAAGCACCCTGTTAAGAACTTCCACATCTCATTGAGCTGTTATTAATAGGGGGATTGTCTGGTGTCACAGCACAGGCATAAAATACATTATCACATAATCTTATTTAGCAAACACTTGTGTTGCTTCGCCCTTGGTAATTGCATTTGGGAGATGCAATATTTATGAAAGGGGAGAAGGAAATGTCTTGACTCATCTCCTATGAGCAGTAAAAGTCCTGGGAAAAAGGGGAAAAATACATTGGGAGGATGAAGGGGATGCCAAAACTGCCTTTTCCTTTGCAGCAGGTTCAGTGCCCAGTCAAAATTTCAGCTTTGCTGCTGAGCTGTTCCTGGAACTGAGCGAGGTTGGGGAATGGATCCGGGTTTTGTGGTAGGCTGTGTCGGACCCCAGAGCTCTCCCAGCATCTCTCTGCAAACCCTGCTGCGAGCTCACTCGCTGCTTTGCGTCAGCTCGTATTTCTGGTTGGACCTGCGAGGCTCTTCGGTGAGACTGCACTCGGGGCTCGGCTCCGAGAATGCTCTGTCTCAGCGGGAAGGTGGATCAGGATTTCTCCTAGGGCTGAAATCCCCACAACCAACCCTGCATTTCTGTGTCAGACCTCACAGTCCGAGCAGCTGAGGAGAGGCGTTTTCCCGGGGTACAGCATCTCGACCTCGGGAGCTCAGATTTGTGTGGGCACTTTTTCCTCCGTCTCTGAAGCCTCACCTCCTGCCACTTGCAGATTTAGGGAAAATTTGCAGCAGAGGATGAGTCCCTGTTTCACAGGGCATGCTTTGAGGAAAGGAGAAAGCTGTCTTGGAAGATTATATAATGCCTCGGATATCTCCATTCCGTCGGAGCGCTGTAGTATTTGTCCCCAGAAATTACAGCCCATTTCCCCATCTACAAAAACCCTCGATCCTTCCCACCCCTGGTGTCCGTGGGTGACCACTGACCGCTCACGGGCTCTTTTGGGGTCCCGGAAGCTCCCGCTCCGGAAAGTCTTGGAGGGAACAATTACACAAAACAGCGAGTTTTCCCAAGCCCCGATCCTGTCGGCACTGGCAATGCAAAGCCATTGGTGATGTGCACGGAACAGGGAAACTGGTGTCACCTACTCTCCTGCCCGATGTATGTTTACACACCGTGTTTAATGTTTGTTTTCTGTCGTGGTGTCTAAGCTGATTTTCGGCATTCCACTCGGGCAGTTAGAAACATCCGCAAAACCTTTGGGGTGGAGCCGGCTCTGACTTCTCCCCGTGGTCACTTGGCCGATCGAGAGGGTGTAGCAGTGGCTATTACAACGAATTACAGGTGGATACACTTAATTAAAATTAAAAATACACTTAATACGAAAGTGAAAACCGGAAAGAATAGATTAAATTTACAAGTGTGGAGATTACTCTTTGCGTCAATGGCCAGTCGTGTTTAAATACAGATAATCCCTTGCGTTCCCCATCCTCGGGCATCGGTGCCCGTGCGGAGCCCGCTGGGCGTTTTACCCGTGGGGAGCAGGCGGTGCCATGAAGGGGGACCTAGGGTTTGGAAACTTCCATGATTTCCTATTTCTAGATCACTTCCACGATTTTATGGCATGGCTAATACCTGTGCTGCAAACGATAAGTGTTGCGACAAGTTTTTAAGTGCCCTGACAGAATTTTTATGTGTTCTTAAACGTCGGCAATGAGTTTAGGTGCAAAAATTAGTTAAATGGTGAGCAGGGTAGTGCTTTGCTAGGAAACTTTCACCTGCCAACTGTTAATTCCAAAAATTACGTTTCAAAATGTCATAAAATAAATGATACAAAAACTTCACAAATGTTAACTTCGATTACATACAGTATGTGGATGCCAAGAAAAAATCCTTAGGTCAAAAATTAAATCATAATCCGTGGTGCTGGACTTTGGCGATACTTTTCTCAGGTAGAAAAAGTATTTTCTGTTTATTTACTGATCAGATATTTCAGCCTATATACGAATCACTTGTAAAAAGACAAGTGTAAATAAGGAAAAGCACCTGAACTCATCGGAGTCTCTTGACTTCGGGGACAGAAGGGACTGGCGGGCAGGGCAAGGACTCGTCCCCGCAGCCACCCGCCTGTTCTGCAGCTGCCTGGGGGGGAACGGGACAGCCCCCCTGCCCGGCCCTTCTCTCCAAAGGCTAATGCAAACAGCAGCAAATTAGATTTAAGTTTACCGATTGATTCTGCCATAATTTCTATTTGCTTTTTGCGTACTAATTGACCTCGGGGAGGGGAAAAGAGGGAGGAAATAAACAAACAAACGCGAGGATTTACCGAGGAGGGTTTTGAGGTTTTTAGAGCTAAGCCCATAACAATGTTTGCAATAATTAAGACCATTATTATCGGATCTTCTCATTCATTAGTGAAAGCTACTCTGTTAGCGGAGCCGGCAGGGCGGGCCGCTTCCCGCCTGCCCGGCGTTGGGAGCTGCCTGCGCCCCTGCCCTCGAGGGCGGCTTTTAAGATGGGGGGGCCGGGGAGGGGAGAGACACAAATCTGTTGGCAAAACAGGACTTTGTCTGATGGGGAAAAGGCCTAAGGCTCGGGGCGGGTGGGAGACAAAGGCGCCGCCGCTTCCCCTGCGAGCGAGCAAACAGGGCAGCTGCCGGCAGCCAGGGCCGGCGGCGCTGAGCAGCCCGCGTGGGTGAGGGGCAACCGCGGGATCGGGCCGTATCACGATTGCCATCCTCTATGTCGCCAAGGGCCTGGCTGTCGCAAGGGTCAGAGTTTCTCGGAGCCGGGGAGACCCAGGGGGAGGCGGCGGAAGGACGCGGGTGACCAGCCCACATTTGCTCCTTTGCTGTCACCGAGAGTGTAATTAAGCTGTGAGTTAATAACGGGGCAGAGCCCCCCGGTGTCCCCCACTGCCGCCGATGCCCTCGGGGGTGGCGGCCAGACGCCGTTCATTACAGAGGGGCTGGTGCGGGGCGGGTGGCCAAGGGGACGGGGCTAATGGGATTACACGCATTTCTGCACGGTGGAGAGAGGGGCTGGTGCCGCAGGACCAATAATTTATTGGCAGATGCTCCTCCGGCAACCGGCGACATTGCATATTCATGGGGCGCCGCCGGGCACGGCGGGCCCCATCGGTCACCACCCCATTTCCTCTCCTCCCGCGGGTACCCCAGTCTGGGGCGGGTCCGTAAGGACGAGAGACCCCCGGCCTGTTGCATGGAGCTGGTCAGTCCCAGGACAACGAGAGGTGGAGGCAGAGAGAAGGTGCAGATCACTTCGAGACTCCACAGCACCCGCACTGCTTGAGCCCCCAGGTGCGATGAGTCGTGACCCTGCACTTCCCTCTGCTGAACTTGTTTTCTCCAAGAAGCCACAGGAGAGCTACAGGGGCTACAGGAGAGTGAAGGGGCAGTTTGTGGACTGCTATAAATACTTATTTTTGGTAGATAACTACTGCCCCGGAAGATGTCGTTGACAAAGCGCGGAGCCGGCCCCTCCGCTCATTCCCCGCCGTATTAACGCGTAGCCCCTCGGTCGTTTGTAACCATAAAGGGGAGAAATATTGTTGCGGGCGAAGTTCGTGCGATGCTGCGGCTCCCGCTGCGCCGGGCACTTTATACTCATTAAGTGCGGCGGCGCTAAGTCATTACTGTAATAAGGAGTTATGCTGAATGCACGGGACCACGTTTCCAAAGCCATAAATTACAACTGTCAGTGCGTATTCGAGGGATCAACAGAGCTGGGAGTAATTATTTACAGCGTGCTTTATAGAGCAATTAAAAATTCCCCAAATGGTGTTAATTGCTTTTAACGTTCAGGAAGTGCAGGGCACCCTTCCCGCGGACCCTGGGAAAAGCCGCCACCGCCCGTGCGGACTGGGGCTCGGGCTCGGTGGGAGCTGCAGAAAACGAGATTTCCCCTTGGGAAGCCCACGGCCCCTCGGGAACCAGGCTGGTTGGTGCGAGGGTCGTCCTGTTTCGCTATCGGCGCCTGTCGCGACACTTGCGGCATAACTTAGTGCGGGCGGCAGTGCTGAGGGAGACAGCCCCGACGGCAGCGGAGACCTCGGCTCCCGGTCCCAGGCGAGGCGAGGAAGGCCCGACGGGGCCGTTTTGGCCCCGGAGCTCTCCCGCCAGCCCCCGTGCGCAGCCCGAGCCCGCAGCGGCGCCTTCGCCGTAATGGATTTCACAAGGGCCGCGACGGGAGAGAAAGAGCTACGGGAGGTAATGGGAGTGCAGAAAGATGGATAATGCCCGAGCTGGGCGCAACGAAGCGAGGGAGGGAAGGAGTCGGGGCGCACCCTTCTGCTGAGGGGTGTTTGTCGCCGCGCACCTGCCCGCGGCAGAGTCGCTCACTCTCCTTTCAGCAATATAGAGGATTTTATAGGTCCCGGAAAGCACTGCTGGAAGTGCAGTTTTCGGACCGAGCCCGATGGGCTTTGCTGGGATCTTGCCAAGGTCCCAGACACACCACTTTTGTCCACGGTCCCCTCAGGAGGGCTTGTATTTCGCAGCGGTGTTCTAGCCAGCAGCTGCGAGGCAGAGAGGCAGCTTGCGATGCCAAACTCCTGGGAGCCCCGAGCTGCAAAGGAGCTCAGAGGCCAAGAGGAGCCCCGGCAAGACAGCAAGGGAGAGGAAAAGGGGAGTGGAGGGTGGAGGTCAGGCCCTGGTTGTGCTGCTCCTCTCTGCTAGCAGGAGGCAGATGTACACGATCAATGAGAGAACCTGAGAAAAGATCCCTGGGCACTTCGTGGGGAGAGAGAGCCTTATGCATCAGGATGAGCCCTCATCTCAGTTGTCATTTCCTAGGATGGATATGCTGGGCCCTCATCTGGGGGAGGATTAAAGCATCATTTTGGAAATGAACTTGTCCCAGCAGGTGTTTAGGGTAGGTGAAGGGAGACAAAAGTTTCAAGGCTTGCAGGAATATGTACAGTGGCTGTGGATACTTGAAGGAGGTGAGATACTCTGGAGAAGTGGAGACCAAGGACACTGGGCTTCCTTAATGGATGAATTTTGCAGCAACTTAGTGCATGTGTCAGCTCCTGCGCTGGAGGGTTTCATCTACGTCCACGGGGGTGTGACCCATCTTATTGGTGTTCCCTACAAAACAGGATTTCTCTGTACAGAAGAACTAAGAAATAAAGCAGCAGTTTGGGCAAACATCTGGGAATGTCTGTCTCCCTGGGCTCTGCCCAGAGTGTGATATCTGAATTATTTTTTTGCAGGGTCTGGCATTTAGAGTCCTAACAAAGAGTGACAAATCCAGCCCTCAGCGAATGCGAATCCCAGCAGAGACAGCTGGGCTGGGGTGCCTCTGGCCCCACTCCAGGGATCCATTTGTAGGATCATTGTGTGCATCTCAAAGTGGGTGTTGGTCCTTGTAGAGTCTCCTGTTGGGATGTGAACCTAAAAGCACCAAGACTGACCCTGACATGTCTTAGTGTGTGAGGTTGCAGAACTGCCACTCTAGCCTCAGAATTAGGGAGGCAAAACCCACACATTAATTGATAGGATATTTCCAGAGCCTTGTGCTCTACAGTACTGCTCAAGACACAGGCCTGGACAGTCTAAAGGGAAACTGAGGCTGGGAGCAATTTGAACTGGAACATCTGAACTGGGTGTTGTCCTGGAACTTAGATGTGTAGTGCACAAACTTCCAATGCCAGGAGCTGTGGCTTTCTCAAGGATGCAAGTGAAGTCTGCCTTGTGCAGAGAATAAATCCTGGGGCTATGCATCATCTCCAGACTCATCAATAATTCCCATTGATTTCCAGAAATTTTGAATCCCTGTCAGGACCTAGCCCTGCTTGCTCTTCTTCTTTGTCCTCACTGAGTGCAGGACAGAAGGAATTCTGACTTACCTGTAGTAATCTGTCTCCCAGCAAGGTATATTGTCCCAAAGCCTCTACCCTGGGCTCAGCAGCTGGAGGCTGAGACCCTCACTAACCAGACTGGAAATCCTTTTGATTTCTTGAGGCGAGTCCCTCTGAGGCCTTCAGCATCTGCTCATCCTGGGGATCCCTGGCACAGGGGAGGCCAAAGCTTTTCCTGGCATTAACTGGGGCCTTTTGGATGTGCAAGTGGCATCAGGCAGCTGTGTTATTTACTGGACGGGGGGCATCTCCTGGGTCTCAGGATTTGGCAGCAGATCTGAGTCCCTCTGGGTGTCAGAGCTCACTGGTAGGGGACTCTGGCACTGTGCACGACTGGCATGACATGTTTTATTGCTTCCCTGTGGAGAAAACCTGACATGCTCAGGGCAGGTGAGCAGGCTCTGCCCCACATCTCCTGTGTAACAAGGGGCAGAAGAAGAAGCCCAGATGTATCCTGAAGGAGGGGAAAGGCAGCTGCAGTCCTATGGGACAAGAAGGCCCCCTGCCCGGGGGCAGCCTCCCGGCCCCGGCTGGCCCCAGCCCTCGCTCCCTCCCTCCTCTCCCAGCTCCTCCTAACCACAAGGACTTTGGTTGATGGAGCTGGCGCCAGCGAGTTCCCTGAAGAGTTCAGAAGTCAAGAACTGAGGCAGGTACCGGGAGGGGGGGGAAACCCGACCCCACCGAGCAGGCAGGGCTGGGTGGTGGTGGGGGCAGGCTGGCTGGGCATCGGTCGGGCATGGGGCCGAGGGGCGGCTCTGGGCTGCTGCTGCTGCCCGCTGTCTCGATAGCCTTCCCGTGCGGGGCTCTGGTGGTGGGTGTGGTGATAGCGACGGGTCTTGGGCTATCACAGCAGAGTTGTGGCTTCGATGAGGGTGGCAGGAACCCACAAGCACTGGTGTGTCAGTGTGTGCGTGTCTGGGGGTGTCTGAGCACACGAGAACTGTGGTGTGTTACTGTCTGTTGTGGGAGTGACCGTGGGTGTGAATACATACGGTTGTGAAGGTGTGAATGAGAACGTGTGTCAGAACTTGTGTGCGTGCAGGAGGTTGTAACAGTCTGTGAGTGTGTGAGGACATTTGAATAAGCACGCAAATGTAGGTGTGTGTGCAAGAGAATGTGTGGGACTGTGAGCATGGGTACCTGTGAGCTCATGAGGGTGTTTGTGAGCTTGTGTGCAACATTGGGAGTGTGACGATGAGGATGGGATGATACAGCGGGTGATGACTGAGGAGATGTACCTGAGTGCACAGACATGATTTTCCAGTGGAGTGCCATTTGTTTTGTATGGGCGTATCCCAGAGCAGGCTGTCCCATTCGGGGTCTCCACGGTCCCTCGTGGGCGTTCAACCACGGGCACGCTGAAGATGTGAAGGGTAGCCTTTACCCCAGCCGGGGAGGAGGGAGCTTGGACGGCCGGTCGCAGCCCGTAGCGGGAAGGATAAGGCGGGCAGAGCGCAAACTACCGGGCAAAACCCTGACGCCGCGGCCGGGAGCGCTGGGTCACACTGGGCAGCGCCGGTCGGAAGCAGTGGGAGGCGGGATTCAAGGAGACGGCAGCACCCGGTCCCATCGGCGGCTGTGCGGGCCATGCACCGACGAGCCAGGGCTACAAGTTTTACAGAAATTGCAATAGCGGCTTTCATGTTCATGTTGTTTTAAACTTTTAATTTTTATTTATTTTTAAACGAAAACACCCATCTCCCCGCGGGCAGGCGCGGGAGGGGACGGAGGCAGCAGATGGCGGGGCCAGCAGTGGCGGGTGCCCCGTCAGCAGTGCCCGCTGCCCCGTGGGGTGCAGCTGCGGCCTGCCATCGTCCCGGGGGAATGAGCCTCGCCCCGGTTCTCCGCGGGGAGGTGTGTTTCAGGAGCCCCTCGCCTCCTCCCATCACACCCTTTCCACGGGTCCAGGCACTTGTGGGGTGCCTTTCTCAACGTCTCCATGTCCCTGCTCTGGGGTCTGTTGGCGAGAGAGTCGCCTCCCCCGCGGCTTTTTGAAAGGTGCTGACTTTTGAAATTGAGAACACCCTTCCGGAACAAAGAGGAACGGCGGGTCTGGGACCCCACCAGAAGGGGATCCTCTGGCTTCAGCCCTCGCACGGGATCAGCGGCAGCCCTCGGAGATCGCAACCTAGGCTTGATTCTCCGGCGGGGGCTGGTAGCCAAGATCCCCCTTCCCAGCAGTTCGCGGCCACAAATTCCAGGACCAAACGTCCCCGCTTTGCCGCTCGGGATCAGCCACTATTTCACCCCCCAGTGCCCTGCGCTCACCCAGCGCTCACTTTATAAGGCCAAGACGGGCGGTGATTTTTTTGCGGTGGGGTGGGGGTGCGAGAGGGGGCTGGAGAAGAAGAAACTCCTCTTGTGTGCTCTTCTCTGCTGTCATTCACTGGGCTGCTCTCAGCATCCAACCAATGGAGAGTGAGGGCCTGCAGCAGTAGGCCCTGGGTAGGGTGATTGATGGGCAAGCGGGGCGGCGGGCGATCGCACTCACAATCCGCCGCGCTCCGCTCCGCGGGGCTCCCGGCTCCCCACCGCCCGCCGCGGCGAGAGGTCCCCGGGGCACCCTTGTGTGTGTGTGTGTCCGTACGTACGTCTGTGTGTCCTGGGTGAGAGGCTCCTGACGTGTCTTGGTACCTGGGGGTGCTGGGTCTCATCGTAGCGGGACCAGTGTGCGCTGCTGCGGTGCGGTGTCCCCGCTCCTGAACGCTGCTGGGTGTGTTTGGAGCGGTTGTGTCTCCCGTGTCCGCGTCCTGTGCCGTGCTGGGCACGGCTGTCGCGTCCCGGGCTGCGGGGGTGTTTCACTCTTGTACCTGGGCTGCGCATGGCTGTGCTGTTGTGCCTTCGTGTTGAGCGTGTGGCTGCCGTGTCCCGGCCTTGCGTGGCTCTGCTGGCGTTTCTTGGGGTGCTCTGCCATCGTGCTATGGGATTGAGCGCATAGCCGGCGTGCCCCGGCGCTGTGCGGCCCCGTTGCCGGTTTTGGGGCGGTGTGGGGCTGCGCTGCCTTGCCCGGGCCGGAGGGGCGGCCCCGGTGCCCGAGCGGCGGCATGGAGCACCTCGGGGCTCACCACCTGCACCAAGGGCAAGCTGAGCCCATCAGCTTCGGCATCGACCAGATCCTCAACACGTCGGAGCCGGGCAGCTGCATGGTGTCGCACCCGCGGCTGCAGGACTCGGCGGACTACGGGCTGGGTTGCATCGTGGGCAGCGCCTACAACACGGTCACGGGCGGCTACGGGGCGAGCGGCGGCGCGGCCGGCGCCTACACCGGCACCTCCTGCAGCATGGGCGGCCTGCCCGGCTCCTACAACGTGAACATGGCGGTGAGCATGAACGGCAACACCTTGAGCTCGGCTGGCGGGGTGATCCGAGTCCCGGCCCATCGCCCCGTGACCAGCGGCGTCCACCAGCCCCTCTCCGCTGCGGTGCCGGCAGTGAACGGCATGAACAGCCTCACGGGGCTCACCTTCCCCTGGATGGAGAGCAACAGGAGGTACACAAAAGACAGGTTCACAGGTGAGTTGAGCCACCGGGACCCCCCTTCTCTCTCTGTTCCTGCTGCCCCTCTTCCTCCCCCGCCACTCAGCCTCGGCGCGGCAACCGGTGTCCACAGGGGCACGCAGGATCCAGCCGGAGATCTCTCCGGCCGGATTAAGAAAGCAGCCGGGATGGTCCTGGGAAGCTAGTCCGGGAGGAGGCCAGAAGCAAGACGGGGTGGGAAATAAGGCGTACTCAGTCCCTTCTAAATGAGTTGTGTTTCCTTTTGTTTGTTTGTTTTGATTTTAGTTGGTTTGATTGTTTGTATACGTGGGGGTTTAGTTGTTGTTGTTTCAGTTCCTTTTAATTAATTTATTTATTAGTTTGGTGTAGGTTTTTTACACTTTTTTCCCCCTGCGGTACGGGTCGGCAAAGGCGGGCGAGGAGGAAAAGGGATGGTAAACTCCGCACACAACCTCCCGCGAGCCCCGGGCACGGCTGCCCCATCCCTGCCCCCCGAGCCAACACCCAGGGAAACTTTCCTTCAAAACCGAGAGTTATTTGGGAAGCACAGCCCGGCCGGCGGGAAGGCAGACAGGCGGCCCCGGCCCTGGCCTGCCCGGGAAGGCCGTCCCGTTGCCTTCCTTAACCGGGCTGGCTTTTCCTGGCTGCGGGTTTCGGCTCAGCCTTTTTCCCCACCAAAAGGGACTTTTTGCAGACCCGAGTAGAGCGGGGCTCGGGCTAGAGCCGCTTCGCGGCCTCGCCACCGTTTCCAGATATAGCTGGGCTCGTCTTTCGGCACTAACAAAGCAAAAACTCGAACAACGAAAAGAAATAAATAAAAAAGACGCAAACAAACAAATAAAAGGAACAAAATTACAACCGAGAAAAATCAGCGCCTCTTCCCAAGGGCGGAAACCGAGGCTCGATTTTTGAAAGTTCCCTTTTAATTTTGACCCTATGGCTCTGAGTTCGGACACGGCCGCGGGTGGACGAACGGGCTGTTCCCTTGGCAAGCGCCCGGCTGGATTTCACTCAATTTGTTCCTGGCTTAGACATAATATGACTGTTCACTAATTATTTTTTTGTGGGGTTGGGAAAAAAACCAAAACGAAACAAAACACAATAAAGCCAAACAAAGCCATATATATTTAAAACAAGATAAAACAAGAACAAACAAACAGAGCAACAAATCGCAACTCCGGTTTCCAGTCCGGGACTTCACTTCCCGTATAGGAGGCACTGGGACCGGGGCCGATGGGGTTACCACCGCGCCTAAACGAAATTATCCCGAGCCTGCTTGGCATGGAGCGCGAAGCCCCGGCCCAGAGCCAGGACCGGCTGCCGCTGCCGATCTCCCGTTCCCCGGCAGGCACTTGGCCGGGCAAGCGGGCACCTTCCCCTCCGCCGGAGCCGAGCGGTGCCCGGTGGGTGCCCGCAGCACCCAGGGAAGGCCACCGGGCCTTCCCGGTGCGCGGGGCCGCCGCCGAGTTTTTGCAGCTCCTGCATGGGTGTCGGCGGGGAAGCCGCGGCTTCGGAGCGGTGGGGGGTGGTCCCCAGCCCAGCGGCCGGGAGCCGGAGCCCCTCTGCTGATGTGTCGCTGCTTGCTTCTTTGCCTCTCATCCCCCCTCCTCCCGTGTCCCCCCCAGTGGCCCTCTCACCCTTCACTGTAACACGCCGTATAGGTCACCCCTACCAGAACCGCACGCCTCCCAAGAAGAAGAAGCCGCGCACCTCCTTCACCCGCCTGCAGATTTGCGAGCTGGAGAAGCGCTTCCATCGGCAGAAATACCTGGCCTCGGCCGAGCGCGCTGCCCTGGCCAAGGCCCTCAAGATGACGGACGCCCAGGTGAAGACCTGGTTCCAGAACCGGCGCACCAAGTGGAGGTGAGGGACCGGGGATCTCCGTGGATCGGGGTGGGGCAGCTCGGGTGGGACAGACTTGGCCGCCAGCAGCTCTGCCAGGAGCACTGATAGCAGCGCAGAGGTGTGCAAGCCCCGTGAGTGTGTGAATGGGACCGTGTGTGTACAGGCGTGTGTTGCATGCACAGCGGTGTGTGTGTGTGCCTGCATGCGGTGTGTGTACACCTGCGGGCGTGTGCGCAAGCAGGACACGCGTGTGGAACTGCACGGTCAGTGTGAAGGCCATGCGTGCCCTTGTGTGCCTGCACGCAGTGTGTGTGTGTGAGCGTGCACGGGGTGTGAGTGCAAGACACAGCCCCGCAAGTGTGGTGTGGTGTGGTGTCGTGCGGGCCGTGTATTACACAGTGTGTGCACACAGGAACTGAGTGCAAAAACCTGTGAGGGTATGCGGCAGGGATGGATGTGTGTGTGCACACACGCGTGCAGCGGGTGCCGTCAGTGTCACCAGGGGGTGCGGAGGTTTCCGCGCCTCTGTCCGTGGCAGCAGCGTGTGGGAGCCCCCGGCCGGGGCTATCGGGGAACCGGGCTCTGCACAGCGCGGAGATTTTCGTCTCCGCGGGGTTCGCAGCGCCTCCTTGCCCAAATGCTTTCTTTTTGTTCTGCTGCCGGGCGTGCCGGTAAAGCCGGAGAGGAAAGGAAGGCTGGGCTCACATGGAGCCTCCAGGGCTCCATCGCAGTGACCCTGCCCCTCCCAAGCTGCACGTTGCCGGGTTGTTCCCGAGGGAAGCACCCCAGCCCTGAGAACAGCCACTGCCCTGGGCTGCGTCAGGCCTTCCGAGGCGGCAGAAAGTGATGGGTAAGGGGGTGCTTCCTCAGAGAGCAGAGAAGGTGAGTGCTGAGCTGCTGGGTGCTGAGCACTGGGTGCTGGAGGGCAGGCAGGCAGCTTCCTCAAAATGGGAGAAAGGGCTTCCCCAGAGTCTTCCCAAGGGTTAATAGGAGAGCAATTGCCTGAGTATGCTGGGATTGGGTAAGAAATGGGGGTCAAGGAACTTGAAACAAAGGGGATGTGTGAATCCTCAACCCTAGTGAGTTGTCCCCTAGAGAATCCACGGTAGCACAATTCCCCAGCTGTTAGGAAGTCTCTAGCTGGAGTGATCTCTGATAGCCAGAAAAGAATCCAGGAGGAACCATCCTGCTGTGGCCTGCGAAACAGGGTCAGCTGTGTCTTCTAACCAGGTTTCCTAAGGAAGTGAGGCAAATCCATCTGTCAATACTCTTTGCGTCTGTTGGCTAAATTCAGCCTCTTTTGGCAAGGTGCAGAGGATACAAACCTATTCACGTGTTTTACAGAAAATAGCTGGGTAAAGAGAAACAAAATCCTGCTTCTGCCTAAGGGAAAGGCTGCAGCCAGACCTCAGCTGTAATAGACATGGGAGAATTTCTGTCCTGAGCCAGAGGGACACAGGCATATAAATTCTGCTTGTATACATCTGTGCCTGCTGGGTGTTCAATGGAGATGTGGGTGCCCCTGGCTGATAGCACGCCCAACTTGCTGCCTCAGGCCCTTGCACTGGGCAGTGGACTCTGAGTAGTTTCTGGAGCACTGGGAGCTGGAAGAAGCTGCTGTAGACTCGGCCTGAATGAGGCAGTGGGAAGTATCCAAGAAAGTTTCTATGAGCTCTCTGAGCAATTTAACTGCTTGAATGCAGATTGTGGAGAAGTGTCTCACCCCTGCCCTTTGCCTGGTTGTCTTTGCTGGAGCGAGGTGTCTGTGTGATCCCCTCCTCAGATGTGGGCTCTTGCTTTAGACACAGCTCTTTCCAGGCAGGTATGAACCTGGAAATCCCACTCTGATGTGAATCCATGACTGCTTGCAGTGGGGAGGTACTTGGGAGCAAGGTGCTCACAGCCATGGTGCTCCTGATCACCCTGGACTTGGGGCTCTCTACCTCCTCCTGGAGCATGTCCTCGTTGTGCAGAGAGTCATTAAATATTCATTGAGGCAGAGACCAAGCTGCTCCCCGGGCTGGTGCAGCTCTGAGCCTGCTCTTCCCGGGATGTCTGATGTGAGATGTTGACACAGTGATTAGAACAGGGACTGAGCCCCGAACTATTTGCTCCCAGGAGGGAACACTGGCCACATATCTGGAGGCTTGGGTGCCCAGAGGCTCATTGCTAGCATCCAAGCCCCAGTCTGCTTTCCCATTGGCAGCCAGGAACCCTCTGCCCTGTGCTCTGAGATGTCACTGTGGAGATCTGAGCTGCCACTTCCAATTCCCATGGTCAAAGAGGATGAGGCATCTCACATCCCCCCTGAGCTGCTAAATTAAAAAGCTGCCATTTCCTGTGTCACTGGTCCACTGAAGCTGCTGAGAGGATGTCAGCTGAGCCTGGGGGTGTGAGGGACAGAGAGGATGCTTTGGGAATTGCCCTGGTACCAGCACTGTGAGCTGCTCCCAGGTTTTCCCAGCAGCATCAACAGAGGTACCAGGTGAAGTAGAGGTGAGTGCAAGCTACAGACTTTAGACTGACCTGCCATCCAAGCAAGGAGGAGTGGGGTTTCCATTGTGGATACAAGAGGATTCAGGCTATTTCTACCTATCCAATTCTCTGCTCCAGGCAGCCCAGAGCCAGGGCACAACCAGCACTGGAAAGAACCCCTTCTGACCCCCTAACACCCTCTCCTTGAGGATCACCTGGTGTCATAACAGACAGACAAATGTCCAAACTGTTCTGAAAAACTTTGGCATTCACTCTTTCCAGATAGTATATTCTGTGCTTTAATTTTTCTTACTGCTAAAAAATGTGTTTCTAGTGTTTAGCTGAAATTTTGCTGCCTGCCATGGGAATGTTTTTGCCTTCATCCAAGCTCTCAATAGCTGGTCACCACAGCGTAGCAGACAAGATGGCAAACCTGGATGCTGGAAAGGGATGTCCATGGTCATACTGCCCATCTTCCAGCTGTGTGACACTGCCAGTCACTGTCTCACCCCATCCTGCTCCATTCTTCCTCCTGGGGCTTTGCATGCTTGGCTCTTGCTGTCAGACCAGGGCATATTTTCAGGGGATCGCAACTTTTGCAATGCTGTTGTGTGACATTTCAGGTGTTTTGTCTCTGCTTGTTTCTTTTTTCCTGTGGGCAGAGAGTAATCCAGAGCTGTGGGCTGCTCCTAGGTCTCTTTGATCTGAGTGATTTTTGCCGATGACATTTAAGACAGACGGACCCAGTCCCCAGTTTATGGGATTTACTGGCCATTTGTGTAGGGGATGTGGGACCACGCCATGGCAAGGCACCCGCTTTTCCTACCCCTGCCCTCCCACATCATGAGCACCCAGAAAAACTTAATCTCTCTGGAGATGCCCTTGCTTTGCTTCCCCAGGCCCCCCTAATGACTCCCTCTCTCTTAGGAGGCAGACAGCGGAAGAGCGGGAGGCTGAACGGCAGCAAGCAAACCGCATCCTCATGCAGCTGCAGCAGGAAGCCTTCCAAAAAACCATCAACCAGCCCATCCAAGCTGACCCCATCTGTGTCCACAACTCCTCTCTCTTCGCCCTCCAGAATCTCCAGCCTTGGTCTGATGACTCCACCAAGATCACCAGTGTTACCACTGTTGCCTCTGCTTGTGAATAAGTCTGGCACCCACTGGTGGCACCTACACCTTCTACCAGCAGGGCTGTCCCCAAGGGGACACTAGGCATCCTTGGTGGGACACGTAGCAACTCTTTCTCCCCTAGGAGGGCTGGAGCCCCCTGATCCTCTGGCCACGTGCATTCTGTGTATCCAGCTGGGGAAACCCTCCACAAGAAACAAAAAGAAGGAAAGCCACCTCAAAAACTCTCCCCAGCCATGGAGTTGCTGGAGCAGCAATGCTGTCTCACCTCCCCCCAACCCCTTTGTTCTCTTGAAAGTCTCCAGTGTCGACCCTGAACTTGCTGACATGCTGCCAGACAAAAGCCCAGCCCTGACAGACACAGCCGCCGGTGTTCATCCAGCTGAGGGATACGAAAACTTCCTTAGGATTCTACTGGCGGCAGTGCAAACTCTATGTACACCCTTATATATCCATATATATATATATATATATACACGCACACACACACACATATATATATGTATATATATATATGTTTTGAACTGATGGCTTGAAAGAAAAGGAGGAGGCTCCCTGGGAAGCGTGTCTCTGCTGTGAGCCTTCTTGGGTTGTCCACACTGGAGACATTCGGGGACGCAACAAATGGAGGAAACAGCAGCAATTTCTGCTTGTGCCAGATGGGAACCCTTCAGATCTCACCTCGCTGTCTCTCCTCCCCTTTTTCATTAATTTTTTCTTGTGAAGGGGGAACAAGAGAAGGATCTGACAGACTCCTGAGGACGGTAAATATGATATCTCAATTGTGTGAAGGGCCCAAACAGTCCCTGGCTGCCACGGACTCTGTGCCCATCAGCGAGTATTTTAATAACGAGAAGATCTGGGTGGCAGCTTGTGGGGGTAATGCAGTTTCTTTCCATGGAATATTTCCATATAATTTGCAAAATGTTGTCTAATGTTTTATTTTATCAGTTTTCTGTTAGAAGGCAGTTCCTGACAGCAAAAAATTGATTTCACTCTCAGCTGTTTAACTTAGTTGCTCTTTTAATTGTATCAAGAGAATGAGACACAATTAAACAAAGCACTTCTAGCAAATGCCAGGAATATATAGATATATATATAAAAACAGTATATATTTTTCAGTTACTTATAATCTAAAACAGCACTGCCAATTTAAGCAGTTAGTACAAACAAGCAACCAGAAAACCTATTTTCAGTGAGATTTTTAAAGGCATTAATTTGTTTGGGGGTTTTTTGTTGTTGTTTTCTTTTTTTTTTTTTTAAGTTATGCACTTACAAGGTGTTTTATGTGTATTCATTTTATAAAGTGCTTGTGTAATTTATGTGGAAACGAAAAAGAAAATAAAAAAATCTCCAGGGTACTGAATAAATCATTTAAAGCCTTGCTGTTCCCTGTCTATTAGTTCCCCAAGAGGAGACAGCATATCACGACTGCTGCTGAAGCCTGTGCTATTTTTTTTTAAAAATGAAAATAGAGTTAGCATTTCCATTTGACTTTGCTCAGGTCCACTTGGCTTTGGAAGCTCCAGATATAATATGCTGTGTTTTAATCCCTGGTCCTATAAACATTTTCAGGCTTCAACCCAGCAGTGCATTTAGCACTAGCTTTAATTGAAGCCTTTTGGGGGGGCTTGGTGGGGGTGGCAGAGTCTATGCAGGGGCTTAGACTTAAACTCATGTGGAATAATTTATTGAATAAGACCTTGGAATGAGGTCTCACCTGGGTTGAGGCAGATCTACAGCTATTCGTGTCTGAAACTGAATATGGAAAGGAGAATTTGAATATAAAGAAACATGCAAGAGTACATTTTAGAGACATTCTTGCAGGGAATTATTCTGGGGACAATGTTTTCCATTCATACTCAGCCTTGCTGCAGGACATTGTCCCCAGCTTGGCAAGCCCTTCTCAGAGGAAAATCAAGCTGGTGGGAAAACTCCCATCAGCTTCCTTGGGCGAGATTCCCTGCCCTGTGTCTGGCTTCAGCCTGGTGCTTCCTTCCAGCACTGGGAATTACTGAGTAAAGGATGTTGGAAGATACGACTGAAAAGGGCAGGCAGCTACGAGCAGTGGCCCTGGGGTCCAGGCTGCCCTGTGGGACATCTGCAACAAAACAGCCCAAGCCTTTGATACCTGGTGGGTGAGAGTGCTCCAGAAAGCTGGGTCCTCTGAGTGTAGCATTGTTGGGGAGTTTGTTAAGGGAGCATATGAATAGCCTGCTTCATCCCAAATTGCTATCGTAGGACTGAGCTGAGAATTTATGGTGCTGCAGGATTTTCCCATTCTGCAGTCCAGTGTGTACGAGAACACAGAGGAACATCTGCAGCAATGGAGAGAAAAGAAGCCAGAGAAAGAAAAAAAGGATAAAACACAGGAAAATATGAAACTCAGAGAACATGCATTTTTGGAAATATCTTTAAAAGATGTTGATTACTGCCAGAAAACTACTAAAATAAAATAATTTGTATTTTTTCCAACGTAAATTTCAGGGAAGTCTTTTGTTTGAATTCTGTTTCACACTACAGTCAGATTTTTCGACTCTGATTAAGCTTATTGTTTAACACACACCTAACTTTGTCTACAAAGTTAAACTCCTCCAGGAGGCATTGCTGTGTACAAATCTTTAATGATTTACAGTTTGTTGCAGTGCATATTTTTGTTTTCAGGGTTTCTGCATAGGAAAAAACATCAACCACAAAATAAAAACAATAATAATACAAAATAATAATAATAATTATAAGACTCACTCTTGATATTAAAACTGTTTTCTACTTTATTATTATGACACATTAATATTGCAAAATTTAATTCTAAGACAGCAGTTTTATAATATCCACTTTGTTCAGTTCATAATCCAAAATGTTATCCAGTGAAGTTGAACATTTGATAATGCACATTCAAGGGAATATGTTTGGATAGAATATTTAGCTATATCTTGTTCTCAAAACTAGTGACTTCCTCCTTTTCCCATCAAGAAAAAAAAAGACAAAAAAAGAGACCAAAAGTCAAAAAGGAATCTCAATAAGAAATGAGAACATATGTTACATTGGAACCAGAAAAACTATTGCCAGGTCTTTCTTGTCCCTGGAAAAAATTGTTTCTGGAGGAGTTTTCTCTTAAAATATTTCTCTTGGATTCATTTTAAAAATTGATTTAGTGGCAGAAGGTGTTTTTGGTATCTGCATATGTGCTTCCAGTTATTAACATGATGATTTGTACCTAGACAATAAAAGTTGTCTGAAATATGATGGAATTAAATCAATAAGTAATGACATGAAACAATGACACGTAACGTTATGCTTTGTAGACTGACATCACCTCAGCTGTATCCTGGGGCCATCCATATCACACTGAAGGCTGATTTAATTTTTTGTATTATACTTATTTGGGAGCAGGAATGAAATCGCATTAAGATGCCTTGAAAGTCATTTCCCCCTTCCTTCGCTCTCAAAATAAAGCAAATCCCAAACATGAAATGGGAGTCAGGGAGAAATGTTTTTCTACTGTTTGCCTGTATCTAGGAAATACAGACCAAGCTAGAGTGACTTTGATCTGGAAGGGAAAAGCCCGAAGCTGAAGGCACAGGGAATCACACGGGACTGCACTGTGGTTGTGTTCATCTCTCTCACCCACAATGCTGCCAGGGATTGAGAGCTATCATTCACTTGTGTTGGATGTGCTGAGCTTTTGAAGGCAAAATCTGGAGTGGGGGAAAACACTGTCTTTGCATGAGCAACTGGAGTATTAAACATCTGTGTGGAGCTGGAGGAGACGAAGCCCTGTGGGATGGGCTGTGGTTGTCTGGGTTTGGTCCCAGCTCAGCAAACTATGAGGGCAGGGGGGAACCAGAGGCCTGGGCCCCATTTAGCCAATTAGTTGAGCACATGAGTCATCCAAACAAGAATCAGTTGTATTATCTCTGCTGAGGGATGGCCCAGGAAAAGGCTGAAGGGTCTTTGCTGGAGCCTTCCACCTTGAACAGAGCCTGCAGTTGTGCTCGGCACGGGCCAGCCCATTTGATCCCTGCAGTACATGAACACACCGGTTTCTACATGAGTACCACATGCAGCTTTTCTTGGCCTGCATTTCCCTATCTACAGAGCATTTATTATATATTTTAAGTTATTTCTGCTGCAGCAGCAGCAGCAGTGAGAGTCACCTGTATGTGGTATTCACTGGAGAAAGGCTGAGGCGAGTTGTATGTGTCCTCTAATATGGTTTGTATAATTGATAATGAATGAAGGCACTGACCCCACAAACACCCTTATGCAGGATCATTTTCATTATCTCACTGAGTCTGTTGACTGGTGTTTTTGAATGTGCTCCTAATTGACCAACACAATAGAAAAAAAAGCTCAAAACCAGAACCGCCGCTCAGCACGGCGGCAGCAGGAGCCCGTCCCCGCGGAGGCAGCCCCTCCTCGCCGCCAAGCCCGGCTCACAGACACTCGGGGCTACACGGGGTAAAAAACCCAAACCAATTTACTGACAAAACTGAAAACGGCTTTGCTGAAAACTGTTTGGGTTACAGTAAAAAGCCATTCCTCTCTGGGGTTCTGGGACAGCTGGAACTTTTTGAATTAACCGGTTTTTTTTCCCCCTTGCCAGAAGCAGAGTGGCTGAATGACGCTGTTTCTTTGTGCAGCGGTCAGCTTTGACGGCCACTTGTTTTAAAAAACGTTTGGAAAATTACACTTGGAATTATCAAATTATCCTGGGTGAAAATTTTCTAAATGAGAAGGTCTTAAATTCGGAGAAAAAAGGTGGTTTTAAAAACAAATATTAAGGGAAGAGAAAAGCACACAAAGCTATAGATTATCAGAACAAACTTTTGTTGGAGTCACACCAGATTGGTTTTTTTCAGATCTTTTGTTTGTGCAGCTAACTGGGATTTTGATTCCTTAAATTACTGTTATTGTCTCTACTACAGTAGGAAATTTGTTTGATGGGTCAGCATTTATCCAAGATTAAGACAGAGGTTGTTCCCCCTATTCCTTTCCATTAATCAGAAACTCTGTGTTGCTGGTAGTTTTAAATTAATTCTATACATTTATTCAAGTCACACTTAAAACTGTAAACTGTATTCAAAATACAGTACAAACTGTATTTGAAATACAGTAAAACTGTATTCAAAGAGTTGTGTTAGGTTTTTTCCCTAACAGCAGCAGAATAATCTTGATTTTTCCAAGTGTAGAAAATAAATTTTGGCATCCTTTTTTGTTGCTTTTTCGTGGTGTGTTTGGGGGTGGGGGTTTTTTGGTGGTGTTTTTTGGGGTTTTTTGTGGTTTGGTTTTTGTTTTTTTTTAGCTAGCTGTGATAAGCACAAGGCTGGCCCCAGCAGCTTTCAGCTCTGTAAGTTCAGGTCACACACCAGCCTCCAGCCAAACCTCTGTGTGCTGAAGGTGTGCAATCCCCTGTTGCAGAGAGCTGGAATCCCCTGCCCTGTGCTTCCCTGGGGCTGGAAGTTCAGTACTCACCCTCAACTCAGCCGTTCTTTGCCTTTCTGCTTTCGAGACAAAAGTAAAATGTGCAGAAATGAGGAGTCCATGCTCTGGTTTTCGAGCAGGAAGGAGCACAGCTTGAGAAAACTCGTTCTCTCGTTTCCTGTAAAGAATGTGAACCCTCTGGTCTGAGCACTGCGGTTAACTGTCTGTCTTTCTTAGACTGCAACTGTCTAAAAATAACAAAGCAGTGATTAAAAAATATCAATCAATATACACTCTTTTTAACTACAGTTAGAAAGCGGTATTAAGATGGGGATAGATGAAAACATGGAGAGAAGCTTATTTTCCCAGGGTTTTCCCTCTCTCAGCCAGAGGTAATTTTTGGAAAGTCATAATGTTTAGTAATTTTTGCCTGCTGTTGGGAGGTTTTAGGCACATGTCAGAGCTCACCAGATTCCTCCTCTCTAGGTATTTATGGTGGTGCTCAGTGGGGGTTAGATTGAGCCTAGGCTATCAGGTGTGTTGGACATAAATGTGCTGAAATGCAGGGCTTGAGGCCAGATCCCCCCACGTAAGGTGACAAAGGGGAAGAAAGAGGTACAGATGGACAGGGGCTTGCTCAGGGTCATGGTGAGGAAGTGATCACAAGTGCAGTGAGTTGTGGCCAGGCCTCTGTGCTTTCTCCCTCTCCCAGCTGATCTGGCTGTTTTCACAGGAGACCCTAGGAAGAAGTGGGGGTGTCCTCTGAGGTCAGGCTGGGGAAGGGGAAGATAAAGGCCAGCAGGTCCTGAGGAGGCATGATGTACCACAAGGGTACTCTTCTAAGAACTGCAGAGAAAAGGCAATGAGCCTGCAGGCCAGTGGGGTTTGAGGGTGAGCAGTGAGGGGCACCTCGGGGTCCTGGTCCAGTGGGAGCCTGACGTGGGCAGAGGAGGGCTGTTCTCAAGCAGGGGCTACACCCATCTTGCCTGGCCCTGCACCAGTGGCATGCACTGGAGGGTCTTGCAGGGTCTGGAGATGTCACACCATGTGACTGCTGCTGAAATGGCAGTCCTATGGCATCCCACAGGGATGCAGTTTTGGAGTGTGGTGGTAACTGCTGGGCTGTATCCAGAGCACTTCCTTCCTTCCAGGATTAAGCTCCAGGAAGTTTTATATGCATTTACAGCACTGTTGGGCTGTGCTCCACTGCCTTTGGAGGGACACCTGCAACCACAGAGGGACAAGTCCCAGAAACCCTGCCCACTGGCATAGTCACTTGCAGGGGCAAGTGAGGGAGCTGTGGCAGGGGCATTTCCCACTCGCCCCAATTCACACAGAAATTCTTGAAAATGTCTGGCTTTCACTTCGAGATGGAGTGAAAACAAATGTTGTAACCTTATCAGTTGTTATGACAGGTCTGAAACTTGCCTTTGCTGCGGCTCATACTACCACATCTAGAGACAGGAGGTGGGATGCAGAGCAGAGTATGCTGTCTGTGGAGCAAGGCACCAGACATCTGTTGGTGTACCCACCACTGTTCCCATGCACTCTCCCTCCAGACTTGGTCCTTTGGAGGTCTGAGGATCTGAGAATCTCACACACCACAGACAGAAGGCAGATTTGTAGCAGCCAGGTGAGGGAATGCAGACTGTCCCTGCTGGGACCCCAGGGTGCACGTGTGCACCAGTCCATGGGGAAACACACCACAGCCATGGCAAGGAAGGCACAGAGACAGGCAGAGACACACCTGTAATGTTATCCAGAGGAAAGGAATTCCCAAGGGACCTTGTGGTCACAGACACTGCCAAAAGAAGTGAGGAGTGAGGACCTGTGTCCTGCTGCTGAACATCTTCTGCGTCTCAAGAGCTGGTTTCTCTCCCTTCCCTCTCAGCAAGAGGAATTGCAGCAGGTAACTCCAGCCTCACTCCCTTTCCTGGATGAAACCTCAACTGTTGCTGATGGCTTGGCCAAAACTGGCTCTGATGGGATAAGAGGAGTGGAGACGCCCTAACACAAGAGATGGGGTGGGGGATGGGGTGAATATTGCTTGGCACTTCTAGAGATGCTGCCCTTCATGGAACTCACCCCACGGCCCTTTTTTCCTTCCTTGTGTTCTGTCCCTCCCTTCAGTCTCAGAAACCTCCCTTAATTTGCCATTATTTTAAGGCCCTATGGGTGTTTCCTGGATGGGAGCCAGAGAACCTCAAACCTCTCCGCAGCACACGGAGAGGGACGCTTGGCTGTCTGGTTTCTCCCATAGTATGAGGTCTAGGGGAAGGTAACCCTAACCACAAGTGCTCTGACGCACACAGGGGTCAAAGCTATAGATGTTTCTCCCAAAATGTGTTTGCACTGCCCCTTCACAGGTGACCCTGCTGGACGGTGACTCACAGAGCTGGCCAGAATAGCAAGACGTGAAACACTGTCCTGGTGACAACCTCTCAGGCCAGGGGTCAGCACCCATGGGGATCTAGGCAAGCAGGACTGGGTTGGACACCCTGCCCCTCTCCTCGGCCCTGTGCCGTGCGGGGTGAAGCTGCCGGGAACATCCGTGCCCGCCCCGGGGCCGCCCGGGAGCGATCGGCGGGCACCGAGCTCCATCTAGGGGTCAGGGCGCGCCTGGCGAGCGCTCCGCTCGTCCCCGCCGGCAGCGGCCGCACGCCCGCGCCCCCGCCCAGGGCACACGGTGAGGGTAACCACGGGCAGCCGAGCCCAGGAAAACCAGCGAATGGTTCAGACTGCGAGCACTGGGTGCTCAGGATGAAGGGTAGCCAAGCCCAGCCCCGAGCACGTCCTTGGAGACAGCCTGCCCCTGAAGGAACACAGAATAATTTAGGTTGGAAAAAACCTCACCGATCATGGAGTCCAATCGTTAACCTAACAGTGCCAGGTCCACCGCTAAACCATGTCCCTGAGCGCCACAGCTACATGCTTTTTTCTTGAAAAAAAACAGCCCTGAGAAATTCAAGGGATGGACTCCCCTTTATTCAGTATTCCCCACTGAGATTAGGAAGCGAGACTTTCCATAGGATATCCCATGTGCTGATGTTTCATGTGCTGGGTAGGTTGCAGGATGTTTGGATGCACAGGGCAGTGCAGGATGGGGTGTGTGATGTGAGCAGGGCCACTGCAGGGGGGTTGCAGCCACACCGAGAACATAAAGTTGAGGCCCTCGACCCTCAGAGCTCCAGCAAGGCACGGAGAAAGGGGTCTGGCTCCATCCCTCTCCTGGTTACACACCCCTACCTCCTGGCTCGTGGAGTGCAATGAATACTGAGGACAAACAGCTGGGACTTTTAAACAGAAGGATGAGCTTTGATCAAAACAGGTGGCTGCAACAGCTCTCTAGGACAGCCAAGAGGCTGCTTGCATTCATCAAAAGAAAAAGCATAAGCCCATTAAACACTCAAGCAGATAAATAAGGAAGCAATGATTTTTTGTCTTTGTGACAAACAAAGTCTGTAAAGCTCAAGGAAACCACCTGTATTTTATTATCACATATTCATATGTTTAATGCTATTAAAACAAGAATCTGGGGTGAGCTGCAGGAAATCAAAGCACTTAATGGTGCAGACACAAACCTTCTCTCCTCCCTCCCCAAAGGTGATTTGAACCAGTTTAAGCAAATGTCTTTGTCTCTTCAAATAATTATGTGATTTAGAGGCACTTTTTCCTGGCTTGCATCAAATGACTTTAATGGGGTCTGCTTGTGTGTGTCTGTGTGTGTCAGTTTAACAAGTTATTGCTTTTTAAAACTGCATTTATAGCCCAGTATTCACCAGAAAAGTAATTCTCTGTGAGAAGGGATTATTCGTGTTTCACCATCACTTGGCATTTATTCCATAGAGCATTTACTAGTGAAATGGTGCCCAGAGGGCTCAGGACAAAAATGATCTAAAAAGATATGTTGAAATTTGAGATAAACATTCTCTGGATGGTCTACCAACTGTGAACTTTCTCTTCTTTGCCCAATAGGTTTTGTCCTCTCTGGTCCAGTCTTGGCCACTCTCTTGGCCCCCCTCAAGGTCAGGCTGACCTCTGTCCTCCCTGCCTGTGTTTTCCTCATGGCCTCAAATGGGATTTTCCTGGGGCAGAGGAGAGCTGACAGCAGGCCCTGCCAGACTGGTATGGGGATCTAAAGGTGGATTTCACACTGGCCAACATTTGAGTGGTGGATGTCCTGGATGGGTCCTCACAGGTGACCCTTCTGGCTTTGTCCTGCCAGTGTTGGGGAGAAAAGGGCTGTTTTGGGGGCTAGGTGAGCATACAGGGAGCCAGATTCCATTTCCACCCCCTACCCCAGCCATGGCTGGGCCAGCCATTTGGGGTGATGCTGAGATTGCTCACTGATGTACAAAATAGAAAAGCTGTGAAGAGTCAGAAACAGCTTGAGTTTGGTAGGAAAGAGGGAAGGTGAATGCACAGCCAACCTGCTGTAGTTCCTTGTTTCCTGCAGTGGGGAGAAAGCATTAACACTGTAGGACAAACCCCTGATGAGCCCTGCTTGGCACAGTCGTCCGTTCTGGTGGGGCTGCTGGGGAGCAAAAACTGAGCCATGCTCCTTGGGGAAGACACTTGTTGAGTGAGCTGCATCATTTATTTCTTGTCCTGGAGGCACTGGGAATCTCCTAAGCGACTGAGCTGTGCCACTGAAGCAGCTAATTTCTCCTCACAGGTGTATTTGGCTGCTTCAGGTAAGGGTAAAATGAAGTCTCACATGAATTATCGGTGCAGCTGGAGGATGAAGGGGGACAGTGGCAGCTCAGCAGCAGCCAGCCTTATTACTTGGAAAAAAATACCACCAGTACAGACAACAAGAGGTGCAAGAGAGAGGGTTCAGCAGTTAAAGAGTCAGGCTGTTCATGGCACAAAATAGGCTAAAGAGATGATCGTCATCAGGGGAGATCAGCCCCTCTGGCTGATACAAGGGAAGAGATGGGCACTACCGAGTGGGGAGCCAGGAGGATAGGTAAGATGATGCTGTCTGCAGGGTGCCCTTTTCTAGCCACGTCCCACACCATGGGATCATGGAGCTGAGCTGGCTCCAAGAGAATCAGTAGGACAACCTCCTCCACAGGATGCTAGTGCAAAGGCCAGTGGCTTTCTGGTGCTCTGATGGCTGCTGCAGCTCATGGGAGACCCCTCATGTGCCTGCAAAAGAAGCCCAGGGAACATTACCCCTGCAATAGGATTGAGTCACTCCACTAAAGCAGGCAGAAACTTTGCAAGGAAATGTTAAGGGATACAATCAAGAAAGTCTGGTTTCTTTATCTATGCTAGGGCACTGGCTTTGGTATGCAGGTCTCATCTTCCAGAACCACACAGCTTGGAACCAAGGTTGTAATCCCATTCCTCAGGTGGTTGTTCACTTTCCTGTTTCACAAATAAAGATTAATTCCTCAGTCTTCCCATCTAGGGACACAGAGCTCAGGCACCCAGGCATTGCCTGCCACCTGCAGCGGAGAAATGCAGGGCTGAGGGGTGGGCTCTTCCCGGGTGGGCCCTTCCCATGGAAGTCTGATGCCAAGGTGCAAATTATTAATTTTGTTGGTTTAAGGTGTGTTTTCTGAACCTGCCAGCCTGGTTTAGAGAACCTACCTGCATGGCCAGCCTGGCATGGACACAAGCACCTGAACATCTTGAAGCATCACAGCAAATGGGACATGGCATGAAACCTGGCCTCAATTTTTTTATGGAGTTGGGCATTTGGCCAGTTCCACATTTCATTAACAAATTTGTTCTGGGGTCCTGATGGTATCTGCCTCAATAGGATAAGCAGCTGCACAGATCTGAGCCCCCTTTCCCCATCTCCTGGGCAGGGGGAGGGAATGCTGTGGTATGTACAGGTGGTGAAGCAACATTTGGACTGCAGCAATCCCAAATCAGTTAAGCAATACCCAGATTTACAGCAGAAAAAAGCCTTTGTCCCCACATTACATGGTGGCCTGCAAGCTGCTGGTCATGAGGATTTCCCAGAACAGTTCTGCTGCAGCTTTCCAGGGAATTGAGTGATGAGAGTCTGGTGGTAACAGCCAAGGTTTTCCTCATGCTCCAACCCTTACCTGAGGAATGCCCCAACAGGGAGGGTCTGACTCTGTCCTTGGAGCACCAGCCTTGTCTCCTGCTCCTTCTTTGCCCTGTTATAACACATCCTTTCAGCAAAGTGGTGAGTTATCTTAATTTTGCAGACCACAGCACTCAGGGATAAGGTAACTAATTTGGGAAATTATCCTGGCTGTCAATTCCCTGAGTGATTGGTGGGAGAGGCTTTGAAGCCTCACGCATGCTCCCTGCCATTCACTTGGACTCGAAATACTCTTTTATTTTACTTCCTCCTTGTTCTCATTGCCACACCACTCAAACTAAAATTATTCGCCTACAACCACAAACGCAGGGATATATCACCGGGAGTGCTGTAGGGCTGTCGCCATATATAATTCTCTGAGCTCAATATTTATAGAGCTACACAGGGCACAAATCATACCCAGAAAGCCCATCGAGCTGGAGAGCTAGGTATAAACTCCAGAAATATCGCAAGCCATCACTCACAGGAGACTGCCCAGCAGACCCGCTGGCTGTACATCAAGCTGTAATGCCATCTGAGTCCTCGCTTGGTGCTCGAGTGGATCAGAGGTCACTTCCAAGCTTTTCTTCCATAAATCCTGGGTGCTGGCTCTCAGCAAGGTTAGGGGCTGGAAGAACCCTGTTGTCAGTGCTCCCTCCTTCTGCTTGCTGCCGCTGACACTGAGCCATCCCAGCACTCTCTGTGGGCATTTATCTCTGGGGTCTTGTCCTCCCTTCTTCCCCTCTGCTATAGAAACCAGAGATGAGGGGGAGGAGGGGTATGCTGGATCTTACAGCTCCACTGTACAAGCTATAGGAGCTGACAGCTCCTCTGAAATGTCCTTTTTCTGGGCTTTGGGAGAGTCTGAGGCTCTCTTCTTCTCACCCCTCAGGGTCACATTCTCCCTCATGTCCCAGTCCTGTGCTGGGCTGTGAATTTTCTGCAAATGCCCAGCTGGTTATAGGCACGCAGCAGCCTGCCTGCCCACATAGCAAAGACATGGTCATCAGTCCTAGGATAGTTCAGGTCCCTCTGTCACAGCCTTCTCTCCTCTTTTCCCCCTTTTCAAAGCTTCTCCCTGTCTTGGGTGGAGCTGATGCCTCACTGGGATGAGGGAGTGGTTCCTAACCAGGGCAGGCCCCAATGCAGTTCCGGGCTTTTGCATTGCATTTAAAGCCAATCCAAAGAGTGAAGAGCAGGAGAAATGAGTGCTCTGCAGATGCAGACTAATCCTTCCCCAGCTCTTTCCACCATGGCAGCTTCCACCCTCATGTGCTGGTGATCCAAAGGGTACCACAACAGGTGGAGAAGATCCAGATGAGACCCAATGCAATGAGCAGGTGAAGCCTCTCTGAAGCAGGGCAGCAGTGGCATGGTGCTTTCTGGACAAAGAAGTGCTGGGGTTTTGCCTGAGAAATCACCAATCAGACAATTAATTTTATTTCTAAGCTGCCTATGATGGACTTGAGCTAACCAGTCTCTAGTTCTTCCCTCTCCCCCAGCAGCGTGGCAGACAGAGTCTGACATTTAAGCAAACTAAAATCCAACCCTAAGCATTAAGTAAAACTCCCAGTGTGATGGGTTCGTGGCTTGCAGCAACATCTCAGCAGGGGCGTGTTAAAGCTGGTCTCCAGCAAGTGGAAGAATGAAGCTTTGCAAAACCCTGACGAGGCAAAGCTCCTAAAATAACAATTGAATTAAACTTAATTCATTTTCACTTAATATCCTTGTAGTGCCTTTAGCAAATGAGGCTGTTATTATTTTGAGGAGGAAAACAGGGAGGTGCAGTCTGGATGGAACTCACATCTCCCTGCCGAAAGAAAGAAAACTTTGGTGGAAATTAAAAAAGCCACGGGAAGAAATGCAGAAAGTTAAAATTCTCCATTTTGGATTAAACACCCCCAAACCCATCCAGTCTCATGTTGTTCAAGATATGCCCCAGACTCAAGAGTGTGCAAACCTC
>VWYP01034227.1:29109-38580 GCA_013400435.1 Pycnonotus jocosus | reverse complement strand
TTTTTTTTTTTTTCTTTTTTTTTTTTTTTTTTTCCCCAGATACTGGAGGTTTGCTGGCTTTGCCAGGGTTACATACTTGGTCGCATCCAGCATCTGTGGCATGGTTGGCCAGGTCCTTCCTTCCCTCCTCTTCTCTTGCTCAAAGTTTTGGAGCTTTTCTGCAATATTTGAACCCCAAATGCCCCCTGCTTGCCCTGCCCCTCACTAGCCTAATCTGCAGTGTTTAAAGCACTGCTCTCACTTTTGTTTCCATGATGTGTCAGCGTGAACCTTTCCCTGGGGAAGGCTGAGCTAACCTCATAACTCTGGCCCTGACTCAGTGGGGGAGGCAAGCACAAGCTCAGGGTGCCCCTGTCCCACGGCAGCCCTGGATACTTCCTATTCAGGACAACCTTTGTCCACATGCCTTATTTCCAGCCATGTCTCCTGTTTGCTTGTGCCCACCCTTATTTCTACTGAGGGTGGGATTTGGCAAGCCCCTAACTACCAAGATTGTCTTTCTCTGTTGGTGTTGCAGAACAGCATCACAGAAAGGACATCCTGCATCTCTTCCCCTCAGACATCCTAGCAAAAAGGGAATATCTCATGATCCCACACTCCAAAGAGGGATGATCAACTGAAGCAAGGAGCAAATGAACCCAAGGAGCCATCCCAACCTTGCCCCACAAAATTCCCTGCTCTCAAACCTCAGGCTCTGCTAACCAGAGGGAGAAAAGGCTGCTCTGAAACGGCCATGCAGGCACCAAACTACACTTCCCAGTAGGTCACAGAGCAAGGGCCCTCCTGGTATGGAAAAGCCTTCATTTGACTTGCTCATGCTCCCTAGGGTTGGGGACAGCTGGGAGATTTTAGGATTTCAAGGCTAGACAGCCGTTTTTCATTGCTGCATGAACAGCAGCAACAGCAGGCATTACAGCAAAATTAATTTCCACTCTGAATGCAGCTCTCCTGTGTCACTACTGCCTTTACAGTCTTCTTCCCAGAGCTCAAGAAAATAGCCCAGACAGACTTTGCAAGGTCGCCTTGCCCTCCGTCTTGCTCGGAGGCAGGCTCTGCTCCAACTAATCCTCTTCTGACAGACCTTTCTGTCTCACTCATAGAAACCTTTCTCCACCTGCCTTGGTTAGGGCAGCAGCTTATTAACTCTAAGAAAAAGGAGAATAAACTTTTTGATAAGGACACAGCTTTTCAAAACTCTCTGTTCTTCCCATCAATTAGAACTGGATAATTTTAGGCTTATGCTAATAAAACGGAATGAGAAGGTGCCTGGGACAGTGAGCACTCATTCCTCATGGCTGCATCCTCTCTGCCGCCAACAGATGCTGCTGCTGCTGCTCTCTCTTGCTGCCAGGCAAGGACAAGCAATATTCAGAGCCTGTGTCTGCAGCAGGGACAAGATAACTTCACTGGGAGATTTTCCAGTAATCTGAAAAGTTAGCACATACCCATCATCTATTTCTCTGTACCTCCCTGCTGCTAGCAAGCCACACCTCTTGACCGTGATAGATTTTCAGAGCTATTCCAACAAAATCCAGCTTTACTTTCAAAAGCAAGGACTAATGGGAAAACAATTAGCAGTCACAGTGGAGTACTTCATCAAAATCAGATCATCAGGGTTTTATTTTTTTTAGAGCATTGCAGGTGAAGAAGAATATGAGATGAACTCCACCATCTCTGGGGCTGGTATGAGCTATTTGCCTTCTGTATCACTGGCTAAGAAATGGATGTTTTTTGAGCACTATTCCTTTGAAGGGAGATTCCTGCTTTGGTTGGGAGCCAAGACCTGGGGAAAAAAATGAAGGTCTAGGTAGGCATTTGTCAGAGCTTGTGAATGGACTCCCATGCCCAGCATGTGCCAGACCCACACCCATTAGGAAGCTGTGTGGAAAGCTGCCAGGACCTGGTCCTGTCCTCGCAGGGTGAGCATCTAAGCGGCTGCGAGGGGCACAGAGCTCACATTGCATGCTGTGCCTGAGCAGGGCTTCTTCTGACCAAGTCCTGAGGGCTCTCAGGGCCAGCCAAAGACATCAAGAGGGCCTCACAAGCAGCCTCTGCCAGGACACTGAGCACCTTTCAGGAAGAATTGCTGAGCTCTTGTGCCTTGCTTTGGGGATGCCAAAGAGAGGAGCGAGGCTCAGCCTGTGCTGTGCATGCAGGCTCCGGCCACGTTTGTAGGTAGTGGAATACCTGCCTTGTTTCCCCCCCGAAATTTTCCTGTCCAACCCCTTTCTTTCCAGTCATGTCTTTGGAACATAATTTTCATCCTCCCTGCTGTAGAGGGGAGCCTAGAGAAGGTACCAAAATCAAGGCTGCAGCACAGTAGAAAGAGGGTAGAAGGGCTGGTAAGCTTCCCCTGGAATCCTTATCACACCCTCAACACCAAACCCATTGCAAGAAGGTTTTGAGGGGAAGACTTGTCATCACTCCAAAGTGAGGTGCTTCAAAGCCCAGCCCTAAATGTGTCACCCAAGCATCAGCTAAATGAAATAGGAGGTCCTGGTGGCAGAACCAACATATCAGTTGATTACTATTTCTTCTTGCTTTGGGGTGATCTTTTCTGTGTCTTTATACCTTGAAGTGCTATATATTCTTTTGCTTTCCTTTGAAGAATTCATGGATCAAATAGAGTGGACTGTCTCTCTGCTTGACCATGGTTTCTGTACTGTGGGCTGGATAGGGCACAAAGGATGAGGGCAGAAGTTGTTTTGCAAACTTGCCCATGGGTACTGTGGCTAACTCCTCCTACAGGGCAAAAAAAGAGACAAGGGAGAGAAGTTAAAGTTATTAGTATCAAACAGTTAAGGACTGTGGTTGAATTCAGCGAAAAATAAATGGTACTAATTGGGAAAAACATTAGTAAATCATAAAATAATAGCTTTTTAAGGAACAATAAATAGAAGCTAATTACAGGCTATGTGACATTGACTTTATGTTGGTACTTGTGCTGATGGACTTGGAAGTTGCTTGACTGCTCCAGTTCATTTTGCTGTGCAGGAAAGCACTGATGGATGAGGGGGATGCAGGAGTAGCAGCCAGGGATTTTTTTGCTTCATCATTGAATCATAACATAGTTCATGTTGGAAGTGAGCTCAGGAAGTCTCTCTCTCTGAGGAGCAGAGCTCACTTATGCTAGGGCAGGTTTCTCAGTTCAGTAAACCTTTGAATGTTGACGTGGTTAGTGACTTCAAAGTTGGATCTCTAGACCAGTATTTGAATATCTTTCACGTGGAAAATTTCTTTCTCTTATAAGTAATTACAGTTTTCTTCGATGCAACTTGTCTGTCACTCCTTGTGTCTATTGGCCTTTTGTCTTTCCCAATACCCCAAGAAGAGTCTGGCTCCATCTTCTCTAACACTCCACCATGCATCCCTGGCTTGGATAAGGGTGTCTGTGCAGAAGATGTGCAAGCACAGGACACCGGGGGGAGCTGTCAGCATGAGCATAAAGGAACGTGACTCGTGATACTCTCTACTCTCCAGCCGTAAACACACAAACAAAAAAGAACAACAAAAACAAATAACCTGCTGTGAAACATTATATTTTCATTCAAATGAGTATTAGTTTTCTGAAAACACTCACGAGAAGTAAAAGGGTTGTAATATTCATTTGTGTGCTCTAGAGGCAGGGCTAATACCTGGAGTGCGATTGCTGACCATGAAAGAAAGAGCAGAAAATAACCTGGGGAGCATCCACCAGTACATACGTAGCACTTCATGCTGTCAGCTCTGCCAGCCTCAGAGCAGGACACAGAGGATCCCATGAGCAGTGGAGGGGGGACACTGTCTCAAGCAGTTGCCAAGTTTGGGACAGGACATATACAAGGGAGGGCTCATTCCAGGTGTGAAGTCCTGTCAGTTGACAGGCAGTGACCTAGGGACTCTGCAACCCTTTCAGTCCTGGGAGTGAAACAAGAGGCAGGAGAGTTTCTGCTAGAGGTGACCCTGGTTATAAAGGAGCTGTATGCACACAGCAGGGAGTGCTCCAAAGATCAGTTCCTGACGGCAGCAGGACATCCAAGGACTGAATTTACTTGTCATGTCCCTAGTCACATTTTGGCTGAAATTCAATGAGACATTTAAATTTGGCAGGACAGGGACACAGGAGCATGCACAAGATCGACTAGGAAAAGCTGCTTGCTTTTGCGTCACCCCACTGTTTCTGAGATGTGTCAGATCACGTCTAACCCTGTGCCAGGTTTTCACCTTCCATCCTCTCCCTGAGATATGTGGCACCGGTGTCACTTTATTTTAAGTGGCAATCCTTTCCAAAATGACTGTGAACCAGGGGATGGGTTTCAGACTGCATTACTGTGGTAGTAATTCCCTTCAGACTACATTACTGTGAATCCCGCTTCCTCAGGTCCTGATACGGGGTGACAATATGCTTTTCACACAGGGATATTAGTAACGTCACAAGCCCTAGAAAGTATGACTCCATTCTCTGTGGGATATGAAGTGGCTGCTCACCTCACAGAAAAAGGAAAGCCACGGCGGGGTTTGCTCACGAAACTCTTCCTCTTTTCGCCTTTTAACCTTTAGAAGGGCTTTCCCCTTTATGAAAGCCGCTTGGCAGGAGGCAGCACACCGTGCTCCGTCGCACACGAGGGGTGCCGGCCGTGTTTCGGGGCCGGGTGGCGGTGCGGCCTGCAGAGGGCGCCCTCGCCTAAGCTTTGAGCAGGAGAGCGGCCCCGGCGGGAAACGGATCCCCCTCACAGCCCCGGCTCCTGCCTCGGCCGTGCAGGGCAAAGCGGCTTCCGCATGCCCGCGGGTGTGTCCTCTGGATGTGCTGAGGCGAGCTTGGAGAAGCGATGGCCTCGAAGTGGGACCCCGGGAAGGCAGGACAATTAACAGCCCGAGCTAATACACCACAATTGCGGCCAGCCGGAACTGGGGGTCCTGCGACTCGCCCTGCCCTGCCGAGGAGACACCTGGGGCAGGACCGAGACACATTGAACCTTGAACCATTGACACATTGACACACTGAACCTTGAACCATTGAACCATTGATACACTGAACCTTGCCGACAGCAGAAGCCTACAGGCTCGACATCACTGAGGAGAGAGGCAATGGGACAGGGCAGCCCATCCCTCCTTTCCAACTGCTACTGGATCCAGTTTTTACTTCAGTCTCTGATGGATTTGGAACTCTCCAGTTTGTGCCCATGTCGATACTGTGGCAGCTCTGTCTTTGGCAGTGCTTGGGATTTTGGGAAGCAATAAGGGGCCTCAGCTGCACAAAAAGGTAATAATTACTGGAGACACACCAGAGGAAACTAAAGAGAGGTGTTCCTTCCTGTGCCCAGTGGCAGGGAAAAGCAGGGATACTGCAACCAGCTGGAGGGGACCCCCACACCTGGCCAAGGCTGTACCCCGGCAGGGTACATGCTGCATCCCCTGGCCTTGCTGCAAAGCCAGACCAGGCAAGCAGGGGTGTGCAGGGTGCCCTGGGTCCCCACCACAGCTTTTCTGGTTATGGTCACAGGCCTCCCCTCACCCTCAGTGCATGGGCCATGGTTAACCCTGCCCTGACTGGGTGCTGGAGCACTTGGGTTTGATGAGGTTTGGGAATGAGGACGATGCTGCTCAATCATCTAATCCTCTGCTTTAAATAATAATAATAATAATAATAATAATAGTAGTAATGATAGTAATAATAATAATAGTAATAATAGTAATAATAATAATAATAATAATAGTAGTAGTGGTAGTGGATGAGATGATCCATTCACACATGTGGCAGTACCTGAAACTTTTACTGTGGGAGCTAGGACATGAGCTGCCAACAGCCATCCATAAACTCCTGTGTGTGGGCCAGCATTTACAGATAACTGGCCCCTCCATAGCCAGTAAGGCTTGAGCTCAGTCACATCACTTTTCCACCAAATACCATGTTCCTGTTCCCAAAGAAAAGTACTTTTTTTTTTTTTTTTTCTTTTTTTACCAATAGGAGAATAGCAGCCCTCTACCAGCGTAAAGAGCAGAAGACTGTGAAAGGGTCCTCTGAGGGAGCTGGCATAGGCTCCAGTTTTCTGTAGTGACTTGTTCTGTGGTCTCCTGTTCTCACTGCTCTGATCTCTGAGCAAGGTGTGAGTCCCTTCCAAGGGAAAAGTTATTTCCATAATAAATGGACTGGGGGGAGCTGAGAGGAATATTGGCTTTGTCAGTAAATGACAGATCAGAAGTGATATATTGGAATAATTTCAGCATCTTGGAAAACTCCAGTTTGGCTGTAATATTAATATGTTTGAAGATAAGGAACATTTGTGCAATAAACTTGTGGTAGTTCAATGTGGCCTTGGCATTGCTTTGGGCTATGAAACCGTCATGGACCCTCTGCACTGAATGGCCTCAGTTCCCTGAATGTCCATGCTTGACTGCCCTGGACGTTTTTCCAGCAGTGGGTTAGTGGGTGTGAGAATAGAGAAGCAGGGCTGGTGTTGGTGAGGCCGTGCCTGCCGGGGGTGGTGTGGAGGGGGGAGTTGGGTCCTTGGCAGGGGATGTGTTTGCAGATTGGGGCACCATTCAGAGCACTTCTAATCGTGGGGTTATGGCCCCGGTAGAGCCAACCCTGCCCTTCTGCCATGTGCAGCTCTGTGTGTTCCCTCTGCAGGCCAGGCACCCAAGAGCACCTGGGGACTCCCCGGCAGCCACTGGGGACAAGTATGAGCCCTGGGGACGCAGCGGGAGGGGGCAGCCACCCTCTCCTGTGCCAGAGGAGAGGGCCACAGGCACTCCCCTGCTTCGCAGGCTGCTGTGACTGGCTGCAGGCTCTCAGGACGAGGTTTGCTCTGGGTTCAGGGGGAGGGAGAGGCGGGGGATGCTCTGGAGCAGCAGCCAATCTCCCCAGCAGCCAGGACAACTCGGAGCATGGGGGGCTTTGCTGCAGCCTCGGAGGTTCCTGCATCCCTCTGAGGGACCCCCACCAAGTCGGGGAAAGTCCCCCCACCATCCATGGGCCCGCTGAGCCTGGGGAGGGCCTGGGGGGGCTTCAGGGGCTCCCCCAGACCCCAGACTTCTCACGTGTGCAATCCCTGCTCCCTTCCTTGATGTCACCACTCGGTTGCCCCTGCCCCATTCGTGTTTCTGCCTGCGGAGCCATCCCTGGATGAGGGGATGGAGGCAGTGGGGGAGTACTGTCTTGTTCGGGAAATGGGAGACAGGGGTTGGGAAGGAGGGAGAAAGGCTTTTGCCAGAGGAAATCGATATCCCGTGAAAAGTAATTATTGAAGCATAAATTTATCATAAGGGTGATCACCAATAAAACATCTCTTGGCGACGTTTTAATTTAAAATCAAATTCGAAAAGGCCCCCCTCCCCTTTCAAAAAAAAATCCTTAACAAGCAGAAAAATAACTGCAGCCCTTGGAACACTTCATTATACGTTCAAAGAGAGCTCCATCATCTTCGCACCGACGCCGGGCTCTGCTCTTCTGATGGATCCAATGCAGCTGATTTATGGAAATGACTTGCAAATCCATAAATGTAGTTTGCAGTGACAGCCGTGCATATCACTAGTAATTCCTTTAAACTATGCAAAGAAAAATGATTCATATCTGGTTGGACCCTGGCTTTTCCAAGGGTCGCCACTCCTGAGTCTTGATGTGTTTGTCTGTATTGGTTTCCCTCTCGATTTTTTTTTTTTTAACTCCGTGATGAATGAGGCTGAGATCTTAACACTGAAATCCGGGACCCCGAGACGGCCAGCGAGGGAAGAGTTAAGCCTGTGGGAAGATGGTTTTGCCCTCCTTCCCCGCGGACACGCGTGGGTCGGACGTGACACACATTGCCGCCCTCGGTGTCGTGTCCCCCCGGCTTTTCTCTGCAACCCCCCGGGTTTCAGCCCCGGGTTCCGAAAGCTTAATTGTGTTAATTAATTAGGCCTCCATGTGTGGTTGCCGAGTGACTCCGGGGCGGATGCAGAGGGATCGGGGAGGTGCAGCCCGGAGGGATGCGTGTCCATGCCTCAGTTTCCCCACCTGCAAGAGAGGCGTGACGGGGGCATCCGGCCCGGGCGATGCTGCTGCAACCCCGCTCTGAGGACGCCCCCGAGTGCCCTTCCCTGGGGCTCCCAGTTCTCTCCTCCTTGCAAACCCCAGCACACAGGGCTGAGCCTGCACACGTCGGGCAAGGATGGAGCAAAATTAGCGGTTCTCGGAATTTCTTCATTGTTTTTCGCAGTTATCCCAGGAATCACCATACCTCCTTCCCCATTTGTATCCCCAAAGATCATCCTCCAGCGCTATCTCTGATAATGCATTTATTAGGCTTCATGATGCAATAACCACAAGCAGCCAGAAAATGTAGCATATTTCCACATTATCATCCAATTTCCCTTCCCGGGTATTTAGTTCAACTCTTTAACACCAGCCACATAATTAGAATTTGGATTTCCATTAATTTTCCTTGGGCCTGCAACCATTTTAAGATCACAGTGGTAATTAACGTGATACATCACTAATTTCACCAAGCACAATCTAAGTAGGCGCTCCCCCTCCTTCTCGGGGCCAAGGCTGGGGGGATGGTAAGGGGGACGTCGGGGGTCTGGGCGGCCCGGGGCCCCTGCCAGGGTGACTCCATCCCCGCCCCGGCCCCACCGAGGAGCGGAGCGTGTCGTGTAGCAGCCCGGCCCCGCCGCATCCTCCGCGTTCGCTACGGAAAAATACACTTTTCTTTCCAGTAAATTTAACAATTAAAAATATTTATCGGTAGCAGATTTACGTTGTTGTGTCTCCAGTCTTGGGGCATATTGGTAGACTATTAAGACTAATTAGCATCCTTTCTGCATGCAGATTTACTAAGCTGATTGCGGTATAACTCATCCCTAAAAGCCCCTATCCCTTCACATTTGCAGAATGTAGCTGAAGGCAAGGCCCTTTCGTCTCTCTCCGAGCTTGCAAGCAGCTCACGTTAGCCGGGCCTTTTCCTAAGTAAACTTTAAAAATGTGAAGCAATAACAATTTGAGTTAGAAGCTCGCAAAGTACTAAAATGGAAATATTACCTCGGGAGCTTCCACAGGAAGGATCTGGGAGGAAACAAGAAGCTTGAATGTATAGAAGCACGCAGCAGATACAGGCTGTATATTCTCAGCATTAAACCCAAGGCTGTTATTTTCTTAAATATATTTGGAAATAAACAAAGGGATTTCGTACGTGCCTGTGTGGCTGCGTGTTCCCGCAGCCAAACAGCACCGAGGAGAGGAGGGAGAGAGGGAGGGAAAGGGAGAGAAAACGAAGAGTTACAGAAAGTTTGCAAGATGCAGTTGCAGGGAACAGTTGTTCGTCTTTTCTTTCCTTCTCTGCATTTTGGGTCTATTTAAAAGGCGCAGAATCAGCAGAGTGCTTTGCTGCGCAGCCCCTCAAATACAACGGGAGGGGAGATTCGTGGCATCCTTTGTACCTTACTTTGCATTTAAAATATTTAAAGCGTCGCAGAAGGCTCTGAGAGGCTCTTTCAAGGTGTGGAAAGTATCGG
>VWYP01034227.1:24109-26609 GCA_013400435.1 Pycnonotus jocosus | reverse complement strand
ACTGCCTGAAGGAAGATTTCGCGCTCTGTTCCCCACTCACCCTGGGCTCACCTGGACGGGGAGGGCGAAGGGCCAGGCCCCTCGGTACTCAAGTCGAAAGTACCGCCCTTCGTTGCAGAAGAGACATCAGACCGCACGGAGACCCCCAGGGGTGCCAGCCCAGCCCGTCGGGGCGGAGGGACCCTCCAGGTCCCGCAGGACAGCGGGGAGTCTGGCAGGGGGTGGGGACAGGAGTGGTCCGGCGGGGCTTCCCCGCTTTGGCCCACTCCTCCCCCGGAGGAGAGACCGGAGTTTAAGAAGGCTGAAGGGTGTCAGTGGTCGAGCGGGGCGGAGGAGGATGCACACGACCGTGGGGCTGAATGCAGCGAGCGCAGCCCCACCGACATCACGGCCTCGGGAGCTTTCCGTTTCCAAGCGGCACCGGCCCCGCCCGGGTTGCCCCAGGGTGTTCCTGGGTGCCCAAGTGTGCTCCAGGCCGCCCGTCTCCTCGCTCGGGCACAGGAGAGCGGTCCGGTGTCCCCAGCGTCCCCCAGAGTGCCGCAGAGCCGAGAGAGCACATACGGGCCTTGCCCCGGGGCCGAAAGCCGCGGGGAGTGGGGAGTGGGTGTGGGCATGGCAGGCAGGCAAAATGCTGATGTCCCAACCCACCCGCTGCCGAAGATCCGGGTACAGTGGGAGGCCAAGAGCTGCTGGCACGCGCGGCGGTGCGGACAGCCTTTCCATGTGTCGCGATACAAGGGAGCGGTCGCGATACGACAGTGAATGTTTAGTGTTTACTGCGGGGGCGGGCGGGAAAGACGGTGTGACACGCGGAGGAAACGAGGAGAGCCCTGTGTCACCTCCGTCCCTCAGTCTGGAGGTCCCCGGTGTGCCCCGGGCTGGGGGCGGGCGGGCAGCGGCCCTGTACAGGGGCCTTTCCGGGCAGCGGAGGAGACAGGCTGCGATTCCTGCCCCAACCCCAGAATCGGGAAGAAAAAGCCTTTCCTTTCAGCAGAGACTCATGCATCAAACTTCAATTTTCCGGACGATTGAATTAGTGATTTTTTTTCTCCTGAACTAAAATACACTTAAGTCTTTGGGATTAATTACCACGTTCTGGTCCCTCAGACTGTAGTATTAGTTATCGTTGCCATATTCGACATCAGCTCTGACACCTCATAAAATAAGGAACTGAATTTCACTGACTCAACCTGCTTCAACCCTGTTGGATAATTCGGAAGGGGGCTTTATTCTCCGTCTGGGAGCTCTGTGTGAAGTGAACAAGATCAAATATGGATCTTCTCCACCCCCCTCAGGAAAAAAAAAAAAAAGAAAAGAAAAGAAAAGAAAAGAAAAGCAAAAGCTTAACTATACACACACACACACACACCCGCAAACACTAAACCGTGGCTTTTCCAAGCAGATAACACCCCCCACCGCTTCCTCCCCTCCCGCTCCCTTCACACCTCCAAACGAAATCTAAGGCAGTGTCAAGTTTGGGGATGAAGGATGGGTATGGCAGGGGCGGAAGGATGGGCGGGAGAGGAGGGGGGACACGCAGGAGGGCATGTCCGACTCCTGCGTTTGAGAAATGCGGTTTCTGCCGGGGAGGGAACAGCGGTGGTCGAGGTGCGGGCTGGACGGAGACCCTCGGGAGTCGCCACGCCCGCCCTGCCCCTGCCCGGGCCCGGTGCCCGCGCCCGGTGCCCGCGCCCGCCCCGACGCGGAGGACACGGGGCAGCGCAGCCTCCGACGGGGCGGGTGATGAGAGACCTTCGGGCCTCCAGCTCGCTCTCGCAAGGCGCTTCCATGTTCTCGCACGCCCTTTTGCTAATTGCTAGTTTTCAACTCTCCGGGCCAGGACCTGGGGTGTTTAAGCGGATGGACACCTTTATTTTTCCTGTCAGGAATCACTTGGGAAGGGCCTGTCTCTCCCGCTGTCCCATGGCCACCTTTTCACAGGGCGAGCCGCGGTGAGCTGGTGCCCAGGGCACGGAGCACCGGGCTGGGAGTGAGAAGCTCCGAAAAGCTGGGGGTTTGCCCGGGGTGGGAAATGGGACGCACTCTGCCCCCGCTTGTGTATCCGTGCAGGCAGTACCGGGTTGGTTGAAGGCCACACAAGGGGATCGCTGCCCCAGGTGTCCCCGACCAGGAACTTCCAGCTGGGGGGCTCGGCCCAGCTCCCTCCTTCTCCGGGACAGCACTGGACGCGGATGGGAGCGGCCGGCGGCCACTGGGTCGGCGAGACGGATTCGGAGATCCCTAATTTAGGGTAAATCTGGGGCCGGCAGGAGGGGTTCCATGCCGCGTCCATGGCAGCAGCCTTCCTAATGGGCCGGGAAGGGCTGCGGCTGGGTCAGCCCAGAGGGCACGATTCAGCGTTGTCACCGCGTCACTATTGCTGCTGCGGGGCGGGGGGGGGGGGGGGGAGAATCCCAACCAACCGACCAACAAACAACAGTTTCACTCCCACACCCACCCACCAGCCCCCGAAAATAAGAAGACAAGCCAGGAAAAAAAA
>VWYP01034227.1:0-17500 GCA_013400435.1 Pycnonotus jocosus | reverse complement strand
AAATAAGATTTAAAAAAAATAAAAAGGGAGGGAAAAACCGAAAGAAAAATAGCCTCGTTCCTGGGTGCGAGTTTGGGCGGGCTGGCGGGCGTATGGGATGCTCTGAGGCTGCAGCCTTTCCCGCAGAGCGGAGTGCGGACACGGGAGCAACTTACGCCCCCATCTCGGGCACAGCCCGTTTCGCTCAAGGCACGGGCAAAAGTGCTTCAGACAGAGAGAAATCCTGCAAACCGTTTTGGACCCCCTGTTGTCCCCCCAGCCTGCGTCTCCACTCTCTTCCTACGCGGGAGGACAGGGCTTTAAAAGCACCCTGCTTTTTTTCCTTTTGGCTCCTTTATAGGGGCAGAGCCCGGGGGTGGACGGACAGCAGCCTCAGTACAGACTTCCCGACACAGAAGGACCCTTCCTCGTTTGCCTCGGCCACTGCCTAGCAGGGGATAGCCCTGTTAATGCTTTGCATGAGTAGCTCAGCCCGGTGGTTCCAGGCCTGTCGCCTGTCCTTATGCCCAGCGTCCCTTCCCAGGTAGCACCTCGATGAGAAAAAGGGTAGTTGAGAGGGAAGGGAGCAGATCCTGGCCTCCTTCCCCGAGTCCCTCGGCTCTCGGTGGTTCTCTCAGCGGGCTCTGACCGACCCCTCTCCACTGTGCTCTCGGCTGCCCGGTGCTGCCTTTGGCGGATTTGGGTTCGTTTGTCCTGTGCTTACTTTTCGTTCGCAACCGCTGCTTCTCCCTCCTAGGAAACGACTCCCTCTCTGCGCACCGTGGGTGGGCTAGGCTGCCCCCAGCCCGGTTTGAGGGAGAGCTCTTCATCTCCCCTCCCCATCCCTCTGAATTTAATTATTTTAATTTTCTTTTTTGGCAGCCCGTTTGGCACTCAGCCCCGAATTAGGGACCCTCAGTGCCCCCCGGCGTTTCCCATTGCATCTCACTGTCCTCAGAGGGCCCCGGAGAGCAAGGGAGCCCCGGGGACTGCCGGGGCCTGTTCCAGCCACCGCCACCGAACTTCGCATCCCGCCGGGCTCTTTTGCCCGTCCCGCCGGGAGGCAGCTGCTAGTCGTGTGTCCCAGCTTTGAGGTACTTTGGGGGAGAACACCCTCATCCAGTGCGCTCCAGCACCCCAAAGCAGCTCCCCCCGCCCCATCCTCTCCGCTTCTACTTGCTACAGCCCCTCTGAGTGGGACCTGGAACTGACCTACTCCTGGTGCAGGCAGAAGTTTAGGTCGGGTCCCCGGGCAAGAGGCTGGGGGGTACGGCGGCCCTTGGATGTTCCCGAGGACGTATAAGGACTTCCCCCGAAACCTTTGGGGAAGTGTGGCTCTCGGTCCCTGCCTTCCACCGTAGACGAAAAGCGAGTAAAGCTGCGGCTTTTCCTCTTCACTGAGGAGAAAGCTGCCGCTGAATCCAAAACTACTCGTTTGGGGAGTGGGGACACACACACAAAAAAAAAACAAACCCAAAAACTGGCTACGAGTAGGACCTTTCGAAGCCTTTCCCTTTGCTGTCTACAGGACCCTATTTCGGGATGTCGGCATAACTACCCTCCCCGGAACAGTCCCGGGCCCGGCGGGCAGCAGCAGGACGCTCCCAGGGCTGCCTGGCCCTGGCTCTGTGCGGTCCACTCCTGTCCAGGAAAATGTCACAGGAATATAATTAAAGCAGGCGGCATATATCATTCAAGTGTTGATCACCAAAGTAACTGCGTACAAATGACACCTCCTTTCCCGGCATAGCTGAGCCGTGCATGGCTCCCAGCTATGTCTGCCTAGTTTAAGTGGTCTAAACACGTTACCACTCCCTGTTAGCAGCGTGGAGAGGAGCAAAACTCCGTGCCCTCGAGCTAGTAGCTAGTCTTGGCACGGCATCTCTCAAAGGCCGGGAGGGTGAGCCGGGAACCTAAGAAATAATTTAGTCTTCAAGCACCCCTCCAAATCTGGGGCTGAGAGTGTCGAGGGGCGGAGAGGCCCCGGTGGGGTCTGCAGTGAAGGACGGAGAGCCACGGCGGGGTCTGTGGTCCCTGTCCCAGTCTACTCTTGAAAAATGGCCGGTAAAAGGCACCTACAGGTACACTGATCCCGCCGCCTCCGGGCACTGCTCGGCGTTGCTCTCTTTGGAAAACAACCGTCCCGGGTTGGGCATCCATCGGCTCCTAGCTGTGATGGGGAGGGGGCGCCGGGGTACCGGGGAGCGCTGTGGGGTTGGGGAGACGCACCCCAGCAGAGCCCATTTCTTTAGCTCGTTGTACAGCTGTCGGCCGATCCTTCCTTCCCTCGCAACCATCTCCCTGCAGAGGAAGAAACTTCTCTGCACCAAAAATAAATGTGACCCGTGTGCTCGCATCCGGAGCCGGGGTCAGGGGCAGCGGGCCCGGCCCGGCCCGGCCCGAATGGGAGACACTGGCCCCGCGAAAGCCCCGAAATTTCCCCGGCAGAGAAAGATGGAGAAGTCACCGTTCCCTCGGAGGTCTTCGGCCGCGGAGCCGGGACCTGAACGGGGCCGACCAGGGACGAAACCCGCGGGCCCAGAAACCCGACCAGAAGCGGGATAAGTGGAGCAGCCCGCCTCGGGCAGACGGGCGGTGCAGTGCCCAGCTCCCCGACTTCACCTGGGGATTTTCGTTTGCAAATCAATTCTCGGTGCGACTCAGCAGCGCCGAGACCAGTGGAGCTGCAAGGTCCGTGCACTTTCTGCCCACCCCTGGGCCCGATTTGTTTCCCCCCGGCAAAGTCCCCGCATAGTGGAGCTGGCACGGCGGTGCTCGCACCGCTCTCGCCGTCCCGCTGTGGGGCCGGAAGGAGTGGGAGAGACTCAGTTGGGGCGAATCCCCGGCCCGGCGTAAGCGGATTGGTGTAAAGGAAATAGGGGAGCCCGTGTCCCCTGCAAGCCGTTTTAGAGCACAAATGGAAAGGAACGACCGGGGTAGATCAACAACTCCAGCCACCTCATCAACCTGCGTGGGATCCCAGGGAGCATTTCCCATAGCGGGGGAGAAACGGAGGGGTGCCCCCATCCCAAATGTCCGGAATCAGTACGTTGTCGCTCCTCTCAGCACAGCCGCGGGACCCTCTCGTCCCACCACTCCTGGTGGATTTTAGAGATTCTCTGAGGTTTATTGGGGCTAGAGAACCAGTCTGCACTGATGGCTCCCTAGCCAGACCTTCGGGTTTCCCCTGGGGACAGAGCTCTCCAGTAGGCGTGCCAGGAGTTCCTGTGAGAGAAGGGCCCAGTAGGAGCGTCTGAACGTGTTTAATCTTTTACATGCCAGTATTTTATTTTCTAGTCCAAGAAATCCAGTAGGACTCGAGCTCTCTGGGAAAACCAGTCGGGACGTGCCTGTCCCAGCTCCAGGCAAGGAGAGATCTTGATTTTTATCAATTCATAGTTTAACCCTCCCCCCCTAAATACTCCCGTAAATGCCATCCGCAGATCGCCTCTGGAGGGCAGGGAGGTGGGACGGAGCCGGTCGGGGGCATTTCAGGCCTCCTGGCCGTGTCAGGGTCTGTGGATTTAGCAGCTCTCGGACCCTCCCTGCTCCGTCACAGTTCCAGGAGAGGCAAGGCCATCCGTGGAGCAGGCGGGGAAAGACCCTTCAGAGGGGATCAGCGCATCCCCGGCCTCTTCAGAGGCTGTCTGTCCCCTGGGTCACTTTCGTTTTGGGACGAAGAGCAGCCACCACCTTCTCTCCAGTCCCCCTAGTTCCAGGGAGGAGGATGGAAGGGAGGAAGGGGTGGCCACGGAAATGACCCTGGGACGGCGGGGCTGGGCGCTGAGGAGGCGGGGGCAGTCGGCGCCCTGCCCGTGCAGCTGCGCCCGGAGGCGGCTGGAAATTGAGCGCATCCCTGGGTTCCCCTGTCACCTCTGGACCCCGCCGGGCTGGTCTGGGGGTGCCGAGACCCGAGGTGATGCCCATCTCACCCCGGCCTCGGGTATTCCTCGCTAACCCCGGGAGAGAAGTCGCGGAGGGTCTGCCACAAGACTTCTCCCTGCCCCGCAACTGTGCTCCAGATTCGGGGCTCCACAAAACTTTGGTTGGTTGGTTGGTTGGTTGGCAGGGGGTAAAAACGACACAGCCACCCAGGACTGTGACAGCCGAGCCACGCTGGGTCCTCTGAGACTAGTAATATCTCTGCTGCTCCCCACACGCGTGAATAATTCACCAAGCTGCCAAATGCAAGTAACGTTTGTGGCAGCTATGAAAGAGCCAGGGAGGCGAAGGCTCATTTTTGGGGGGCAGGAGGAGGTGTGGGGAATCAATTGAAACTTAATAAAGGGAGTGTGGGGGGGAGAATGGCGGATATAAGGCAGGCAACTTCTCTAATAACAACTTGGTGTTAATAATTCAGGAGCAGTCATTGGATTATAGCGCAATATCCGAAGTACACGTTGCTGGCACTGTGCGGGTGGATAATGTAATCGGAGCTCATTTTGCCTTCCAATAAATTACAGCAGCAAAAGTTTCCTGTTAAAGCAGTTATTTGTATTTATTTTTGAAGGTGATTCCCCTTCCAACAACTGCAGTAAGAAAATTAATTAAAAACTAATATTTCCATCCTTTGCAAGAGCAGCACCAAGATGCAAAGCCAGAGTTTGACTGTGATCTTTTCCAACTTTCAGTGCTGTGGGGCTGCTTCTCCTTCTTGCTTCTTTCTTTCAGTCTCCCCATTTTTTAATCACTCCTTTTTATTCATCCTACTCCATCTGGGCTAGCAGGAGCCTTCCAAGCTCAGAGAAGTGCTGCTGTAAAGAAGACTTTCCCTAAAATACATCTCTTCATGTTAGACTTGCCATGTTTGCTCCTCTTGTCCCTCTCAGGTCCTGTTATGAAGGGGCAGCAGCTAGAGCTGGGGTCAAACAACAGTCCACTTGTCTTTCAACTCACACATGAGGTGAGTTTGTAAGGCCTCAGATGAATCTCCTTCTTTTTATTCCAAATTGCAGCAGCATTTAGCAGCAGACACATCCCCCAGACCCAGCCAGGGTATTGCAGCTTTCCTCTTCTCTATTCCCCTGCTCCTCTCACCAAAGGCCAGGCCATACCCTTGCCTTCTTCTGGCCTCCATCTCCAGCCAGGGTTCAAAAGAGGATTCTCAAACCTCTCCCAGCCTCTGCTGCTGGACACAGGGATTCACTGCACTGCTCACCAGTGCCAAGCTGCTCTCTGCATCCTCAGACCTGCCTCATAAAGGAACCTTTCCCCAACAGTTTGCCCGTGACCTGTAGACATTTCTGATGAGAGGCTTTTACCCATATGTTTGTTCTATTCTGCTTTCAGGAGCCACAGGCACATTCCTCAGTTGGTCATGTTTCAGGCAGGGCTCTTCCTGTGGGTACTTTTAGCATCCTGTAATGGTGACTGGCATTTCCCATCCTGCATAATAGCTGCTGTCAGCTTACAGTGTTTCTGTACCGATTGCTGTCAGATCTGGCTGTCTCCTTGTCTCCAGTGCTGCATGGAGGTGTGATGGTGAAAGAGAGAAAGAGCTTCCTGGAGGAGGCTGGAGTGAAAAAATCTCTCCTGTTAGGCACTCTCCTGATTCCCACTCTTCAGACTCTGAACTCTGAGGCTTAATATCAGTACAAAAACCTTTCTTATGATTCTACCTCTGATCATCCTGGAGTCCTGTCCACTTCCCTTCTCTATTTTGTTCAGTTTGTGACATTTCTTGGCACCAAATTCCCATGTCCTCCTGCTTGGCACCCAAGACTCTTCTTCAGCTGGTGTACAATAGCTTGTGACTTGTGGAACTTTACGGCCTGGACTTTTTCTCCTGGGCACTCAAGATTTCTTTCATTTTTCTGCTTGAGGTCTCCTTGGGGTCTGCTTAGCTCTGTTGTTTTTTACAGGTGTGAAAAGCAGGTCCTCACTAATGCCAAATATGCAGCAACAGTGGGTCTGGATTCTGCTTGCATGTGGAAAAACCAGTCAGGTTCTCTGTCCTTGCCTGTGTTGGTACTACAACTTAACAAGGATTTGCCAGTGCTCCTCAGTAAGAGTAAGAGGGTGAGCAAGGGAGGTATTAAGGCTGCACACAGCAAAAATAACCCTATCTGGGGTAGCAAAGGGGCTGGCTTGCTGTTGTGGGCATTCCTCACCCTTGGGAGAGACTGGAAGTGGCAGGGCCTGAGGGGTCCCTGGCCAGGGACCCACCACTAGAGGAGGGGCACAGAGGGCAGCCATGGAGGGGTTAGCTTAGTCTGTCTCAGAGCATGGGTTAACTTCCCAGAAGCAGCCCCACTCTCTCTCACTTTAAATCTTGGGTTTTTCTGCTTGGAAGGCAGAAAATCTCCTGCTCCTGCCGCCTTTTGGAGTCTCAGTGAAGCAACAAGTGTTGAAAGTCTCCTGTGCCCTGTGAACCTATTGCCAAACTCCAGATGGACCTTTATTTACAGTAAAAGGAGTGTTTGTGAATCTTGGAATACATGGACTCTAAGGACAGGAAAGAAAAACGATTTTAATTTCCCAGCGCTAAATAAACACTTGCTGACTGGTAACGCAATGTAAAAATCATAGAAGCTATGATTTTTTTTTACTAAGATGCGTACAGATCCCTAAATGGTGCCCTCATTATGTTCAAGGAGTGTAGGCAGTGGATAAGGAAGTGAGAAGTCCAGCAGTGGATCACCTGTGCCCCCCACTGCTATGGGGCAGCTGCAATGCTGTGGGTGCACCAGGGCCTCTCTTCTCTTTGGTCTTTGTCCTTTTGCCCTGTACATGTGTGCAGTCTGCAATCTCACCAGCTCAGCCTAGTGGAGCTGGGCACACTGTGCTGCAAGAACATGACCTTTTGCTCTGAAGATGGCAACAGCCTTGTGCTGGCAGCAGAACGGCATACCCAGTACAAATAGAATCATTCTGATAATAAATCACCATCCATAATAAGAAGACATCGTTAATAATAAGTCATCCAGGGGCCTCTTGAGACCAGAGTACAACTTACTGTAAAAATAGATAGGAAACATGGTGTGATCATTACAAGCAAGATAACAAATAAAACAGAAAATGACTTTTATAGGCATTTAGCTCTTCTTTCCTTCCCCCAGCTTCCAGCTAGTTCTGTTTTCAGTCAGGATGGCTATGATTTAAGTTCGGTCACAAACACAGACTGGATTTTTGCAGATGCAGAGCCCTGAGTTTACTGCACCTGTGAGCTGGCCAGATCTCTACCTGCAGGAGAGCTGCCCGGCAAAAATCTCTCTGTTTTTTTACCCTTCTGCTCACAGTGTGATCCCTTAGTTATCTTGATTTCTCCAAAGGTGATGGATACAGGATCCCTGGCAATATATACAGAAGCCAACTGAAGTCTTGCCCATAGATATCAACTCTTTCTGTATCCCCTCAGCTGGCAAGATTTGTTTCCCATGGCTTTGTTTTGGCTCAGCTGATGGGGTAACTTCAGAAACCAGAGGGTAGTGAGGGGCAAACACATGGCAAAATGTGAGCGTTGAAATAAAAGAGTGTTCTCATTGAGAACTCACCAGACCCAGGAATATTTTCACACATAAACTGCCTGGCAGCAAAAGACTCATGAAAATTGCTTCATGCACAGGAGCGAAGGGAATCTCACACATTTGTTTAAGGACAAATTTGCAAGTCACCCTTGTACTGTTCTGTCAGCTCTAATCTGCTTGGGATATCAGTGCTGCTTCCTTGCAGCAGAGGAGAAAGAGGCTAGGGCTGTTCAAATCTTTCTTGGTTTCTCCCCTTGTTTGCATTTGCCAGGCAAACAATAGCAGATGTTATATAGTCAGTTCAGTTTGCTACTAGTCCCATTATGCTCTATTTATGTTTCACTTTATTGGCTTTTTTTTTTTATTTTCCTATTATTGTTTCACTCTGGGGGAGGCAGAGGATATAATATATTCATCTTTATTATACAAAATCTGTGTGAAGCATTTAATAAAATGCTGTTTCCACACAGCTAGGAATATTACTGTTAGCTGTTCTTAAGTTAATGCTCCTATTAAAAAATGTTTGATGGCTGCAGTGACTGGAACTTGTGTGGACAAAAAGCACACACACCACTAAATAAGGCACTCATAGCAATTCAGAGATTTCCTGATGCCTTGTGGAAAACTTCTGTTTAGCCAGATTTCTGCTTATTTAACATATTTCCAGCACTGTTCTTCCCTATTTTATTATTAGTGGTATTTGAATGGAGAATGAGTTTTACCTTTTCTCCTAAAAACTTTCCCCTGGGATTGGAGGGGTCAGATCTGGCCTCTATCCCCAGGTCTCTTTCCCAAGCAGGAGCTTTGGCAGAGTTAGGGCAAAGCAAGTGGGGAAGGACACTGATAGGAAGACAGTCACGGTTGCTCTCTGAACCTAGACCAACTTGTGTTATGCTCAAGGTGCTTTCCTGTCCCAAAGCTGCTGATTCACACCCAAAAATGTCAGCATGAGGTAGGCCAGGCTTGTTCTGCTTTACAAGTTGGTGGTCAGGGGCAGAGAGTCTATGCTTGCTCATGGACATGGAGCAGGGCAGTTTTTGAGACCTCCATGTCACGGCACTTGGCTGTGTCAGGAATGGGGGTGGTTCTCCATGGACCAGGAGCACAGGAGATGGTGCTGTTTCTGGGATACTCAGGAAATCATGCAAAATAACAGTGAAAATTCAGTGGTACTGCATCAGGTAAGAAGAGATGAGCAATGGAAAAGAATCTGTTCTGAGAAACAGGAAGCTATTTTCAGAAAGATATTTTAAAAAAGTCTTTTCCTAATTGATAACTTTCCAGGAAAAACTCAGACATCCACACCCAAGACAATAGTAACTCAGACACTCTGGCTTTAAACCCAGAACTCAGTCAAACACACAGCTTAATACCATGCTTATCCCCAGCAGAGGCAGGGGTCTGACATGGAGATGTGGGTCTGTGAATCCTCTCAGAACCAGGTGCTTTATCCCTTGGAAGAGCTGATCCATACAGCCACTGGATATGAGTGGCTCAGGAAGGCCATACAGGGTTTAATGAAACTTTGCCTAGCCCATATCTTGACTCCATTGCTGCTGCTGCTGCTGGTCATCTGAGAGAGCAAAAGAACCAATGGTATTATATATAATTGTGTATATTGTTATCATAGAAACTTTTGTAAGTATATGCCATGCTTCCCAGGGATACTTTCCTTGCCCTCAGCTGGTTGTGGTTCAGTGTCCTGAGTCAGAAGTGATACCTTCATGTCTTATAGTCCCAGATATACTGTTCTTCCATGAATGCATCTAACCACTTGTTCTACCCATATGATCTTTTGACATCCATCATATCCCAGGGCAATGAGTTTCATGGCTGATCTACCAGCTATGCAGATTAAGATCTTCCTTTTGTTTGTTATGAATCTGCCACCTTATAACTCAACATCCGCTTGCACTTGTCCAGGAAGAGGTGGCATGTAGCCCTGGTTCCCTGCTTGGAATATTTTGGACTTGAAAATTCCTTTCCCAGGAAATTTCTGTAAACAGGACAAGATGTTTACATTCCTCTCCAAAGGAGGGACTCTCTTGATGTCCCTCTGGGTTGACCAATGTGGTTGAAAGGGTTTGCCTTTCAACCACCAATCCCCGTGTTTCTGTACAATAGTATATAAGGATTCTCTCCCTAATAAAGCTCTGGAGTCAGATGAATTCAACTTTACCTAAGAGGCCTTGTGTCATTTGTGATGTCATAGAGTGACAGTGGCACACACCTAATCCCTGCTCCCTGCTCACTCGTCAGCCTGTCTGACAGCACAGAAGTTCTTTGGTAGAGCCTGTCAGCCTGCATTGACCTGGAGTGGGAGAGGTGAATCTCTTGTCATTCAGGACTGAGTACTCAATAGAGAAGATCAAGGAGAGTCAAGATGCATCTCAGAGGGAGGATGACATCCATGGTGTGGTGGGCAATGGGGCAGCCTGTGATGTCCCTGGTTGAGCAAACACCTAAGGGAGTTGTTGGACCACCACGATGAGTTGGAGGAAGTTTCTTGATGGATACTTGCGGTTGATAGGAGACAGTTGTCCATGTGAAGGGTTGGCTACTGGGGCCACAGTGGTAGAACAGAAACAGTAGGGAGAGAGGTCATCCCAGTCAGCCAAAATCTCCAGAGATCCCTGAGTAGTCAGGAAAAAGCAGACCAGGAGTTTTTGGCTCATACATCCTCTCTTGGAATGAACCTAAGCTGGGCATCACTGCACTGAACAGAGAGCATCCACTGGCGGCACCCAAGACAGCACTGTGTGGACAAAAGACTCTTCCTCAGCCTGACCCCACCATGGCCTGCAATGCTCTGTTTTTGCCCCTTTGCCCACCCAGGTTTTGGTGCCGTTTTGTGTACCCCACATTCTCAGGGCTGGGAGGGCTTTGCAGCTGTAAAATTAAATCCAAGGGATTTTTTGCCCTGCTATGAAATGATCATGCTTTGGAGGTTCTAGCAGAAGTGTAAGGACAAGTGTACTCATCCTTCACAAGGTTTTTCTCTAGACATGGCACTGTTGGGGCAGGAGAGGAGATGGGAGAGGACATGCCTGCTGTCAGAGCAGTCATTTAATGACATTGCACTCTCCAGCCAAGAGCACCTGTGAGAAAGAAAGAGTTTGGTAAGCTTGAGAAAGTGGAAGTGTTTTACAAAAGCACCATAAACATCTGCCTAGAGGTACCTGGGAACGTGACTGTGAGAGAGAATGAGGAGCTGAAGGAGGGAAGGAAAACAGGTCTTTAAAACAGGTTAAAGCCACCAGCCCTGTGGGGGTGATGTGAAAGAGTCAATGGCACTGTGGGGGACACAAACCCTGCCAGGCTGAGGAGGAAGCCCCTGGGGAGACTTCCTGAGGCTTTTGCAATGTAATAGGAGTAAGGAAAGAGCCAGATTTGCTTGAAATACTTCATTTTAATTGCATAAGGCTGCCTGCCATCTCCCCGCTGCCTTGCTGGGATGTGTTTCTGTCTCAATCATACACATGCGATTTTTGGACTGGTGAATGGTGCAGCTGATGGGCAAGGACCAAAATCTCCCTGCTGTGGGTATCTCTCCCTGTTTAGACAGTCCTCTAGGGCTTAAATACTGACCACTGCCCTGCTGGGCAGACTCTTCACGTCACCCAGTCTCACTACTTCACTGGATTCTTGCAAGTTTTTAACATTTCACTCAAAATGTCACTTGGGGACAGTTCAACTTGCACATGTGGGTTTTCTCACCTGAGATTGGTGGTGACAGAGATACCTTTGAAAGTGAGTGAATGTTAAGAACAAAGCACATAGGGAAAGGGACAAGGATAACCCACCCTTCATTTCACTGGTTTAAGCATTCTCTCATGATTTCAAACCTGCTTCCCAGTTTTTTTGGCTGCTTGGTGTCAACAGCACAGAAACAGAGCATGGGTTTCCTGCCAGGATCCAGAGTTCTAGTGATTTTCACAAATCCCACAGTCTCCAGAAGCCATTAAACAAAATAACTTTATTTCCTGCGACCTCCCATTACAGTTTCTGATCTGCACTGCTGTAACACACAGCTCCCAAGGCTGCATCCCAAGAGGCACCTTCCAAACCCCATCTGTCTGCTGAGCACCTTCCAAATGAACTATGGGTTCAGCTGTATTTCAAGTGCTCCTTGTTGATGAAGAGTGAAGTATGAAGGGAGCAAATCTGTGTGCTTTGGAGGCAAAAATATGGTGCAGATGTTTTACTGTACAATGTAGGTCTGGAAGACCTAGAAGAACCCATGTGCTTATCCAGCCCTTCATCCTATAATGGTAATCAGTCCTATTGGGATTTGTGCAAAATACAGCACTTTTCCCAGCAAGTGATCTCCATCGCTCTAGGTGAGGACCCTGAGACACAGAGGTGATGACACTGGTTTTCCTTTTGTGCTCTTTCCCCAGCTCTTGGTTATCTTGAAAGCTGTCATGATAAAAACTTCTCCTCACTCTAATCTCCCAGTTCAGTTTCTCATAACCAGCACTGGATAATCTTTCTCTACCACCTGATTCCTTATACCCCAGACCTTAAACTGCACTACTGAAACAGTCCAACTGAGACAGCTCTACACTATTGTATTCCTTTCCATCAATCCAAAACCTGCCCAGAAACGAGGGACAAATATCCCTTGTGTGGCCTGAGGTAGGAGCTGTCTCAGCCCTATCCATGTTTGTCTCTTGGTGTGGGTTGGCCACCTTCCCACTGCAGGGCTTGTCCTTCCCCTGGACCTCAAGCTGTGTTGCCCTGGGCTCCCTCATGGAGGAGTGCCAGTTGGGATTTGTGAACTTACCTGTCCAATCCTCACAGGCAATAGGGTTCAGAGGAGGGATGTTGCCCTGGCTGTGGGGCCATGAAGAGCAGGAATTGTGGCAGTGGGGGATACTTCCCATCCCATCCAGAAATAACTCTGGGCTGTGAGTGTCAGAGGCAGGCAGAGCATTACAGGCAGCCCCTTACCATGGCATCACTGCATGGGAACAGATCCCTCCCTATCCCATAAAACCTCTCTCCCCTCCCCAGGAGGGTTCTTTGCTTTTTCCCTCCCTGTTGGAGGGCTGGGCTGATGTGCATTTGCTGAGCCCCGGCTGCTTGCTGTCTCTGCTGCCATTTGCTCTGGGAGCAGCCCATGGCACCGGCACCGTGCTCTGCTGTCTGTCTCGGTGTCTCTTTAATCCTGTTTCCCTGGTTTCGCATGGCAGCGGCCCATGTTTGCTTGTGCAAAGCCTTCCTCTGGATTGCTGGCAGCCGTGCTTCCAAACCCAGCTTGCCGTTTTCCCCAGAGTGGTGGGATTGATTGGCTCCAGCCGGAATGGGCATGGCTCTCCGCTGCTTGGACCGAAATGCAACCATCTGTTACACCTCTAGTTAAAAGTACATAAAGTTGAGCATTTGCGTGTAGACAATTCCACCCCTGATACGCTTTCCACCACACATCCCTCTCACACTTTGGCAGGATCTTGCACCGCAATGGGCCCAGTACAGGCAAAACCAGCATTTTATCTCTGCTGGAGCCAAGCAGCGTGGAGATGGTGGGGGTGTAAATCAGCCTTTCCTTCTTCTGCTGTAGCAGGCCACCGTCAATTTTGCAGTTTGTTGTGCCTCAGGTTTACCTCTGGCCATGGCTGGTCCTGCTACCTGCTCTGCACTGGGAAGCCCTGTCCAGGCTGGCAGCCAGGCTGCTGCACCACCAATTCAGGTTGAAATGGCAATGCATTGCTGAGCCACAGTCAGGTGTTCCCATTGAGGAAAGGCACTGAGGATAAACAGGCAACAGACATGTGGGAAGATGGGACCGGCACACGAGATAGCCCAGAGTGTGGGAGGCAAGCACGGCAGATGCATTGTCTGTATTGCCCTGCACCTGCAAAGGCTTGGACAGCTCCCCTGCCAGCCTGGCCTCATGCTGTCCATTCCATGTCTACATGGGACTGGGCAGCTTTGCCAGAAGCGGAAGGCAGGGAGTGGGCTGGGAACATTGCTGAGCCACTGTCTCCTCCCTGAAAATGCTGGGCACAGGAAGACACTGCTATGGCTGTAAGGAGATTTCCAAGGGCAGAAGAATTCTGGCTTCTCCAGTGTTGCTTCCCAGTTCCCTCCCTTCCACAGCTTTGAGTCTTCCCTTCCCTGAAAGCTATAGAGAGATACTGGTGGGGCATAAAGCTGTTTGCCATGCTGCACTCCAGCAGCATCTGCTTTACATCTCTCCACCCTACCTCCAACTCTTTGCTGTGACTTTCCATGCTCACCAGCAAGTCCATGCTCAGAGATCCACAAAAGCATCTAACAGACTCCTACTGAGGCCTGGGCTCAGTATCCAACCTATGTTGGATGTGGGTGGGCAGGAAGAGCTTTATCACCTGTAGGATGGAGGAAAGCTTAAATGCATGCAGCAACAGCCACAGTTATTGCCATTGCTGAGGTACCAGATACCTCAGTCCAAATCATCCCTGCTCCTGCTTCTCTCCAAGGAAGCTGTGGCTGCATTAATAAGGCAGAGAAGCAGAGAAGAAATAAAGGCACTAGGGTGGGAAATGGCCCTGCCAAGGCCAGAGCACAGATTAGAGTCAAATAAAGGAATTAGTTTGCTCCAACCTGTTTATACCACTGTATCACTGCACCACATGCTTGACTGTTTATTTTCACAAAAACACACGGCTGAATTGCTGGGATGGGGCAGCTCCTTTTGGAAAGACTCAGGACAGAGGGAAAGCCAATCTCCCAGCCTGCTAAGGCTCACAATGGGGAGCAGCCAGTGACAAAGATCCTCAAAGTGCAGCAGCATCCCCCATCAGTGTCAGTAACTCTCTCTAGAAGTGCTGGTCTCTTGATACTTTCACCAGAGCCATAGCTCAGATGAAGTGAGAAGAACGTCACCTTTGTAACATTCATATGAGTGATGTCCCAAGGAGCCAATGGATATTGCATAGCCAAATCTTCTTCCAGGTCTCTCCTGAATTACGGGGATTATAGGTCCCTCCTGGATTATACCAGAGGGACTGGTGGTGATGTGTCAGTCATCCCTGACCTTGCTCATCTTTGTGGGGCAGTGACAGGGGTGGGAGAAGGGAAAGGCTAAATGCACATCCCAGCAGCCAGGGTGGCACTGAAAGCTGAGAGGAGAGCTGGGGGCTGGGGGAGAAGAAGAGACATCTGAGCTCAACACAGGGACAGCAGATGGATTGGAAGGAGCATAACCTCGTGGCAATGCATGCTCTGGTCCCTGCAGCTGGCATTAAGGGTCAATTATTTTCAGTGTAACAACTTATTTCTAACTGGAAAGAGAGTGACCTGATGACACTGATAGAGCCTGCTGACGTCCATCTCCCTGCTATGTGAAAAGACACCAGCACAAGTCTTGAGCTTTGCTTGATGTGTTATCACAGACCACTGTGCCTGATTCCCTTCCAGATCTCCCAGTGGACCAAATCCAGCTCTCCCAGACCTGCAAAGGAAGTGCTCCTGCACTGAGCTTTGAGGGGGCAGAAGTGTGGTGTTGTTGATGAGCCCACGTTTGACATTAACCTCTTTTAAGAGCTCTAGGAAGTGTCATCTGTCTTTCAACCCATCCATACCAGCTGAGCTTGGATCCTCTGTCTTGATCCAGGTGAGAGCCACTGCAGAAGGAGAGGGCTGGGGCAGGACCCTGCATGGTGGGGGGCTGGATGCCAGCCTGCTCTCTAGCCCCAGTCTCTCACCTGTAAGTGTATGCATGCCTGGACACCACTTCTTTTGGGAAAAGAACTCCTTAAGGCCAGAGGGCTTCCCCACTGTAAGGTGCAGCCCAGCAAGGCAGCAGGGTGCACATCAGCCCTGCTTAGAGGATGCAAGGCAAGGTTGGGGTGCTGTCCTTGCTGTAAAGCATGTCACCCATCAGCAGAAGGCCACTGCCGTGCATGATGCTCCAGCATGAGCCACCCTTTCATGCCAGCACTGCTTAATTTAACCAACAGAACCATAGTTTTGATTTTACAGATGCAGACAGCGTCAAAGTAACTTTCAGGAAAAGCATCTTCCTCTTGCAAGCTTAACAGCCTTCCTGGTGGGAAGATTATCCCCCAAGGGCTATGGTGGAGGACAGCCCTGGCACCCTGACTTTGTCTGTACCACAGTCTGGGGCATATGACAACCAAGGCACAGTCAGTGCCAGGGCCAACCACTGCCTTGCTGTGTTTCCCTATGCTGTTCCCAGCAGTGGCTGAGCTCAGGAGCTCTGCTTGGGAAGGGGTCCAGCCCACTGACATGAGTCAAACCCCCTCAGCTTGTGCCATCCACGTCTGGGAGTTAAGTGATACCCTGCCCTGTGCCAGGTCCTTGACCCGGGAGGAATTGTTTTTGCTGTCAGAGTGCTCTGGGCTGCACCGGCCACCCGACTCTGGGGGCAACCTGCTGTGAAGGGAATCCACAGCACAGCCTGGGGCAGTTTGCCGTGTCTTCTTTGATCATCCCTCTGATCATCCTCTCTGGTGCAGCCACATGACACTGTTGAGGTTCATATGATTCACCTGCCCCACGGTGTGAGGAGGTGGGCACTAATGGGGGAGAATGCTGAAACAGAGCACCCTCTCGAGCTGTCTCCTGCCAAGGTGCAACCTGGTCCCAGCTTGGTCCCACAGACTGAGACCCGTGGTCACCAGCACATCCCACTATGCCAGAGCAGGTAAACACAGCAGTGGATTGGATTACACCCTAAATCACAGCAGGGTTTTTCTGGAGTCTAGTCCACCCAGGATGGTAGGAAAAATATACATGGAGGGAGAAAGGGGACAATAAGGAACAGAGAAAAAGACCTCAAAAAGGCACAGGATGAAAATAAGCACCCCAGATAGCAAAGGAAAGGGAGTCAGTCAGACCTTCATGGACCGGGTGTGAAAGGATCTCAAAGGGAGCGGAGACAGGTCCTGTCAGTCTGAAGCCCAGACAAAGGAGATGATGACAAGCAGCTATTTTAGCTGATGGCCTGAAGCCATCCTGCCTGGGGTGGTGCACTCAAGTCTCCTAAACTAAGCAAAATTCAGCTTGGGATTGGTACTTGGGTCAGAAAGCCAAGGTGGTGGGACGAAAGGCTGGTCCCAGAGCAGCACCATGAATGAGCCAGGTGCTATGAGACATGGGGCTATACAGTGCTGCCACCTCCAAGGGCATCACATTTCCAACACCGTGTTTGATGCAGCTTTGTTGCTGGGGACTCCTCTGTCTGTTTTTGCAATGATGGGTATGTGAGCTTCAGTGTTGTGTCCCAGTGAGGGGATCCCAGCAGGCACCTGCAGAGGATGGTCCAGGAGCTGGGGTCCCTCAGCTCACTCACCTACAAATGAGGCTTATGTGGGACTGCTGCTGTGTGAATGGGCACATCTCTCCTTCTATAAAACAGGAAATGAGTCAGGTCCATGGTTTTGCTGAGATGCAGAACTTACACCTGTTCACGAGATGCCTTGGGAACCAGTAGAGAGAAAAGATACTTTTCATCATATTTAAACTTCCTTTCTTTTTATATTTTTGGTGGTGTACCAAGGGTTGTGTGGGAGTGAGGCACGCCTGGGGAGCTGCTGGAGTGCCCTGCTCTGTGGCACAGCAGTGAGCTGTTGGGAAAAACAACCAGCAAATACCCAAGTATCTCTTCTAAAGTCTCTCACTGCTGTCTTCAAGGGACCATGGGAAGATGGTGCTTTGGTGAAAAGGATTTGGGACTCAATCCACAAAACACCTGCTTTACTTAAAGTACGAGCATAAACTCCTCGAAAGCCAGAGAGATTTAAACACATTTGGAGTGAAGCCTGGCTGCCAGCATGCTTGTTGAATCAGAATGGAGTCTGTTATATAAGCATTAAAACTGTTTTGCAAATATGGCTGCTTTAAATGCATCACCCAAATTCACATGGAGGCACCTTTCTGGATGCTCCAGTAGCCAGAGCAGAGCTGCTGGGTCATGGGAAGCTGCCATTTATAGAAGCCAGACCCTAAGCTGTGCCAGGCAGGCATGGAGCAAACCCAAGAATGTCACACATTATTTGAATTGAGACATCATTGACAGGGAGCAAAAAAACCCCAACAACCCAAAG
>VWYP01034225.1:3930-19532 GCA_013400435.1 Pycnonotus jocosus | reverse complement strand
TTTGGTTTGGGGTTTTTTTTTCAGCCGGGAGATTTCCGAGCATCCGCACGCAGGGGGGGCTGTGGGGAAGGAGCCGCTTTGATCATCGCTAATTATTGCTCACGGGCTGACAGCCCCCGCCCCAGCTCTGCGGCACCCGGGCCGCCCCCAGCCCGCCTGCGGCTGCACACCGAGCCCCGGCCCGGCTTCTCCCGGCTCTACCGGGCTCGGGGAATGATCCCAAATATCCCAGAGCCGGGGAATGATCCCAAATATCCCAGAGCCGGGGAATGATCCCAAATATCCCAGAGCCGGGGAATGATCCCAAATATCCCAGAGCCTACCCCCAGCACGGCTGCTCCAGCCTGTCCCAGCTCCATGGGGCTGAGAGAATGAGGGAATGATCACAAACATCCCAGAGCCCACCCCCGACACGGCTGCTCCAGCCTGTCCCAGCTCCATGGGGCTGAGAGAATGAGGGAATGATCACAAACATCCCAGAGCCCACCCCCGACACGGCTGCTCCAGCCTGTCCCAGCTCTGTAGGGCCCAGGGAATGATCCCACAGATCCCAAAACCCATTCCCAGCCTGGCTGACCCTGCTCCAGCCTCTCCCAGCTCCATGGGGCTCAGGGAATGATCCCACAAATCCCAAAACCCATCCCCAGCCTGGCTGTGGCTGCCCACAGACCCCAAATTCAGCTCCACGGGGTCCAGGGAACGATCCTACAAACCCCAGCTCCCACCTTCCAAGGGGCAAGAGCTGCACCCCAAACCCCAGGGGGGACACATCCAACATGTGCCACCTCCTCCCAGATGCTCTTTTGACCCCCAAAATCCCTTCCAGGACCCCCCAGTCCCCCCCAAACCCTCATCTCGGCTGCACAGCAGCAGCAGCAGCACCGCCCACACCCCGCTCCTTCCTCCTGTTTATCTCCGAGGAGTCACTTTTTTTTTTTTTTTTCTTTTTTTTTCCTCTTAAAAAAAATCCCCCCCAATCCTCTGCCTTTCTCCCCGAGGAGTTTTGGAGCAGGGCAGGGAGGGCAGAGGAGGCTGCGGTGCCCTGGCAGGGCTCACCCTGCCCTGGGCTCTCCGGGATCGGGATTTTTTTTGGGATGCCAGGTGGCAGGAGCAGGCAGGAACGCTGATGGCTTTCCCAGGCAGCTGATGTTTCTCTTTTCTCTTTATTATTATTTAATTTTTTTCTGGGTTTTGGCTCTTTTTTTGGTTCATATTTTAGATGCTTTGCAGGGACAAACAGAGCTCGTTTGGGAGGGCAGCTCGGGGCCGTGACCTTCCCGGAGCTGGGGGAATTCAGGAGGGGCAGTTCCTCATTAATTAACCTCTACACGGAATTAATTGACCCTACACGGATTTTCTTCTCTCCTATGTGGATTTACATTTGTCCTATATGGATTTACATCCTATAAGGATTGTGTTTGTCTTACACGGATTTATTTTTCCTAGCTGGATTTATTTGTTTGATTTATTTGATTAAAATCCTAGAGGGATTTTATTTGTCCTATAGGAATTTTATTTGCCCTATAAGGATTTTATTTGCCCTATAGGGATTTATTTGTCCTGTAGGGATTTAAATTTGTCCTATAGGAATTTTATTTGTCCTATATGGATTTATATTTGTCCTATAGGGATTTTATTTGTCTTGCATGGATTTATTTTTCCTTGATGGATTTACTTCTCATAGAGGGATTTTATTTGTCCTATAAGGATTTATTTCTCTAATGCGGATTTTATTTGTCCTGTAGGGATTTCTATTTGTAGGGATTTTTTATTTATTAATTTTATTATTTATAAAATATTTATTTTATTATTTGTAGGGATTTCTATTTGTCCTAAAGGGATTTAAATTAGTCCTTTAGGAATTTTATTTTCCTATAGGGATTTACACTTGTCCTATAGGGATTGCATTTGTCTTACATGGATTTATTTCTCTTATAAGGATTTTATTTGTCCTGTAAGGATTTATGTTTGTCTTACAGGGATTTTATTTGTCCTGTAGGAATTTATTTCCCTTATAGGGATTTTATTTGTCCTGTAGGAATTTATTTCTCTTATAGGGATTTTATTTGTCCTATAGGTATTTATTTGTCCTAGGGATTTATATTTGTTCTACATGGATTTATCTTTGTTTTATATGGATTTATATTTGTTCTATATGGATTCATATTTGTTCTATATGGATTTATATTTGTTCTATATGGATTTATCTTTGTTTTATATGGATTTATATTTGTTCTATATGGATTTATTTTTGTTCTATATGGATTTATCCTTGTTCTATATGGATTTATATTTGTTCTACATGGATTTATCTTTGTTTTATATGAATTTATATTTGTTCTAGAGGGATTTATGTTTGTTCCATAGGGATTTATGTTTGTCCTACAGGGATTTCAATGGAAACATTACAGGCCTTGGAAAACAGGGATTGGGACATGGGAATGCCGTGGTTTTCCTGCTGCTCCTTGCACAGCTGCAGGCAGCACCTGCAGGCCTTCGGAGCCTCGATGTCCTGGAGGGGAGAGGGACTTGAAATCATGGAGAAATTCCCTCTGGAAAACATCCTGGAGCTTCCTGTGCCCTCCTGGAGTCCCATGAGGGACAGGGAGGGGTGGCAATGTCACATCTGGGGATGGAGATCAGGGATGGGATCAGCGTCCCAGGGATGGGATGGGATGGGCTCAGCATCCCGATCCTGCTGGGGTGGGATCAGCACACCAGGGATGGGATCAGCACCCCAATCCTGCTGGGGTGGGATCAGCATCCCAATCCTGCTGGGGTGGGATCAGCACCCCAATCCTGCTGGGATGAGATCAGAAGCCCAATGATGGGATCAATATCCCAATCCTGCTGGGATGGGATCAGAACCCCAGTCCTGCTGGGATAGGATCAGCATCCTGATCCTGCTGGGATGGGATCATCACCCCAGTCCTGCTGGGATAGGATCAGCACACCAATCCTGCTGGGATGGGATCATCACCCCAGTCCTGCTGGGATGGGATCATCACCCCAGTCCTGCTGGGATGGGGTCAGCATCCCAATCCTGCTGGGATTGGCCCTGGCACCCTTGGAGAACCCCCCTAGCCCTGGACCCCTCCACATCCCATCCCAGGAAGGAGCTCTGACCCCGGCTGGGTCTCGGCGCCCTCTGCAGCTCCCTCCCATCCTCCCGGTGGGATTTGTCCCGGGATAATCCCGGCAGGCTCCTGTGGAGCTCCCAGATGTGTTTGGCTGCGTCTCCATGGAGGTGTCAGAGCAGTCCAGGGACAGGAGGGAACGTTGGGATGAGGAAACGCTTCAGAGTTTCCAGCTCTGCTCCAGATGAATCCCTTAACCTTTTCCAAGCCCTTTTTTTCCAGTGGCTGCGAGGAGCTCTGACCCTCCCTGAGCCGAGCCAGCCTCTCCCGGCACAGCCTGGAGGATTTAGGGAATTTAGGGAATTTGGGGGATTTAGGGAGTCCAGCTCCTTGGATTTGCAGGGAAGGGGATGGAGGCCAGAAGGGATCCAGAGGCACTTCCATGGGGCTGGGAATCTGGGGTGGGCTGTAAGGATTCCGTAGGGCTGGGAATCTGGAATGGGCTGTAAGGATTCCGTAGGGCTGGGAATCTGGAATGGGCTGTAAGGATTCCATAGGGCTGGGAATTTGGGATGGGCTGTAAGGATTCCGTAGGGCTGGGAGTTTGGGATAGGCTGTAAGGATTCCATAGGGCTGGGAATTTGGGATGAGATGCAAGAATTCCATGGGGCTGGGAGTTTGCGATTAGCTGCAAGGATATTCTGTGGGGCTGGGAATTTGAGATGGGCTATAAGGGTATTCCATGGGGCTGGGAGTTTGGGATAGGCTGCAAGGATTCCATGGGGCTGGGAATTTGGGGTGGGCTGTAAAGATTCCATAGGGCTGGGAGTTTGGGATGGGCTGCAAGGATATTCTGTGGGGCTGGGAGTTTGGGATGAGCTGTAAGGATATTCTGTGGGGCTGGGAATTTGAGATGGGCTATAAGGGTATTCCATGGGGCTGGGAGTTTGGGATGGGCTGCAGGGATATTTTGTGGGGCTGGGAACTGTCAGGACTGAGCCCACCCCACACCAACCCGCAGACCCACAGACTCCAGGCAGGAATCCCAAGAGATCCCAAGAGATTCCAAGCCTGGAATTACGGCAGGATGGGGAAAACGCTGCCCCAGCACTTCCATACACTTCCCAACATTTCCCAACATTTCCCAGCACTTCCCAACCTTTCCCAACCTTTCCCAGCACTTCCCAACCTTTCCCAACCTTTCCCAGCACTTCCCAACCTTTCCCAGCCTTTCCCAACCTTTCCCAACCTTTCCCAGCATTTCCCAGCATTTCCCAGCCTTTCCCAGCCTTTTCCCAACCTTTCCCAGCCTTTCCCAACCTTTCCCAACCTTTCCCAGCCTTTCTCAACCTTTCCCAGCCTTTCCCAGCCTTTCCCAGCCTTTCCCAGCACCCAGCCGTGGCCGGGCAGGGACCATGCGGGGTTCGCTGTCCCTCCCTCAGCCCAGGGAAGCTCTGCAGCCCCTCCCGTGGAAATTCGGTGATTCCAGGAGCTCCGGGAGCAGCCGGGGCGGGACTCGGGGCCGGAGCTGCCCCGCTCAGAGTTTCCAGCGGCGCTCGCTCGGCTGTTGCTCCGTCTCCGGGTGACCGAGTCCCTCCAGATTCCCTCAAATCTCGGTCCAAGAATGTTGTTTGGGCTGAAGAATGCGCGGCTGGGCCGGGAGAAAAGGGAAAAGGGAAAAAAAAAAAATAAAAAAGGGAGGCTCGGGGTCGAGGCAGGGTTGGCTCGGCTCGTTCTGCCCCCGCTGACCTTCCCGGCCCTGCCAGATGTGCCAGATGTGGAGGCTGCTCCCTGCACCCCAAAGGGATCCCGGGATCCCTGAATCCCGCAGGATTGAGAGAGAAACCCTCAGACCGGAGCTCTCTCTCCAGGGAATGCCTGGAGGAAGAGGAGGAAGAGGAGGAAGAGGAGAAAAATGAGGGTTCCCTGCATGGATGAAGCAGCTGGAAAAGAGAAAGGGGAGGAAGAAGATGGAGAAAAGGAAGAGGAGGAAGAGGAGGAAGAAGAAGGAAGAGCAGGAAAAGGAGGAAGAAGAGGGTTCCCTGTGTGGATGGAGCGATCCAGAGGCACCTGGAGAAGAGGGAGATGATGAAGAGGAAGGTTTCCTGCATGGATGAAGCAATCTGAGATAGCTGGAGAAGAGGGAGATGAGGAAGAAAATGAAGAAAAGGAAGTGGAGGAAGAGGAGAAAGAGGAGGGAGAAGATGAAGATGAAGATGAAGAAGAGGAAGAGAAGGAAGAGAAGGAAAAGGAGGAAGAGGAGGAAAATGAGGGTTCCCTGTACAAATGGAGCAATGAGAGGTACCTGGAGAGAGGAAGAGGAGGATCCCCTAGGATGGAGTGATCCAGAGGGATCTGGGGAAGAGGAAGAAGAGGAAGAAGAAGAAAATGAGGATTCATTTGACGAATCAATGAGGATTCAAGAAAATGAGGAAAGAGAAGAAAATGGACGGAGCAATGCAGAGGCCCTGAAATCTCCCTGCATTTCACAGAGCCTGGAAAGAGCCAGGAGCAGCAGGAAAAGGAATTTCAGGTTGCAAAGGTCCAGGAAAACCTCACAGACCTGGGAGCCACCAACTCCAGGCAGTGGAAATTCCAGAGCCTTTGGAGGCCCTGGAGCACAGGAGGCCCCAGGGTTGTGGTTTCCCTCAGGTGATTCCCAAAACCTTTCCCCACACCTGCCTGAGCAAGGCTGGAAGTTCCAATGGATTCCTTGGCTCTCGTTTGGGAATCCTGAGCCTGGAATCTCAGAAAAAGAGGAGCTGGGACCTTCAAACCCTCAGGGATTTGCCTTTAAGGACAAGGTCCAGGAGGGACCCACATGGAATTGAAAAACCTGGGAGAAACCAGCAGGAGTGGGAGGATGGAGCAGCAAGGCTGGAACTCCCTGGAAGCGTGGAAGGAGCAGAAATTTCCATGAGTAAAAATCCCAGGAAGCTGCTGAAGGAACCAGAAGCTGTTTCTGGATGCTCGGGGTGGGTTTAATCCTCCCTCCTTCCGCCCAGGCGGGATTCAGCCTTGGCAGCAGCAGCAGGGAAATGTTTTTGTTGCTTTGTTTTGCTTTGTTTTGTTTTGGTTTTTTTTGTTGGGAATCATCCAGTCCCAGCTCCCGATCAATCCCCGTCCATCCATGGGGAAGCTCCCGGCTCCTGGGATGGATTAAAGGCAAAGCCTGGCTGGGTTTGGTGCTTCCAGATACGAAACTCCAAAGGATTTGATCAAAACAGCTGGAAAAAATCCACCCAAAACAATCCCTGCTCCGCCGGGGCTGGAAAACCAAAGCAAAGCAGGCACGGGTGAGAGGCAGAGCAGAATCCTGGAATGAGCAGGGATAAAGGATCCCAGGAACCCAGGACAGCATTCCCAGCTCCTGTCACCAGCCCCAGGCTCCCTCTGAGCAGCCAGCAGAGGGGAATTGGTGTTTTTTGGAGGGGAGGAAAATGTGGGAAAAATATCATGGAAGTAATTTGGGAAGTGCGAGGAGGAGCTGGGATGGAAGGAAAGGGAGAGATGAGGTTTTATCAACGCTCTCCTCGTGCCAAGGGAACACTGCCAGGAACTTTGGGACACGGGGGATAACTTGGAGCAGGAGATTCCAGGCTTGGATGGAGAAATAAAAAGAGGAAAAGCCCCACGAGGTTCTTCAGATGGAAAATTCTCCCTTCCTTGAGATAATCCCAGTCTGGTGGGGTTGAGGTTGGACAGATAACCCTGGATTCTGTGGGGAGCAAATGGAGTGAGGTCCAGCACGCTGAAATTCCCTGGTTTGGGCTGGAAAAGCTCCATTTGGAGCCATCTCCTGCAGGAAGAGCTCCTCAGCATCCCCAGGCCTCCAAAGGGGGCATATCCCAGATCCCCGAAACTTCCAGAAGCTGGGGAAGGCTGGAATTCCTCACCCAGCCTAGCTGAGGACCTCCTGCTTTCCCAGAAAAACCTCCAGGCCCTGAAATCCTTGGAGCTGCTGGCCAGAGGGGAATCCAAACCAGCAGCAGATGCTCCTGGCTGCCCTCACAGCGATTTCCCGGGAATTCAGCTCCTTGGGATCCAACCCCTCCATCCCTCCATCATCCCAAAGCCTCCAGGCTCTCCCTTCCACCTGGGATCCCTTCTCCAGCTCAGAGGAGATTAAAAAATCTCCCCACTTCCCTTTCCTGGGGTTTTCCTCCCTTTCCCGGTCTTTTTTTCCCCCCTATTTTCGGCACATCCTCCCTCGCCGCAGACGGGCTGTGCTTTCCAGGCACATTTCCCTTCCCAAATATTCGGGATTTCTGGCCGAGTCCCCGGCGTACAGCGTGTCCCTCCAAGCCCGGCCACCGAGCTCCCCTCACATCCCTCCTCCTCCTCCTCTTCCTCCTCCTCCTCCTCCTCCTCCCGGCGGGAGCGCTCAGGATCCCCGCAGGGCTCCCCCTGCGAGGATGTTTTGGCTGGGAATTTTCTATGGAAAACAAAGAGAAACGGAGCCCAGAGGGGGAGCTGGCACCTGCTGAGCTCCGCTAAGGAATTCCAGGCTCCTGGGAGGATCCGGGAGCGCGGCTGGAGCCGGGCATGGGACGCTCAGGGCCTTTCCTTTCCTTTCCTTTCCTTTCCTTTCCTTTCCTTTCCTTTCCTTTCCTTTCCTTTCCTTTCCTTTCCTTTCCTTTCCTTTCCCCTGGAAGAGCCGGCTGCAAAGTGTTCAGGGAGCCAGGATGAGGGGACAGGGGGGGCTGTGACAGCTTTGCAGGACCCCCCCAGGGGCACTGGGATGAGTTTGGGGACATTGAGATGAGTTTGGGAAGATTGGGATGAGTTTTGGGACGCTGGGATGAGCTTTGGGACATTGGGATGAGCTTTGGGACACTGGGATGAGTTTGGGGACACTGGGATGAGCCTTGGGACACTGGGATGAGCCCCAAAACCTCCTCCCAACCATGGATCACCCTCAGGAAATGCTCCCTGTCCTTATCCCCCCCATTCCCAGCTGGCTGAGCCTCGGGGGGATGGATGAGACCCCCAATCCCACGGGGATGGATAAAATCCCCAAATCCCAGGGGGATGGATGAGACCCCAAATCCCAGGGGGATGGATGAGCCCCCCAACCCCACATGGATTTTCCCAGCCCGCAGCAATGCCAGCTCGGCGTCCCCGCTCTGCCAAACCCCAGGACAAACCCCCGCTGTCACCGCGGCCCCTTTGCCGGGGGAATTTATTTACTTTGGATGCCGCCGCCTTATCGTCCCTGGAAATGTTTATCCCAAATATTTAACGGCAGCTCTGCGCAAACTGAGCCTTCCTGGGGAGCAGGGCCGGCATCTCCCCTCCTGCTGGTGCAAAAATGAGGGAGAATTCCTTGTGGGTTGAGGGGGTTTGGGGGGTTTTTTGGGGAGGGTTTTGGGGTGTTTGTTTTGGTTTGGTTTGGTTTTTGTTGTTGCTGTTGTTGTTTTTTTTGGTTTTGGTTTGGTTTTGGTTTGGTTTTTTTGTTTGTTTTTTTTTCCCAAAAAATCCCATCCTCAGCACCTCNGATGAGTTTTGGGACGCTGGGATGAGCTTTGGGACATTGGGATGAGCTTTGGGACACTGGGATGAGTTTGGGGACACTGGGATGAGCCTTGGGACACTGGGATGAGCCCCAAAACCTCCTCCCAACCATGGATCACCCTCAGGAAATGCTCCCTGTCCTTATCCCCCCCATTCCCAGCTGGCTGAGCCTCGGGGGGATGGATGAGACCCCCAATCCCACGGGGATGGATAAAATCCCCAAATCCCAGGGGGATGGATGAGACCCCCAATCCCAGGGGGATGGATGGGACCCCCCAATCCCATGAGATGGATGAGACCCCTCAATCCCATGGGATGGATGAGACCCCAAATCCCATGGGATGGATGAGATCCCAAATCCCAGGGGGATGGATGAGATCCCAAATCNGCCGCCGCCTTATCGTCCCTGGAAATGTTTATCCCAAATATTTAACGGCAGCTCTGCGCAAACTGAGCCTTCCTGGGGAGCAGGGCCGGCATCTCCCCTCCTGCTGGTGCAAAAATGAGGGAGAATTCCTTGTGGGTTGAGGGGGTTTGGGGGGTTTTTTGGGGAGGGTTTTGGGGTGTTTGTTTTGGTTTGGTTTGGTTTTTGTTGTTGCTGTTGTTGTTTTTTTTGGTTTTGGTTTGGTTTTGGTTTGGTTTTTTTGTTTGTTTTTTTTTCCCAAAAAATCCCATCCTCAGCACCTCCAAAACCCGATATTCCCCTAACCTGGCCTGAGGCCTCCTGATGAGAAACGCAGGAGAGCCCTGAAAAACAACATCGCAACCGCGCTAAATCGTTAAGCAGAGCGAGCTGCGAGGTGCCAACACTCCCGAGAGAAAAAGAGGCAGAGACACAGAGAGAGAGGGAGGAAAGAAATCGCAGGTTATTTATAACGCCAGGCAGCACCAGGGGCTCTCCAGACTCTCCTGCAAAGCTGCGGCTGCGAGGTCACTCCCCGAAAAATCCCCGCCGAGCTCCGTGCCCTGCCAGGATCCGGCATCTGGGGCGGGCACCCGGCGCTGCGGCTCGGGAGCCTCCCTCCCATGCTGCCGGTGCCACGGCACAGCCCGCAGCAGCCTTTGCACGGGAGGAGCGCACCTCGGTGAGTCCAGGGAGGATTTTTTTTAAAAAAAAATTTATTATTTATTTGGGGTTTTTAAATTTTTTTTTTTTTTTTGGAGGTTGATTTGCATCCTTGCCGCGGGAAACGCGTGGCAGCGGCAGGGGTGGCACGGCTGGAGAGAGGGAGCTGGGTGGGGGAGGCACTGCCCCTCCTGCCCACCTCTTCTTCTCCCGGTGCCCATCTCCCTTCCCACCCACTTCTCCCCGTGCCCACCTCTCCCGCTGCCCGATTCTCCGGCTGCTCCTCTCTCCTGCCCACTCCTCCTGATGCCATCTCCCTTCCCACCCACTTCTCCTGATGCCATCTCCCCCTGCCAACCACTTTTCCCGCTGCCCCTCTCCCTTCCCACACGTTTTCCCGATGCCCATCTCCCCATCTGTCCATTTTCCTGATGTTCTTCTCTTCCCTTCTGTTTTCCTGCTGCTCCTCTCCCGTCTCATCCATCTCCCCCTCCCAACCCTCTGGCATTTCCATGCCCACTTCTCCTGGATCTGGGCACCTTCCCCCACGTCCATTCAGACTGGGCAGTGCCCTTGATCCAATCCCATCCCAATTCCAATCCCCATCCCAATATATCCCAATATCCCAATATATCCCAAAATATCCCAATATCCCAATATCCCATCCCATCCCTTGGGAAACGGTTCCATCGGGGTGACCCCATGGATGGCCACAATCCTCACCCCAAACCCTTGGAATGAGGAGCAGAACCCCTGGCACAGGACAGGGACACCAGGAGGGGACAGATCCCACCCCAAACCCGGGGGTGAAGCCCCCAGGGAGGGGAGGAGCACCCCACAAACAACGAGGGGACAGCGGGGTCTGCCGGGGACAGATTTTGGGGTCACCAGTGGGTTGAATGGGGGGCACTGGGGGGGCACCAGGGATGGGTTTTTCCCCTCAGGAATGGATTTTAACCCCCAGGGATCGGGTTTTTTCCCCCCAGAGATGGGTTTTTCCCCTCAGGAATGGATTTTATCCCCCAGGAATGGGGTTTTTCCCCCAGGGATGGGTTTTTCCCCCAGGGAAAGGGGTTATGCCCCCAGGGATGGGATTTTGCTTCCAGAGATGGGGTTTTGACCCAAGGATTGGGGTTTGTCCTCAGCAATGGGATTTTTTTCCCCTCAGGAATGCTTTTTTTACCCCAGAGACTGGATTTTTCCCCTCAGGGATGGGGTTTTCCTCCAGGCATGGGTTTTTTTCCCTCAAGAATTATTTTTTTACCCCAGGGGTGGAGTTTTTACCCCAGGGATTGGGGGGCTTACCCCAGGGATGGGATTCGTTCCCCCAGGGATGGGATTTTTCCCCCCAGGGATGGGATTTTTCCCCCCAGGGGTGGGGTTTTCCTCCAGGGATGGGGTTTTTCCCCCAGACATGGGGTTTTTTCCCCTCAAGAATGATTTTTTTACCCCAGGGATGCAGTTTTTCCCCCAGGGATGGGATTTTTCCCCCCAGGGATGGGATTTTTCCCCCCAGGGCTGCAGTTTCTCCCCCAGGGATGAGGTTTTTCCCCCTGAGATGGGGGTTTTGCCCCAAAAGGGCCCCCGAGAAGGGGCTGCCAAGAGGGTGGAGAAGCTGCAGGCTCTGGTATGAGAGCAGGCACGGAGCCTTGGAGCAGCAGCAGGAGGAGGAGGAGGAGGAGGAAGAGGAGGAGGAGGAGAAGAAGAAACTCCTCTGCCCCTGCCAAGCTCCCCGTGGCACTCAGCATCCCTCAGAATCCCATCCCGAGCACACGGAGCAGGGAAACCAGGAGAAATTAAACCCAGGCCCTGCCAAACCTGCCTCAATCCCTCTTTTTCTCCCGTGCCAAGGTGGCAGGGCAGGGCACTCTGTGCCCTCTGTGCGTGCCAAGCCGGGCATCCCCTCCCTGCCGCAGGCTGGGGGTCACCAGGTGACCCTCAGGGCCACCCCTGGCACGGCAAAAAGGGGACACCGGTCCCTGCTGGTGGCTGCCGGAGCAGAGCTGGCAGTGACACCCTCCCAGCCACGTAGGATCCTCTCCCGGCTTCCCAGCAGCCAAATTCCTGGAGGGATTTCAAAGTGCCTGGCTGCAGGAACGGCCCCTGCGCTCGTTTATCCCCGAAATGAGGAGTCAGGATGACTCCAGAGCTGGAATCCTCCCACCTGGGGAGCAGGGATGGGGTTGGCTCCTTCCCTGCTCTCCTCCGGATCCAGCAGCGGGAGATGTCCCCTCTCCCCTGGTGACACCGAGGGTGCTGCCCCTTCTCGTGCCTTGGGAGAGGTTTCAGCTCCAAAATCAGGCAGGATTTGTTTACCAGGATCTGCATCTTGAGTTTCTGTGGGGGAAGGGAGAGCTGGATGGAACCCACAGCGATTCCTGTCACCAGCCAGAGGAACATAAATAGCTCCTTCAAAAGGAGCCTCGAGCTCCTTCAAAACACGCCTCAAACTCCATCAAAAGATGCCTCAAACTCCATCAAAAGATGCCTCAAACTCCATCTAAAGATGCCTCAAACTCCATCTAAAGACGCCTCAGGCGCCCAAAAATCACCCTGATCTGGCAGCTTTCCCTCTCAGCCAGGGAATTCAAATCCTTTCTCCAAGGGAATCCAGATTCCTTCTCCTCCTTCCCACGCAGAGCCAACCCTGGTGTGACCTCACATCAACCCTGGTGTGACCTCACACCAACCCGTGTGTCCCCAGTCTCTGCCCAGAAATCGTGATGGAATTAGCCAGAATTTCCCAAATTCCCACTGGGATGGAGGTTTCTTCCAGATCTCCACTGGGATGGAGGTTCCTCCCAAATCCCCAGTGGTTTCCTCCAAATCTCCACTGAGGACAGAAGTTCCTCCCAAATCTCCACTGGTTTCTCCCAGATTTCCACTGGGATGGAGATTCCCTCCAAATTTCAACTGGGATGGAGGTTCCTCTCAAATTTCTACTCAGATGGAGGTTCTTCCCAAATTTCCATTGGCTCCTCCCAAATCTCCACCAGGGATGGAGGTTCCACCCAGGTTTCCACTGGGATGGAGTTTTTTCCCAAATCTCCACTGGGATGGAGATTCCTCCCAAATCTCTGCCGGTTCCTCCCAAATCTCCACCGGGCTGGAATTTTCTCCACAGTGAAAAGGTGGAAAACCAAATAATCCCCCACAGCAGAAGCCTCCACAGCCGGGGATTTTTTTGGGGGTCGAATTCCCTCCTCTTTTTCTTCTCCAGATGTTCCATCCTCACCTCCCAGCCCAGCTCATCCTCTCGTGGCTTCGTCCCCTCTCAGGTCCCTCCAGCGCCATGCCTCGGGCCACCACCCTCATCCTCATGCTGGCTGGGCTCTGCTGCTCCTCGCTGGGCCAGTACAACGAGGAGGAGGACCTGGCGTGGCTCCAGTACTACCTGCGGCAATCCCGCGCCTCCTCCTACAACTACGTGCCCTACTACGAGGAGGAGGAGAGCCCCGCGTACGCCTACTCCTACCCCTCGGCCACCGACGCCGAGCCCGAGCCCGAGCCCCAACCGCAGCAGGCGGTGCCCTGGCGGTGTCCCCAAGAGTGTGACTGTCCCCCCAACTTCTCGTCGGCCATGTACTGCGACACGCGCGGGCTGCGCTACCTGCCCTTCGTGCCGTCGCGGATGAAGTACGTCTACTTCCAGAACAACCTGGTCTCCTCCATCCAGGAGGGAGCCTTCGACAACGCCACCGAGCTGGAGTGGCTGGCGCTGCACAACAACCAGATCGGCAGCGAGAGGATGGGGAAAAGGGTTTTCGGGAAGCTGAAGCGCCTGGAGAGGCTCTACATGAACAACAACAACCTGACCAGGCTGCCCAGCCCGCTGCCACGCTCGCTGAGGGAGCTGCACCTCTCCTACAACCACATCTCCAAGGTGCCTTCCAACGCCCTGGAAGGGCTGGAGAACCTCACGGCGCTCTACCTCAGCCACAACTTCATCTTCGAGATGGGCGCCTCCCTCAAGGGGCTGAGCTCGTTGATCCTGGCCGACCTGAGCTACAACAACCTGAGGAAGGTCCCCGACGGGCTGCCGGCCTCGCTGGAGCAGCTCTACCTGGAGTACAACTACATCGACGCCATCCCCGACGATTATTTCCAGGTGTCGCCCAGGCTGCTCTACGTCAGGATGTCCCACAACGGCCTGACCAACCAAGGGCTCTCCAGCAACACCTTCAACAGCAGCAGCATCCTGGAGCTGGACCTGTCCTACAACCGCCTGCAGAAGATCCCGCGGGTCAACACCAACCTGGAGAACCTCTACCTGCAGGGGAACCAGATCAACGGTGAGCAGGGCTGGAAAAACGCCTGCTTTGGGAGGGAGTTTGGGATTCTTGAGGATTCCCAGTGGAATTCTGAGCGAGGCAGGGGTGGGAGATGTGGTGACCCACCCTGGAGTGGTCCTGTGGGGTCACTGTGGGGGCACTGGGGGATTTTTGGGGGTTTCTCAGGAGCCTGAGTGTCTCTTGGGGTTGGAGAGGGTGGAAAGCAGCAGGTGAAGCACCCGAGGAGGGGTCTGTGGGGTCAGGAGGGGTGACAGCAGTGAGCTGGGGGGTCCCCACAGCCACGCTGGGGACACAAAACACCCTGGGCAGTGCCAGCACAGGGCACAGGGACATTCCCCACTGCCAGCACAGGGGACAGGGCCATTCCCGAGTGCCAGCACAGGGGATGTGGACATTCCCCAATGCCAGCACAGGGCACAGGGACATTCTGGAGTGCCAGCACAGGGGACAGGGACATTCACCAATGCCAGCACAGGGGATGTGGACATTCCCCAATGCCAGCACAGGGCACAGGGGCATTCTCCAGTGCCAGCACAGGGCACAGGGCCAGATCATTCTGGGGCTGCTCTGTTTGTAGAAACGGGTTGGGAAAAGAAATCCCAGGAAAAATTACAGGAAAAAACTGGCCTTGATCCCCTCAGCTGCCAGGGCATGAGGGCAGGGCTGGGCTGGGATGGAGGGATTGGGATTGGGGATGGGGATGGGGATGGGGATGGGGATGGGAATGGGAATGGGAATGGGGATGGGGATGGGAAATGGGATTGGGATTGGGATTGGGAATGGGGATGGGAAATGGGAAATGGGAATGGGGATGGGAATTTGTATCCTTCTCTCCCCCTGGGGAACCCAGCAGGGCTTGCACTCCAACATCAATTTCAGATCCAACAGGAATGGGAGTGGGAATGGGAATGGAAATGGGAATGGAAATGGGGATGGGGAGTGGGAATAGGAATGAGAATGTGAGTGGGAATGGGGATGTGAGTGGGAATGGGGATGTGTCAGCGCAGCCATCAGCTGTTGCAGGGAAAACACAGAACCCCGCAGCGGGGAGCTGCCAGCAGCACAGACACGGGAACAGATCCCCAAATGTTCGCTTTCCAAAGCCGGAGCTGCNCCTAAAAAAAAAAAAATGTATTTTGGAGTTTGTTCCATCTCCCGCTTCCAAACTGGGCCGGGCTGGAATTTCCGCGCGGAGGGGACGGCCGGGATGGGGACAGGGACACCCGGGGGTCCAGGAGGGGTCGGGGGATGGAGGCTGCAGCACAGGAACCCCCCGAAAGAGGCTGGAAAAGCAAAGCCTGATGGAAAGTGGCGTTTTCTGTTCCACTCCAGCCTCCGTGAGCTCCATCCGGGCTGGGCAGGGAAGGTCCCAAATCCTCCTGCTCCTCCTGGCTGCGGCCGGGAGCACCGGGAGCCCTTTTAGATTGAGGGGTTGAGGCCAAAATCCGCAGGAAAAATCAGAGAATTTGAGCCGCTCCCATTTTTTTCCATCCCCTCGATGTAAAGCAGCTCCCGGAGGTCGAGCCCACGGGCAGATCACTGGAAATGACTGAACATTTCCCACTAAAAATCACTTTAAAAATCAGTAAAAAATCAGTAAAAATCACCAAAAAAAAAAAAATCGCGAAAAAATCACAAAAAAAAATAAAAAAA
>VWYP01034224.1:135998-330153 GCA_013400435.1 Pycnonotus jocosus | reverse complement strand
AGGCTTCCAGCATCTGAAGAGAAAAAAAAAAGTTAAGGGTTTTTTTCTTGTGCCGTTTGAAATTAGAGCTTTTAGCTGTGAATTCAAACTTTCAAAGGCTTGAGATGTAGAACTTCACTGGGCTATCTCTTACATCAGAGTATAGTGTGTGAATATGTTCAAAGGCTTGAAGAAAACCTTATATACATTCAAAAACTTGTGAATACCTTACATACTGCTTAATTCTCACTGGCTTTGCACTGAGCTGACTGGTATAAGTGGAGATGGAACTTGATTTCCACCACTGATTTTGGTGGTAATTTCTCAGATGGAGGAAACCCTAGTTTGATGTGTCATACCCTGTGGCGAATCAGAGTGCTATTACAGATTCAATGAGCCTGATGTGAAACTAATTTGGTGAGATAAAACTGGAAGATCTACTGCCAGGTTAATGACTGTTACGTGCAGGACTAGACTTCTGAGTGTTTCCCAGTCATGGTTTTCAATTTCCATGTAAATCAGTCCTTGTTGTGTTTTTGTATCTCTCTAGAGAATCATAGAAGAATGATGTTAGTTCTAGATAAAATAGAAGTTACAATAAAAATCTTGGGAACACATTTTTTTGTCACACTGGAAAATAATTAAGCTGTGGTCCTGTAAAGGGCAGTCATGTCTCATTAATCTGTCAAAGTTCTTTAAAGGAAGATCCAGTAGATAAGACCTTGGAGTTTTCAATGAAGTCCAACAGAGTCTTGGAAAGAACCTAAGTAGTCATATGGCAGAGAAAGTTCTCAGTTAGGGTAATGCCTGGTTAGAATATTGGAAGTAGAAAGAGAGAACAGTGAAGATCACTGGGTCTCACAAGATGATGTCCTGGGGGTTGTATTTCTTAACACATTCACTTGTTTGCTCTGAAGATAAATGGTCTGTCAAAGTTTGCTGGTAATACCAAATTATTTGGATTGGTAGAAACAAAGGCCAATTGTGATTGATTGCAGAAGGATCTTACAAGATTAGAATTCCTAATGGTAATATAGCAGGTGATGTAATGTAAACCAGTGTGATCAAAGGAAAATTGTAGCTAACTTTAAACATGAAATGATGGCCTCTGCGGTGGCTGTTGCCACTCATGATAGGTCTGGGACCACAGTTAAGAAGATTGAAGAAATGTATCCTCATGCTGAATAGCTGTCAATACGAAATAGGTTGATGTAGCTTATTAAGAAAAGAGCAACAGAATGGTAAACATTGTATTCAACATGTGTGTGCCTGATAGACTCCTCTCTGTAGCTGTGGTCCTCCTCGTGTATTTTGAAGAGTGTAGAAGAGCAGCAAAGAATTTGAGGAGACAGGGATGATCAAAGGTGTGGAACAGCTGGATGAGGAGCAGCAAAGTGGAATAATGCTTTTCATGCTTTTAAAGATGGAATATAATGGGGTTAAAAATGACTGGAATGTCTGATCTGAAAAATCATCTGGAATAATGAAGAAATGAATAAAAAATGTTTATTATTTCTTCCAGCCTAAAACTAAGGACCGAACAATGAAACTAGACAGGTAGTAAATACAAAACCTATGTAAAGATAATTAAGTCATAGAACTTTCACAGATTATTGTGGACATTTGCCTAGGTTCAAAGGGGAAGTGGATTTACTCATAGAGGAGAAATAATTGCAAAGACATGACATTTGCTTTTGGGCTGCAAATCACTGGAGACTAACAGAATATTCTACTTGCTTATGTTTATACACTTAAGTATTCATGGCAAGCTAATGTTAGTGTATGTGTCTTTGAAACAGACTCATGGGCAATCTGGACCTTTTATTTGGCCTACTTCAACTTCCTTTTATAGGCAGGAATAATCTGGGAAGTTGGAAATAAGACATCAGTGTCTGTTCAAACCAAAGTATTATTTAATTAAAATGAGTCATTGCAACAGAACTTAAAAGGATATGTAGGGAAGACCTGTCTCCTGACTATGGCACTTTCTACCTGCTCTTTCACTCTTTTTAGTGGACAAATTAGGGGAATAGTCATCTGAATTCCCAAGTTTTGCCAAAACTTTGTGCATATCTTTGCTTTGGCCATTTTTTTTTTTTTATAACTGCTGCTTTCTAGCCTGGTCCTCAGTAGAAGGAGCAATTTAAAAGAGAAAAATAAGATTGCATACCTATAACTTGATTTCTCAGAATTGCCTGCCTTCACAGATCCTTTCTCCATCCCCTCACAGAGTTTCTTGGCCGTCTGCCTGCCTAGAGGAGACTCCCAAGAGAAGCAGGGGAATGGATGGAAGTTGGGTACTCTGCAGCATGAGGCCCAGATTAGTACAATTGCTTTTAAAGATTTTAGGAGGCACAACACTGTGAACCTGATCAGTGAACTCAGAATTTGATTTCAGGTATGCAACCTTATTTATGTTGAACACTTCAGTTGGCAACATGAGACCTTGATAGTTAAAAGATGAGGATTATGGTTTACATGCCTGTCTTGCATGTCACTGGTGTCAATGTGGTCAGTCTTGGGTGTTTTCTTCTTGCTGTGTTATTTACAGAGCCTGTTACAGAACTAGCTTGGTAGAGGTTTGGTATGGGGGAGAAAAATAGCAGTTTACATTTATTTTTATACTGTAAACTAATGTATCTAACTTCTGAATGCAGTAGAATTTGTTGCTTGTATTCTTTATTTGATGATATCTCCTCTTCCTTCAGATGGTACAGAGTGATAATCTAACATTGTTCTGTCATATTTTACTACAATTGCATGTGTTTTAAAATCAGGAATTTGAATTTTCAGTTAATTTCTACTTGTAGTACATTTATTTGAAAAATTTCGTCTTACTTTATTCTCTCTTCTTATATTTCCTCAAAACACTTTATCATACTCTAAACATTAAATCTGTTGTTCTGGAGCTTTCTGGTTTTCTTCCACCTTTTTTATAGTTCTTAGCTTCAGATTATAGTACATATTAGTGCATTTATCTCTGCTGAAATTATGTTCTCTTTGCATCAGCAAGTTAATACAAAAGTACTCTAATGTTGCTCGTAACAGTCCAATAATTGAATGGTAAACCAAATCCTGAATGTATGTACTTTAAAAGTTAACAGCCAGAGTCCTGGCAAATTAACAGCAACTATTGACAGCTGCCAGAAAGGTTTGTCCTGATGAGTTTTTGTGGTTGGCAGAGATAAGGATGCCTTTGATATGTCCTTTGGTCTGCTTTTAAACACTGAGTAATTAAATGTTGGCGTACATGTTGTTAGTAGGAGTTTCAGCAGCACAATCTCTGTTTTTCAGCAAACAAATACTTTCTGATGAAGATAAGCACAGTCTGGGAAACTTGCTTTGCTTTTGACACATTAATAGTAGTATGTCGTGCACAAAAATGGACTTCACTGCTGACTTCACAGCTTTTGCATCCCCATGTGCTGAATGTTTTTTCATAAAATACCCCTTCTATTGAAAAAGAAATAAGTAGTGTGATGACGAGATGAATAGTGTGTGATGAGAAGTAAGATTATATGAATATTGAAAGTCAGCATGATGTTTTTGAAGACAAAATATGTGAGTAATAATTATCCTAAAATACCTTTGCCAAAAGTGGCAACTTTTTAAAGTAAGTTCAAGTTTTCAGTGGCTTTTGAATTTCTACAAAAAATACTGCTGCACTCTAGTAGTTGAGAACTTTTCTGTATATTGAAAATTGGGAAATGTAAAACCGAACACCAAGTTTCTCTGAAGGAGGAATTAAAGCTACTGCATTTGTCTTGTTTTCAGTACTTTAACATAGGAACACCAAGTAAACACTGAACAATTCACAGTTCTAGATGTAAAAGACTGATTTACCAAAGCCTGAGAGGTTCAATTTAGTAAACAGCTAAATCTTTCATTATTTTTTTTTCTTCATAACTGTGTGAGAATTGCTATTTCTAAGCATGCTTTCTGACAGAGTTCCTGATGATGTCAAACAGGTCCTGCTGCTGGTGTTCCCAGGTCTTACTTGTCACCCCAGGACTATTCCTGGATCCATACTTGCTCTGGAAAATAGAATTTCATTTGAATGCTTTTTGTAACAAGTAAAAAGTTAATATACACATGCACTCTGGTATAGAGGGTAGGTTTTTTTGTTCTGTTGTAAACAGTATACCACAGAACTTAAAAATAATTGTCAGCATTTTTATTCATGTATGTTTGTCCCAATGTAGCAGGGAAAAATAATGGATAATCTGTGTTTTTGAAATGGCAGGTTTTTAATTTTTAATCTTTTCCATTAGTGGCTGTGTTCTACATCGCAGAGATGAAATTATTGGGAGAGATGAATCTGCCATGCAGTAAATGGGAAGAACACAGTCGGAAATTTTGCTTGTTGTAGCCGTAGATTCAGCCTGTGGTGCAGGGTAGCCTTTGCAAATCAACCGTGGAATCTCTTTAAAAAATCATTTTTTCAATTAATACTCTGATCATTTGGGTAATGTTTACTTATGTTCTTGTGATGTTTTTCCTTGTGTTCAGCACTGTTTGGAAAGCTTTCCAACTGTGGGTTTCTCCTGAAGAGCGAGCTTTTGGGTCTCATCTCCTTGGGTCCTTGCTCAAGTGCTGTCTGTGGCAGGTCTGATGGGCCTCTAGGGACATACATGATAGTCAGCATTGCAGCCAGCTGAACTGCTTTTAATTGTGATTATTTTGAACAGATAGAAATGTAAGAGGGCATTTCGAAGCTGATTCTTCCCATGTTTTAGCTTGTATGTTTAGTGCATGTGAATGTGGGGTGCAGCCAACTGGTGTGAAAGGAGCAGCCTAGATTTTGCTGTAGCCTCAAGGAAGTTTTTTCAGTAGTAAAATGATGTTGCTTGAAATTTTCTGATAGATGAGGAGAAGCTGTGTTGAACTCTGGTCTTTCAGTGTATATTGGATATTCTCTTGGTTACATTGCCTTAATTTGAAAATCAAAAGGGCCGGTGTTCTTATGCATGCAGAAAAATAACTGCCAAGTTTTGCCTTTTCTCTCTCATTAGGATATTATAGCAACATTTTGATTCTGCACTTACTTCATACAGATCTAACTGCCTTACAGTATCCATGCACATCCCTGTTAAACTTACTGCTCATTTGCTGTTCACCAAAAATAAAGTGCATTCTGCAGCAAGTAGTAAAGACAGTCTCAGCTAACAGGAGGTTGTATCTCCTCAGTAATTTTGTATCATAATTTTTGTCATGCTGCAGAAGAGAGAATTATGAGGGGGAAAAGTTTGCTACCTGAGACTTCTGGTATGATGGCTTTTGTGGGAAGTGATTTGCATAATGATTCATCAGGGGACTAGAAAAAACAATATCTGATTATATTCATCTTTCAGTAGACATGCCAGGCTTATTGCTTTTTAAAGGAGTCAGCATCTTGATCTTTGTAATCTAAACTAAAGCACCTTAAACCTGAAGAGCAAACTAAAATATCAAAAATGGACAAAAAAAACCTCAAATGAAAGCTGGTAACATTCCCAGCTCATCACCCAAAGTTAATAAAATTTCCAAGTAAAAAGTTATCAGTAATGTGTTCCACTTCTTTTCACTGTGCATATATTTTGTGTGTGCGTACACATGCAGGAGTACACATGTTTATTTTATCAAATGCAGATGTTGATATGATTGTGTAGGAAAAGGGGGGAAAAAAAATCCCCAACCTCAAAAACCAACCAGAACGAAGACACAAAACACACCCCCCCCCAAAAAAAAAAAAAAAACAAAAAAGAAACAAAACAAAAAAGAGAGAAATGTTTAGAGAAAAGCACAGTCAGTTTACAGTGAAACCAATCAGATGCTTACATGATTTTACTTAATACTGATGATATTACTAGTCTTAAAATTAGCAAAATCAGTACTGAGGACACATCTTGAAATATCTCTTGTGGTTTGTAAAATTGAGATATACTGTGTTACTCTGGATGTATTTTCTTCTGCTTCAGCTTTGTGCAGGGCAAACAATGCCAACTTACTTGAATTACACACATCATACTTAAAATACCATTTGTTATCTATATCTTCATTTTTTCATCTCTTACTCAATATTACTCAAACATGTTTGTAATGTAGGATTTGAGTGTGTGTTTGCAAAGATTGAGTTCTACTTTTGAAAGGAGAACTACAAATCCATTGGGAAGGGGAGCAATACGTTTCTTTCATATGACCCATGGAATAGGGGTCATGCAGTGCTGACTTGTCAGGGAGCTGTGTCACAGCAGAACATATATAAAGTTGTGTTCAATGGTGTTTAGCCAAAAATCTTTGTCTGATGTGCCCATGTAATTTGAAATCAGCTTGTTGGTTTTTTTTTTCCATTAGTTGATAGAAAATGTTTCATTGGGAAGCCTACCTGTGATAAAGGAGGTTAAATGTTGCATCTGTCGCAGTATATAGGTGTTTCAGGATGCTAGTATTTTTACTTCTGAAGTACCTGCATATTTTGATGTACCATCTACTTTGAGCAATTTCCAACCAGTACTCATTCTAAACTTCAAAACATCATTTCCCTGAATATGAGAGTAAAAATAGTAATACCTAATGAATTGTCAACATTTTCAAAAAAACGCAAGTGAAACCAACCAATGAAGAAAAATCTATTCCCAAACTCACCTTTAAAGCAAAATAGATGTGTCTTTCAAGGACTATTAAGAGTTAAATGAAATGAATATGTGAGTTAATTGTATAATTCAGGATCTTGCACTTTGCTTTTTGCACAGCAGCCTTCTATTGATGCTTACAATGTTTTGTTTCTAGGTCAGCATGATGGGCCTCTGCCACGGCAGCATGCGGGGTTGCTTCCAGAGTCTTTGATATGGGCATACATTGTGCAGCTCAGCTCTGCCTTACGGACCATTCACACAGCAGGACTGGCGTGCAGGGTTATGGATCCAACAAAGATTCTGGTGACAGGCAAAACAAGGTAATGAAAGCACCTGGTCTCACTGTGCTCTGCGTTTGTGGCAGCTGCTGACTGTGCACCTGATACATAAATAGCTACTAAGGTCTCTCAACTGACGTGAGGCAGCGTGCTAAAGCTTATACATTTGGTTTTTTAAAGATCTTTTAAAACATATTTAATGAAAACTTACACATTATCCTCAAATTGCAGATCAGACCCACTACTGTCAGTTTAGAAATTTGTTGATTTATTTGTAACCTGAGTACTGTCTGTGCATTTTATCAAATGGTAAAATCAGTCTTTTCTAATGCATAGGAATTTGCTAAGTACTGATGACTTTTATCCTGTCAAACAGTTGAGTGAATGCTACAGGAAAAATTGAATAACCAATAAAGTTTAATGGCAATTTTTTCCTTTTCTTGTTCCTGAAGGTTACGAGTTAATTGTGTTGGAATCTTTGATGTTTTGACATTTGACAACAGTCAAAATAATCCACTGGCATTAATGGCTCAGTTTCAGGTAAGACAGCACTGCCTGTTAGGTTGGTGGCTTGGCAGAGGGATTACTGCAAACCACTGTGATTCTTTTTGGAAGACAAGCACTTTAATGAAACTATAGTCCAGTGTATCTATCTGTAGAAGACTGTGTTTTTTAATTTCTGATTTGATCTTGGTTCTTCTATACACTATTCAAATTTGCTTGTAATTTATAAGTGTGAATGCTCACTTTGATTTTGCTGCTTCTGAAATTTCAACAAGCTCACTGAACAGGTTGAACTATAGTATTTAACAAACCTAAATCAGAAACTACTGTAAACAGAAATCTCTAAATGAAGGAGAAGAAAAAATCTTACATTTAGTGTTAGAGAAAAAAAAATGATTCAGTAATAGTTTTTGCTATGTCTTTTGTGATTTTATCATAAATACCTAAACGTTGAATACTTGTTGAGAGGAGTACGATCTATCAATTGACTGCATTTAGGCCCTCTCCTCATGCCTGAAAGATTCTAGTGTATCTTTATTTTGGGCTCCTAGTTTTTCCGTGCTCTCCTGGTGTTCTCTGAAGCGTGGACTGCATAGTTCCTGAATTAAGAAGAACCCCTTTAGACTTAACAAAAACTGTTCCACAGTCATCTGGAGCATCACTGTGTACAGGAGTGCCTCTTTCCCTAACTTCCCCTCAGGGTAAAGTACGTTACTTCAGCAGTCATCGCATACCCTGTCTGTACTGGGAGTGAAAGACTACTGTAGGGAATTGGATTTAATTTATTTTCATTAATTGAGCTTATTCACTGTGAGAACTGCTTATTCAGAGTCTTTGAGTAGTAACTGAAATGTTTGAACTTTGGCCAGCAGAAACTATCTTGTTGGAGACCATGTCCTGGAACATAACTCTTTTTTTTTTTGTGATACAATAAGGCAGTTTTCAGTGTACTCTGAGGAGTACACCAAAGGATTTCACACTCTCAGACACATACACTCGGCTACATATCAGTGGGCTTTTGGTAATAATTTAGTGGAAAACAGTTGAGAGAAGATGGAAATACATGTAAGTAAGGGATTCCATGCTTAAAAATGTAATGAGAGGGGTTTTTTGTTAAAATCTAAGTACTTCTCTATTTTAATTTCAGCTTGGAAAGGGATCCTCCTGAGATATTATGGCATTCAAGTAAAGAAAAACATTTAAAATACTTGGAGATACAAATCTAAAAATACTTGCAGGTACTTGAGTCTGTCAAAAGCACTTACCACCATAGCAGCTCAACACATGGCAGATGACTTGCTTATAATACCTGGTTTTGTTTAGGGGGGAATGGCTTTTCATGTGTTATCTGTTGTTAATATTCAAGTTTAGGTTGCATTGCTGAACCAGAAAAGAAATACTCCTAAATACTTTGTTTGGAAGATCTAAACTGCAATTAGTAAATACAGTATGGCATTTTCTTTTGTTGCTTTTTCTAAAAGGGCTAGGCTTTCACTGCCCATTTTCTTCCTTCAGAGGTGCCAGATTGAATTCATTCCTTGAAATTTACGAGTAATTTCTCATGCTCTACCTTTGTTTGCCCTAGCAAGATAAAATTACAAAATAACAGCTACTGCTCATCCTTTTTCCTTTTGATCCATGTCCCAGTTCCTGAATTCCTCTGGGACTCCTGTGACTGTTAAAAATGTAGGTTATCTCTTGGTTTACTGCCCAGCTAATATGCATTTTCTTGTTGTTGTCTTCAGTGGGGAAGGGTGTGTTTGTTAGGATTTGCCATTTTCTGGATATTTCCCATGGTTAATATAAAGAGAGAGATCTTGACCAAAACAGTGAGGGGCTACGTAGAACGAATGCAATTGTTTCTTTACAAGCTGTGTTAAACACATCGATCTCTGTGATCATTTAAGAGTTACATAAAGGCAACAATAAGGGAAGCTAAAAAGAAGTAAATGAAATATGAATGGTCACTTGCATTAAAAACACCAGGGATTAAACCAATATAAACTGCAGCACATGACTTCCTGCTCCCCTCCAGTCCATAAGTTTTGTCAGTCAATTGCAAGGTACAAATGAGAAAAGTAAATGGTGATTCAGGAAACAGTAAGAAGGTTCGATAAATATTTCTCTATGTGGAATAAAATGTGAGTCCTCACCTTTACAAAAAATAAGAAAATGTAAGTTTTACTGTTTTAACAAGGTCTATAAGGTTGCTTTTGCTTAGAGTAAATATTTTCAATTTAGCAAAGCAAAATAATTTTGACATGCACCTCCCCAAACTTAAAGAAACTAGTTTGAAGAGGCATCTCAAGTACTAATACTGGCTCTGAAAAATCCACACCAAAATGTAGGAACTTGGAGGCACTTCTAAGGACAATTCCAGAACTTATCCTTTTAAGTGAATCCACAGAACTGGAGTATGGATGAGCTGATATTGATGCAAGCATGGCAGCAGATCAGGATAAACAAAACAGAAGAAAACGTAATGTTGGTTTCAAAGTGTTTCTGGAAAATGGGTCCTGTCAAAAATCAGCTTTATTTAAATAGCTTATATGTCTGGCTGGTAAAATCGAGTGTATAAAATGGTGAGTTATCTCTAGAGCATTTGGCATAGTGGCACATACCTATTTAATATAAAAAGAATTTAGGAAGGGTACTTGTGCAATTAACATTTAAATTACTCACTTGACATGCTTGGAATTGATTTAGTAAGAGGGAGACATTAATAAAGGGACCCATTTCTGAGTTTATCTCCTAGGGCTGGTTTTTAGTAAATGCTATTTAATAGTTCTATCAATGAACTAAATGCTGATAAAATATTTACTAGCAAAGCTTTCAAGAGATAAAAAATTAAGTTGGTACAGGTTACAGTTATGAATTGAATTACTAATTAAATGGTTATTAATTGCATGCAAGGTGCATTTTTGCGCAAAAGGCTGCCTGTGCTTAGAAGGTGTAATGGTTTTCCTTGAATCACAGAATCAACTTAGTGTGACTTCATAGTCACTTCTGATAGTTACCATAGCAGAAGTTTTCTGTCAGATCTGTGTCAAAAGGAACTTATGGGATCCATAGGAGCATGCCAACACAATAGGAAGTATAAATAATGAAATTATTGTACCTAATATTGATCTGTACCTTGCACTAGCAAGGCTACTACAGGAATGCAGCATGTATTTTTGGTGTTCCTGCTGCAAGGAAGTCTAGTAGTTCTTGTGTGCCTTCTTTAACCTTTATTTGCCTAGGAGCAGTAAGAGCTGAATCTGCTGATATTTTCAGAGGATAGTTTAGGACTTAATAGGCATATGTGGATTGCTTAGAAAAGAAGCATACAGGAAGAATGGTGTAACCCAGCTTCTGGGAAGTCATGTACCCTGTCTCAATGGATAGAGTTGGTCAGAGGATGGTAATTTCACTTCTGAAACAGTTCTGACTCTCAGAAATCCTGAACTTTATGGGGTCTTTCCAGCTTGTGATATTTTGATTCTGCAGTCACACAAGGAAAATACTGCCTTTGTGCTCTTCTAAGACGTCAAACATTGGGTGTTATGATAACATTTTCTTTCAGGGCTTCAGCTAGCAGTAAGTAGTGAAGTGCCTCCAGAGAGCAGTTCAACTGGCTCAAAACTTGAATTTTCTTAGAGTTACAGCTATGTCTTAAATTGATCAGTCTCTTGGCTGAATGCTTGAAGTTCCTAAAATAAGTGGGATGAATCCAAGCAAATTTTGTGTCTAAAAAGCTAATCATTGGCTGTAATTTGAAAACTGTATGTTTGGGGCTGCATTGGGGTATTGTATCCTCTCTGCCAGTTCTTCTGGTAGATGTAATTTGCAAAACAAACAAAAATTTAAGATTGTAAGTCAAATGCTCAAAACCCCACAAAGCTCAAATTTAAAATTTGCTGTCTGATGTTAAATGTAAGACTTCCTCAACCATTTCTAAAATCTAATGCAATCTGTATTATGGAAGCATCTGTGCAAAAGAAGACAGCATTTTCAGAGGGCCTTACCTAAAGTTGTGTATTTTCAGTCTCTCGGGGTTGTGTGGTGATACAGAATTTATATAGGATATTTCCTTATGAATGGCTAAAAGTTGAAATGTACTAAGTGTAAAGTAGAGGACTGCAGAAAGAAGTACAACTGTGATTAATACAAATGCATAATTTTTCCAAGTCTTTTTGGAGAAAAAAAATCATAATGAAAATGCCATTGTCTCAGGTGACACACGTTTCTACATACTGCACCAGCAGAAATTCTGTTTAGCAGTGTTCACTGCTGCTGAAATTTAGTACTTGGCAGTGGAAGTGAGTTCACACCAAAGAGGGGATTTATTGCTCTGATTAACTTCTCTTTACTAAAGGAAAAAGGAATGCTGATACTCAGAAATTCTGTGTTGCTTAGGAAATAGTCTAGCAAATGCCAGTGCCACCTCCTTATCAACCTCTTTGTCCTTATTTTTGTCTCATTTTCCACATCCTGTTGCTGTCTTCATTAGCTACAAGAATAATATGCTTTTTAACTCCCAACATATTGTGTATTCATGTTCAAATTGTGTTGCTTAATCATACTTGATATAGAAACAGCAGGGATATTGAGAGACCTGGAAAGATTTGGTATTTTTCCCTGTCCCTCAGCACCTGGGAGACATGGCTTCAGGGAAGGCTCTGCTCAGCTACTGTCGCCAGAGGCAGCAAGTGTGCTTATGCCTCTGGGGGGAAGAGCTGTGAGGAGCTGTAGCATGTTCACCATCACAGCACTTTTCTAAAGCTGCCAGATTCTAACCAGAACTTTTAATGCTGCCAGAGTTTTTAGCCTTTCTTATGGAAATGATAGAAGGTGGCTTCCTTGTATGACTGCATTCTCTGCTAAATGGCTTGGCCTTGCTCTAGGCTATGGAATTGACATTCTCTATTGCTGGTCGCTTTTATGTTTTTAGTTTTGCAAAAATCTCTTATTTTCTCAAAAAGCCTCAGGAAAATTCTAACTTGTTATCTCTGGCTGACTGTTAAATTCACTCTGAGGCATGTATCCAGCATGGAAAACTGCAGGTGTTTTTAAGTTTGGCCAAGTTGTGTGCAGCTGAAAGCCTTTCCATGGAAATAATCAGTTCAGTTTTTCCTATGAATGTCATTGTTTGCTGCTAAATTAGGCTCTTGCTTTTAGCAGTGGGCTTTGCAGTTATGGCAAAGCAGGCTGTATCCAGCATTTATCTTTTGAGAGCTTTTAACAAAAGTGTTTCGTAATGCAAAAGTTTCTTCATAACACACAATGCTGTTCTGTTTGTCAGCCATACAGGCCTGTCTAGTTACTTTGCACAGTACAGATCTTTTCACAGTGTCCATCAGAGATGAAAATATTTGAGCAATTTGTTAAAATGGTAATATCATGTGCTAGAATGTGGTGTGGATCCTGGTATGGAATTCACACTGGATGGCTAGATTGAAAATATATGAATGCAGAAAATGCTGATTTCAGTTTAACAAATAATCCTTTTACTTCTACATCTCATATTGAGAAGACTTGCTCTGTTTGCCACCAATTCCTTTACTTGTCAGGATTGAGCAGGTGGGTGGTTCAGAGAACTTCATTACGGAGCTTCTGCTCACTACACACTTCTCTCTGGTACTGTCCTTAAGCTAAAAATAGATTTATTTTAATCATTCAAAGATAAATATAGTACTTAAAAATTGCTAGGTGTCAGGACAGATTTTCCTCTGTACATTTTAACTACTGTAACTTGAACAACTGTATTGAACAATGATTTGACTAGTACTTACTTCAGTTGCTCGAATTCTTCTAAGGTTATTGAAGAACTGTCTCTCTTTAACACCATCTAGTACCATAAATAGTATTTATCTATACTAAGAATCATACCTGTGTGTGTTTTCCCTCTTAGCAAGCAGATCTGATCTCCCTGGGGAAAGTTGTGTTGGCTTTGGCTTGCAATTCTTTATCAGGAATTCAGAGAGAGAATTTGCAGAAAGCAATGGAACTGGTGACAATCAACTATTCCTCTGATCTGAAGAATCTGATTTTGTGAGTTTGTTTATTAAATCTTTTAGAGGAAATTGCAGCACTTTTTGTGTATACAAATGCAAACATCAAATGGTATTTTTAAGTGCAAGTAAAATTACAGATAAATCTACTGTTGTCTGCATGGTCAGTGCAGTGTTAAATTTTTGCATTGATATAAATTTTTTCTGTATAATGCTGGTAAAGCTCTTAGTAAAAAGTAGGAGTGTAAAGAAAATAAAGATACAAGGGTGTCTTCAATACTGGGCTTCATTGCATGTTCTCTACAATAGCAGTATGCTAGTCTTATCTTACAGTTCCAGAAGGTACAGAGAAATAGGCACATTGACATTTTGGCCAAAAGGTTGAGTGCTAGTTTTTTCTGGCTGCATATTCTTTTTGTGTCCTTTCAGTATAGTCAGCCTTTTTCCCCTTGCAGCCTGAATGGGAAAAATAGAAGCCTTTTCTCCTTTCCTCATCTGAAGAACAATTGCATTACAGTCTGAATCTGCATCCTTCTCTCTTTTTGTATATGTTCTTCCTGTTTGAATGGGGTGAACTGCACAGTTTTGTGAAAGTATACTCCTGTCTTGTTTAAATAACTGACTCGATGTGTACATGCAAATTAACTATGTTTGCTCTGATGGTATCTTCTTTTAAGAAAAGAAACAATTGTCAACTTTGTGTATTAAATACAAAAAGACAAATAGTTATAAAATCATAATGGAATACAATGTCTGGGATTTGCAGAAATTAACCTTTTGATGGTTGGGTTACTTTGGCAGGTATTTGCTGACTGACCAAAACAGGCTCCGCAGTGTAAACGATATCATGCCTATGATTGGTGCACGATTCTATACTCAGTTGGATGCTGCTCAGATGCGAAATGATGTTATAGAAGAAGACCTAGCAAAGGTAAATCATGTAGTAATTCTTGCAGAAAGACCTGCAGTCAGTATTCCTAGAGCTGTACCTTAAAAGGGAATGTTTTCTACTGGTTTCTGGGGTTTTATTGCCCTTCTGTTTGTTTATTAGCCTAAGTAATCTGCCTGAAGATTTAACTGTTCTAAGCTCAGGCTTTTGAAAGTCCCAAAGCTTTAAGAATGCCTAGTTTTAAGATATCCTCAGCTGTGTTTTAACTGAAGTAGCATCTTCATTTCCAACTGATAGTCTTGGGGAAATTATGTTCTTTAAAGCATGGTTAAAAATAGCATTCTGAGTAAAGAAGGCCATGTACATCTTGTAGATCATGACATGCATCACGTAGATCATGTAATGTGTGCTAAAGGTTATACAGCAGTGTATATACAACCCATCAAATTTTTAGGTTTGGATTTTGGTGTCCCTTCTCTCATATGTTTTCCTTTCTGAATGAATTCTCATTCATGGAGATACTGTGTTCAGCTTTCCTGAAGTGTGCCCTCTTGCTGTGTGGGGGTCTGGGGTGTTCAGTCAAGATATCAAGTGCTAGCTATAAAGGAAGTATGTACTATGTATCGAGTCAGGGTGTATTTGTTCAAGGGGTGTCTGTTAGAAGCAACTGACAGGAGGATTTCTGCCAGGACTGAGATACATTACAGAATGCTTTCATGACCCTGAAAATGTGTGGGATAGGGTATTACACAAGGATTTAATTACTGCAATGCACCCTACACCTGAGCAGGTGTTCCTGTATTGGGAAAAGCGTTTAAGCCTCACTCTTGAACTTGTAAGGAAGATGAACCAGAAACTTCTATGCTCTTCTCACCATAATTGGCCCAGTGCTAGGACAAAAGTACCTGTTGGACCCTTGAGCTGTACCTCAAGGAATGTTGCTGTTTTCTATTGGGCAGCATTCCAAAAACTCCTCTTAGATCATTGTATACTTAAGAGAGCATGGAGGTTCTTGGGGCATTTTCGGGGTGTCTTAGGAGGTCTAAGGGACCTCCCTGTACCATGCATGGCTTTTATTCTTTTGTATAGTTTGTTATTTTCACTTTAATTAAAACCTGTTTGTTTTTTCAAAACACCTCTGATCATGCCATCTGGCTAATTTCTCTTAAGCCATTTATGGGAGGTTGCTGGCAATCCTCAGAGTGTGATAAACCCTCGTGGGACTAAGAACATGCTGGCCTCACACTGAAATGCATCATTTAAATCAAGTCCTATGATTCCACTCCATTATAACCCCTCACCAAGAACTTTTTAAGAGACAGTAGGCAATCCATTTGAGATTCTGATGACTCAGTTCTCTTGATTTCTCCAGTATGGTCCTATTGGAGAACAGTTTTCCTCTCCTTGATGAAAGATGCTGAAACCTATCAGAAGCAAGGAGCTGTAGAAGAGCCAGGCAGTAGCTGTGTACCTCTAGATGCTGGATGCCTACTTTATCAGAATTCACTATTAGTCCTCCAGAGGTGTTTAAGATCATGTGTTGTTAAAGTGACTTTTATACCTGCACAAAGCTTGGCAGATGGCCTCTTTCCCATAGTAAAGATGGAGGTTACCCTGCAGTCAGCATTAAGATTTCTGTATTTTTAGTCAGGTTCTTTGAGCAGTTGCTTATCACTGGCATGTGGGCAGATCTACTACAAGTCTAAGTTGTTGCTTAGCCCCCAGATTGGCAATACCTGTTTACCTGACTCTGATAAATACCACTTCTTAATTAGCTGTCATGCTGCAACTTGTTAATGCTATGACATTCCCTCCATTAACACCAGAGCTACAGTATTCCTTGAGTCTAGCCTGGTACCCTTTGTTCATTTTTGTCCCAATGCAAATGCTTTGAAGGGAGTATTAGAAAAAGACTAGCAAGTGTGACTTTTTTTCCTTCATATTGTCCAAACATGCAGTAACTGTAGCTTAGGGACTTTTGATGCTGGGAGTGGTTTGTATGTAGTTAATATCTTTGTAACACTCACTTTTCACAGAGCAGTATCCCTATTCTGCTATTCCTTTCTTTCCTAACTTTTACATTCATCATATTGATGTAATAGTAGTCAAAGCCTCAGTTTATCCAAGCCCTGTGGAGAGTATCTCCCTCCTTACAGGCTGCTAAGCCTGCAGAGAGGCCACCTGGAGACTTGGTGCCTGTGTTGTTGCCCAGTTATATCACCATTGACTGGGAATCTGCAAGGCAGTGAACTTTACACAGATGTAATTTTGACTGTTGAGTATTTGATCACGTACCAAAAATAAATCTGGAGGTTAGACCAAATAGTAGACCTTTGCTAGCTGGACATGGTTGGTCTTCCATGTCAGTCTCTTTAAGTGTAGCTACTGCTGTGGTACAAGCAAACTGTTCTCCAGTGTGTTTTTAGATGATTAATAGAAAGCTGCAACCCATAGGTTGTCCAAGGTCAGGTTGTTATTACCTTGACCTACTTTATTTACCCAGCTGTGCACAGTAATCTACTCCAGACTGAATTCATTTGAAATCAATATGATCATGCATGGAATTAGATGCATCTTAGCATGAATAATGTTGTAGACCTGAGCCACTGGAGAATGTGAGTACTATTGGAGAGGATCTTTTCCTGACAACTTTGATTTACACTGTGAATTAATATTTTGTTTCATGTAAGCTAGGATATTACTGTTTCTACTGCATCCTAAGTGATGTGGAAAAACATGCTAAATCAACTTTCAGTTGCATGTATGCTAAGCATCTATAATTCTAATGTTCTGCCTCTGTGTGATCTCATTGTCATTGCTTCATTTCTGTCATTTATGGAATCAGCATTTATACTCTTTTAAGACCTAGATTATAACTGCTTTGAAACAACTTGTTTCAAAATTATTTTTGCCATCAATTATCATTTGAATATTAGTCTGGTGATATTGTTGCTAAATATTTACTAATAATGGCCTACAAAGCATTTCTGAAAAACAAATCTGGTAGATTGTTTCTTCTCATCTTTACCTGAAATAAGGTGATGTACTGCATACTTCAGCATATCTTGGTAACTGTGTATGTATGTATATATATAAAAAACCCATATTCTTCTTGTTTAACTTGCTGTATTTTAGCATACCTGTGAGTATAGACTGGCAAGAGATTAGATTTACATATCCACAAAGAAATAGATTTCCTGGTCCAGCTCCTGCTGGGACAGAGATATCATTAGTTGCTGAATCTTCAGATTATAATTTGAAGTGCTAAAATGAGCATTGGATTACTGATACATAATAAAACACATTTGATCTCTGTCTGAAAAAATTATACCCTCTTCTTTGAATAAATAAGTCTTTGTAATTCATAGTGCTTCATTGGCATTATTACCATGTATCTTTTGCAAATAAATGTCTTTAATTTTGTTTCAGAGATTCTTAATAACCTTTTTCTTGTTTTCTAGGAGGTGCAAAATGGAAGGTTGTTTAGGCTTCTAGCAAAATTGGGAACAATCAATGAGAGGCCAGAGTAAGAAATACTTGTTTTTGTGGTTTATGTAAAACCCAGTTTGCAATGCACTTTCTTCCTTCATAAATTTAAGCTAAATCTTTCCCTCCTTATTTCCCCCTGGAGAAAGGAATATTTAAGAATCCTTGAGAAAAATTAGATAAGCAACTTTGACCAAAACTTTAAGTAGACAGGAGAAGGCTACAAGTAGATACACCAAAGTTGCTTCGTTGTATTTAGTATGGTTTCTCTTACCAGTCTCTTCTGAGTGGCAATAGTTTTGGAGGAAATTGACAGATTGCTTTCACTGAAGCAAAGGACGTAGATACTGGTTTTAAGCTAGTGAGTTTTCACCTTGGTTTTTTATTGACTAACTACATCAAAATAAAGTGTTCATTGTCTGTTTTTCATCCTATTGTATAAACTTAGAGGTATATTTGTAATGCAGGCTTCAACGTGTGCTTTACATGATAAACTTGTCACAGAAAATTTTTGCTTTCTTCAATTATTTTTCTGTGGCTCTTGGAAGGCATTAGCTTTAGGTATTCAAGCAGCTGAGAAAGTTTTAGTGTACATTATCTTCTGTTTTTGGCAGGGGGGACCAATTTAATTGCAATTTAAAGCAGGTAGATTAGCTGTGCAATAAGATTACTCAGCTGACATTGAAGTGTCATTTATATCTGTGTTTGATTTTTCCTAACTTACTGAGCTTTAATATGATCTTTTGTTTTCCACTAGGTTTCAGAAGGACCCAACGTGGTCAGAAACTGGAGACAGGTATTTACTAAAGCTCTTTCGAGATCACCTTTTCCATCAGGTGACAGAAGCGGGTACTCCTTGGATTGACCTCAGTCACATTATCTCATGTCTTAACAAGGTACACTGTGCTTCAGTTAGCTTTTGTAAACATTTGTTTGCGTTAGCTTTCTTTGAGAGAGTATTCCACTGCAAAGCAAGTTGGCATTGGAAGGTTAATGCCATTGGTTTAGCTGGCGGTTATTTTCCCCATTTTGGATTAAAACCATGTCACTGAGCTGATATTCCAACATCTATGGATATTTTAAATGAAATTAGTACATGAATATTAAAAATTTGTTAATATAGTGTGAGATACAGTATTAACTTTTCATCCTAGAATGCATTGATTACTGTGGATAAGCAATGCTGGTCCCTTTATGCTACTCTGGACTTACAACACAGCATAAAGGATCCATACTACTCCTTTAACTGGGGGAGGTTTCTGCTGATAGTTATCACAAAGGATGGTCATAAGGCAGGATCGATTCCTAAACTGTGCTGACATGAGTAGGAGACAGGAAGGAAACTACAGCAGAAATTTGTGCAAAATCCATGCCATCTAGGACAGTGCTGGAAAATTTCTGTGACTTAAAATGTTAAGTCCACTTCTATAAACTTACCTAGCCTCTCCACCCTTGTTTTCCAAGGCTGACTTAACAAAGCTATTTGCAGTTTTCTAAAAGCTGCACCACTAGCAGAATTTTTATCCGAGCACTCTCACAATTAATAGCAGGAGATGTGTGAGAGACCGCAGGATCTTCAGTAGATGAACTTGTCTTGCTCCATAAGTTAAGAAGTATGTGAGCTGAGTATTTTTTTATTGGTAGATCAGCTTTCAACTTATTGACTTTGTTTTGCCAGACTTCAGTAATTCATGGGAGACTAAGATGCTGCAACTTTTTTTGTTGTTGTTTGTGTAGTTGCTTGGTAATTTCACTTGCTCTGTAGAGAATGATGATGCAGACACTGACAATACATAGTTTTAGTGCCCAATATTTTCTTTCTAGGACTAGGTTAGCCACCTTTCTCCAAAAAAGTGGAATATGTTCAGATCCTTTGACATGTAATAACTGTACAGTTAAATATTTTTTTAAAATTGTCAGGGTTTCTAACCTCCTATTAGACCACTGCTGTGCATTTTTTAACCTCCTTTTTATCTTTCTGGTTGGTGTCTGTAATCACTTTAAAAAGGACATTAAAGGGATTGAGGCTAAATCAAAAAGAAAGCATGTTGACATTCAAGTAGGCATTGAAATGCCATCATGATTTGAAAGCAGTGACTCATACAGTACTGTAGCAAGAGGGGACAGTCCTGAATTCATAGGTCAGGTAAGAGACAATGTCAAAGAATGCCTTGTTCTATAAATGTTCATGGCTTACCTTTTTAAACAGAGACTCTTCTCTTCTGTGGTTGTGGGCTCAGCACACACAAAAAATCTAAGGCTTACAGAACTCTGCTTTGGAAATACACTCTAAAAAGCACTTTAGAAACTATAGCAGTACTAGTAGAAGTTATATGGACTTCATTGGTACTTGCCAAAAGCATTCCTTTTAAATGAAAGCTATTCTGTTTTAAAAAAACAAAAACCAACAAACCTTCCTTTTCAATGTGGTGTTTTGAGCATCTTTTCAGTTGAGAATAGTGGTTTATGCCTCCACAGGAGGAAAGACATAAATATTGATGTTTGTAGTTAGCATTCTGGCCTTCTTAATACAGATCTTCTATGTCCTACATTAATTAAGGTAATTCATTGATTTGTTGTATGATGCTAATGGGAATGAATAGTGGACAATATTTCACAAACACCTTAACAGTGTTAATATTTTGTAATGGATGTTGGAAGACCTTGGTGTTTTTATCCTACTATACAGAAATTAGAAGCTAATTGGCTTGCTTTTGTCCTTCTGCAACCAATCACAAAGCAGCAGCTTTAAAATGTGGAGGTTCCAGCTTTTAAGGTTACGCTCAAAACATTACTTTAGAAGAGAAATGCAAGAAATTTCTAGCTTGCTGTGTTGTTCCAGACAGCAGATAGTGGAACATCTCTATGACAAATTTAATTGTTTTTCTATTCAGTACAACATTATAATACATATATTTAAACCTGCTGAGGTTGTATTTCCAAAGAATGGATTGGTAGTGTTGTACCTCACTTGTCTCTGCCCCACCTTTTGTATTGGAATAAGAAAGACTGTGGTGGAACTATCAACATATTGACTAAAACAAAACTATAAAAGTTCTGGATAATGAGAGAGTCTGACAGTTCTCTATTGATGAGCATTTTTTGCAAAGCAAGAAGAACATAAGAAACAGTGATGTAATGGGCTTTGACATGTAAAGGACGATATTCCTCTATTAGAAACTAGGATTTAATGGTATATAAAGAATAAAGTAAATACTGAATTTGAGAAGTCAGAACAAACCATGAAAAGAAATGTGGAGCAAATATTGATTTTCAACCCCAAATTAGCCGTTTGGTTATGGATTATACCAGAGTAATTTTTTTCTTTCTAAAGGGTAAAATGTACCATACAGTTTAGGAACTATAGGAAATAGTTTGTTTCCAGTACTGGTAAAAATGTGAGGTTTGGGTTTCTACCACTTTTCAGGCTACCTGGGGCTAATCCATCCATTATCTCATTTCTGAGTGGACAAGAAGTAAATTACCTACCCTTTGTTTAGGCTTGTGGATAGTATGTGCAAATGTAATGTCAAATTTAGTGTTGTTCTTCAGGAAATACATGAAAATTTTGCCAGGCTTTCTACACAGAGAAGTATAGCCTTGCAGGATTATTAGCTTTGTGGAAAGGGAACGAAACAATGGTAATCTTGTCCCAAGGTCTGGAATGTCTGTCAGGTTAAGACCAAAATGTCTCGATTTTTTGGCGAGGGCATTGTTGTGGTGCAGTTGAGATCCTTCCTTTGTGTCCTGTTAGCAGATTTGAACTGCACCATAACAATGTACTTGCCAAGAAATTGATTGCTTTTGTTGTTGGGGAAATGTTTTGCCATTTCTTTCACACTTCTTTTATTTTATCTTTTGCATTCTTGTTACAGTTAGATGCTGGTGTGCCAGAAAAAATAAGCCTCATTTCCAGAGATGAGAAGAGTGTACTTGTGGTAACTTACAGCGATTTAAAACGCTGCTTTGAAAATACTTTTCAAGAACTGATTGCAGCCGCAAATGGTCAGTTGTAGTATTTGCTGAAAGCATGCAGGACATTGCTGAGGAACTTAACCTATAGCAAATTGCACTACAGCTGAATTGTTGTTGTCATCTCATTTCACATTTGGGAAACAAACAGGAGATGAGCAAAGCTGCTTGCACTTCAGTCAGGTACACTGTTACTTGAAGGGAAGAATGTTTCACTTATCCTAGAGCTAAGGCTGCCATTGGAGGCTTTATCTGTGAAGAATTTATTTTAGATTAAGGAACACATCAGGTGCATGATGTTCCTACTTTTATTTTTTCCACTTGTATATGCACTAATTTTAATTTTTTTAAGACTTTTCTGATCTCTGAAGTTTTGCCACATTGTATACTTAAGGGAAACTCTTTGCAAGGACATTTCTGGGATACATTTTTGTCACTGAGGATATAGCAAAATTTATTCATTTTTGATATTATTTGCACCCAGAATAGCATAAAGGACCAGGTAAATAATTTAATAGAAATTGTGTTCTATTAATGATGTTTAGTTCGTAACCTCTGTAAAAGTGTGTTGTATGCAAGCTCTGTATGCCACCCACTGTTAGCTCAAAGAAATGTGAGAAGAAACAACTTTATAAAATCAGTCAAGTGAAGTATTGATGAGTTGACTAAAAAGGAAAATCCCCTGTCATTTGATTTTAAACTTTGTCTAAGCAAAGTGACAAAAACAGCATAATGGGAAACATCTTTAAATTAAAGAGCATATCAAACTTGCTCTAAACACAACCAGCGCCTTTTTAAAAACTGTTTGTACATTTTCCTGGTAGTCAGAAGCATTTACATTTATGCAATTTTTTTAATAGATTTTTTTTTTTAAAGAAATTGTTTAAATGCCTGAAGTTTCAGGAGTGTATTACTTTAGGTTATTTACAGTATAATTTTTGTATAAAGTTCTGTTCTTTGAACCACAGCTTTATTATGGTACGCTACACTGGATACAGATACAAAGACACTGTTAAAAGAAGATTAACTAAACACAGCAGTTGTCTGGCATCAAGAGCTTTTCAAGTTTTACGGCCTGAATCTGGAGGGATAATGATCTGCTGTGCCTTTGCAGTCACTGCTTAGCCCAAAGTAATATTACTTTTGCTAATACTCAACACATGAATATTCCTGAAGTAATTCAATCTCAAAAGTCTGGAATTTTGCTCCTCAATTACGTTTCTAATTTTTGGACATGCAGTTGTCTCCAAACTTGGGTATTCATGGAATTTCTAGTTAAACACCTACACTTTGATACTGAAGACTGCCAAATATGTAGGAATTTCCTTTCTTAAAGCAGTAGTGAAGACTGATCTATCCTTTCCCAGCACTGAATGTTTTAATAGCACTGAGTGCTCACCATGAAGAAAATGTGGAAACTCAAAAGGTCAGGACAGACTCTAAGCACTTGCAACTGATGTTACTGACATCAATTTTAATAATTCTCAATATTTGTAGTTTTCAGAGAAGTTTTTAATATTTCTCTGTCCACTTTTATAAGCTTTAAAATGATTCTCCGCCTTGAGACTTGCATCAAGAAAAAAGCAACTCTCTTCACATCGAAAGCTTTGAAGACTAGGGACATGCTTTACACATTTTAGAAAATGTGGTTGAATCCACATTAGATAGCATCAGTTGTTGAGTTTAAAAATCAATTATTGTTGCAATTTTAAAAGGAACATAATGTTTAATATTCAAACGATAACAGTTGCCAGAATGTTCTTTTTAATATAAAAGGAACAGGAACTTTGAAAAGTGAACATGCAGAACAGTCTTTTATCATTAGCTCATGTATTTGAGGAAGAGCAGCTGTCTTTTCTATGTTTTTTGACAAATCATATTGTAATTCTTTTGTACAAAAAAAGAAGTACTTGTATTCTAGAAGAAATGTGGAATGCTTAATTTATAAGCGGGCTGAGGTTTTTTCCAGTATTGTTTTCTTTGAAAATGAAAGGGGATCATCTGTTCACTTGTGGGGTTTGGGAACCTTTGAAAATTTAATTTGTGGACCAATATTTTGTGGAAGTGTAAGGCAGGGGTAAAATAGGGCTTGAATTCTCATCCTTTTTAGACCAGCACACCCTCTGCAAGACATGTCTAAATTGCAAACCTGTGTGTATTTGCATAATGTCAGTTTGCTTCAGCCCCTAGTAACCTCAGGACTTGGTTTAAAAATAAAAAGGTAGACAGCGAATAAGTTTTCATACATAATGTCAGCCAGAAAATATTTGGTGTCAGGTAATACATAAAATTAAAAAGAAGTTGAGCTTTGTTTTCTATTTATTTTATTTGGTCTGTATTTGGGAATGATTTGAACAGTCTGAAGTTCAGCTTGGGTGTTTTTTTGGGGGAGAGCCCTTCTACCCCTTTTAATTCCATTTATAAGGTTGTCCTAAAGTTGTAGTTTGACCCATTCATAGGAAGAACTGTGTATCTGTATTTAAAAGAAGAGTCACCAGGATGTGCCCTCCAAGATGGGAAATTTATTTATGACCTTCCTATTTTTTACAGCTAAAAGCACAGAAGGGACAACCTTTGAAATCATCTGATGTTGGTCATTTTAATTTTTGTACCTGTTTTAAATTCTGTTGCTGTATTTACTATACTGTAAATATTTTGTTGAGGATACCTATGTATTTTTGATTTGCCCTTGTTTCAGTAATTCAGGTGTCAACTGCTTCCCCTAAAAAGCACCAGTATGTTAAGTTCTAATGTCATGATCCCAGTATGTGTTACTCATCTTTAATCCTGTTTTCATTGTTCATGTGTACAGCAGTATTTTTAATAAAGAATACCAGAAGTAAAGTGGCCTTATTTTGACAATGTGAAATTCTGAAGTTGGATCCAGGGCTTTTTAACTTTGGTGCTAGAATTTTATTTCATTTTGTCTTACACTTCTTTTATATTCATTCTATCTGCAATGCAGAGTTTAAACAAACAGGAGTCACAAATTGTGTTTGGTGCTTGCCACTTAGAGTGTGTCAGATGTCCTAAAACTGAGAGATATTGTTCACTAGAATTGTATTACTGCGTATTTCCGTAACTTGTAAGTCAAATCCCATCTGCCTCAGTTTGATCAGGTATGCTTTACTCAATAAGCCCTACTTTTGAAAACTCTGCTCAAGTACCCTTACTTCCATGGTTTTTGAGCTTTTTTTGCTCAGTTACAAAATGTATTAATTTCTCTGAGAATTTGCACGTGGAGCCATGATAACTTCATTTCATGGAATTCTTTTTCTGTATTTTTAACCAGCAAAGGTTAGATGATTTGCTGGTGGGAAAAAATCTCCTATATCCACCCAGTGCTGACCATGCTTATGGAAGATGTAATTTTGTGTAATATATTGTGAATCGTCAATAATCCCTGCAAACATATTTAACATGGAGTCATTATCACTGAAATTGCAGTGTTTTAGGAAAGTTATTATATCAGCTGCAGTAAGTTTGATTGATGCACATAACCAGTCTCCAGTTTCCTCCTTAGTAGTGTGCAGCAACAGCTACACAACTCCTGCAGCAGTTGATGATCCATTGTGTTCTGCTTTCCCTGAGAAAGTTTTGTCTCCACTTGCTTCCAGCCCTTGGGTTGCCCCTCAGATGATCAAATGCTGTTTAGCAGAGAGCACTTGATTGAACATTTCTGTGGAGGCAGCATGCCCAGCTTCAGGTGGATGGCGTGGGGATGTGGGGGTTCTCTGAAGAAGAGAGTCTCTACCCAGGTCTAAGGTGCTGCTTGCTGTCACCGTAGCTTCAGAACAGGCTTTGTTGGGGACACCTTAGCTCTGCTGTCCTTTTGTCTGGAGTGCATCTTCTAGCTGCTGAAGGAACCAGGAATGGTGAGTGGTTGGGTGGATGTTTGTCCATGTGCTGCTTTGTCTTCCCCCACCATGAAACCTTGTCTCTCCCAGAAGCTGAGTTGAATTTTTGTCTCGAGACAGCAGTAAGCACTTCCTAAATATGCTGAACCTAGGGGATGTCACCCACACAGGGAGCAGTGACAAGTGTCTGTCACTGTAGCTGCTTTGCTGTGTGAGAAGCATGCCTTCTGTGTGATTATTCCATGTTCTCCTTTGCTCACAAAATCAGCCTGTGGGATGATGGATGTGTGCCAGATGTTTGTGCTGCCCAGTGCTGGCTTGTGTGCCACAGCAATCTTTGACACTGGGAGAACTGATTTTTTTTCAAAAGCAAACTTTATTATATGAATTTAGTAGTCAAATACATTATATAAAGACAGAAAATGCAAGACAAAATGGGAGTTATTCACATCTGAAGACACTTAGAGGTTCATATAAAAGTAATCTTTATAGTCCAGTTTTCTTAAATATTTATGCTCAAAAGCATATTTATATATTTACACTGTGCAAACATGTCCTTTGAGATGCATCATCCTGTAACTATTCCCACTCAATTCTAGTAACAGTTCTGAAACTTTCATTCTGATCAAGATTAAATATACTTTACCAACAATAGACAGTGCAATAGATACTTAAAACTGGTGATCTCTTGTGCAGAGATACTTAGCTTGGAAGTAGTGTTACATATTTATTTTGCTTGAGTATCAAAGATAGTTTATATTTGGAAGTATGCAAAAGGTCATTTGTCCTAAAGTCTGTTAGTGGCTTACATTCACAGCTCTTTAACTGAATTCTGAGAGATCAAGATGTATAACATGTAGCATTTGAGTGGACCAGGAGAAGCTGAGATGGGGCTGTAATTCATTTGGCAGATATCAGTGCTACTATGTTAAATGTCCAACTCTCATTTTAATACTGCATTCAAAGGTGAAAGGGAATGGGTGCATCCTAATGCTTCTTCAGCAAAGAACCCTTAGGACCTTTCTGAGATGCTATACAGAAGTCTGTTACAAATGAATGATACATTTTTGTTCCTGTACATACTGGTAACTTAACATGGAAATTGAGGTGTCTTCATAGAAAAGCTGCCCTAACTTTACAGATTGTCTTGTAATTTCTAACTAATCTCTTCAAACTCTCTAGTGATCAGTTAAGGTGTGTGCAGTCTAGTAGTCATCCTGTCTTTGTAGACAGATTCCCATAAATAAAATATAATCAGTGCAGTGTTAGAAGGTCCATGAGCTTTTGTGGACAGAGCTTGGCTTTAACTTACCTACCTTGTGGTTTGGTTCCAGTGTGTGCGTGTTGGCTTACTGACAAAGTGCAAAACTTCAATATTTACTTGATTTCAGCAGGGTTGTCCAGACTGAATTGATATGTATTCCCTGTTGTTACAGCCCTGGATCTGGTCTTAGTTCTCCTCTATCCTTGCCAATTGTGTTTAGCAACACATTTTAAATTCTTGCCTTGCAAGGCTCCCTGCTACATCTGCCATCTGGAGCAGTAAGATCCATATAATGCCCCATCCCCAATTAGCTTATTCAGTTTCCCCAGAGCATCAGCCTTCCCGCAAGTTTCTCAAAGTAGTTTCCATTAAAAATATAGTTTGTGGTCTGTTTCTAGCTTCTGTCTTCTTGAAGGCTCCTTTATTTTCCAGCACAACACATACCCCAGCAATAGGATGCAAATACCTCAGTGCCTGGTGCAGATTCCCAGCTCTCTAGGGCTCCCAATCAGGACAGAAGTGCTCCAAGTCTGAGCAGAGAGTGTAATAATGGCCTTCCAGGCTTTCCTGGATGCAGAAGCACTCAGCATTTTTAGCAAAAGCTATTGGTCTTGAGCATTGGGGAAAGTCAAGGTTAAAGCAATAATATTTTGCTGTATTTTGAATACTTGTGCTACAGTCTAGAAAAGCAGATCTCTGGGATTAAGCCAATGATAACTTTTTAAAGTTTTATGATAATTAAAATAATTTGGGTCAGAGTTTTTAAACTGACAGTGTTTCATAAGAACCTACATGTTTAGATCTTGGCTTTGAAGTACTCAAACTGGTGGCTGAGAATAATGGACAACAGAGTTGTAGTCAGGAGGAGGAGAACGGCTGGCGTTCATTTTCTCCAGCATCGCATAACCACAGGTGTATCTTCGCTTGGAGTCACTGAGCTGGTCACAGCTGAAACTGCAGAAGCTTCTTGGCTTGGTTATTCCAGAAAGCACTGACTCCTTGCTCCTGCTGGCACCTTTAGCACTGTAATAGAGCAGTTGTGAGCTTTTTTGACATGTAAAAGTTTTTGGTTTAGTGACTTGGGCAAGGCCAGGTCACAAGAAGCAGCTTTGTTTATTCTCACATGGCGCGAAGAGCATTGATGCAGATGGACTCACTCAATGGGGGTGCAGAACAGAGGAATGAGGGAGCCCTCCTGTGTTCCCTGTGAGTCCCCTTTAGAACAGAGGTGCTGGCAGGAGTGAAGTGATGAAAGGTCTCAAGCCTTGAAGATCTACTTGGAAAGTAGAAAACTACTAGTGTAGGTGTTCCCAAAGTCTAATGCTGGGATGAATTCCTAGCATAAATGGCTGATGTTTGTGAGGAAGGGCATGAGGTCTGGCTAGCTCCTCTTTTTTGGCTTCTTTGGGCAGCTGCCCTGACCTGCTGGTTTGAATTAGGAGTTTTCCTGTCCCATAAAGGGACCAGTTATCCTGTAGGCTGCCTTTTATAAGATGCCCTTTACAAAGAGGGGTTTAATGTCTTCTCAGCAAAGCCACTTTTAAAGGCACTGTTTGCCTTACAGCACTTTCTCACCCATATTCAGAGATCACAGTGCTTAAAAGGGATCTTTCAATAATGAAGAAAATTAGGGCAAAGAGAATTTTCACACCACTGAACTTGGATACCAAAGATTTATCTGTAGACAAAGGACAAGCCACAGCATTTTTCCATCATTGTTTACATGTGAAATCCTAAAGTAAACATGTTGGACCACAGTGTCTAAAATTAGATTTCCTCCCCTGTATTTTTATAAGTTCATGGACAATCCACCCCTCTCCGTTTATAAGGTCAGAAACGTTGTCAGCCCTAGTCTTGAATTCCAGAGGAGGCAGTCAGAGCATCTGGTGAGGCTTGCAGAGCCCAAGGTTTTGCTTTTCATTTTATTTTGCACTGTTTGGTCTTTAGGTCAAACTACAGAAATAGTAACACAGGACCATTTGTGATTACAAGTTGCTCTTAGATGTCACAGTTTCTCAAATTCTTAACTAACAAGCCTGTGTGGTTTTTAAAGGAGTGTGGTCTCTGTCTTCTTACTGTGGGAAACTGGAAGGTCTCCCTAAGAAGACCACCCCATTACATTTATTAGTAGATGAATGGAGCTAATGAGGAGAAGTCCTTGTGCTGAGGATTGCAGATGCATCCCATATTTTTATATTGCATCTGTTGGCAGATGGAGAAGTAATTGCCTTGGGATAAATTCCGTAACTATGACAAGGTTAATCACAGACGCAATGGGCCTTTTATGATGGGTTTAAAGGGAAAAGCCTTTGTGATTTACATGGTAATTGTGAGTCTTTGGGAGCTGGCAAAAGTAGAGTGTGCATGACAAGTTATGAGCCTAAAAACCATCATGCTTTGATCCTTTCATCATCATCAGGCTTTTGCATCCTGAGATTTTTCTTGTGAGCTAAACTTGGCTTCTGCTTTAATAAACCTTTATACCAGTAGAGCTGCATCTATGAATTTTATCTGGAGTGCACTGCTGTACCTGGGCATGCATTTCCGCAAAGAACTTTGAAGGAGCTCAAGGGGTTTTGGCATCTGTAGTCAGGCTTCATTTTGAGACTGAGTTTACAGTCAGTAAAGGCTTCTCTAGCTGTGGACTATATTCTTGCCAATCTAGGAATGTAAATTGGAAACTGTGTTTAGTTGGTCTTTAATTGGGATTGTTTGTTGGAGGAAATGGCTGCTGGTTTCCTGCCATGTTCAGGACCAGAGTGAAGTTAGAGACTGGCTGCAGCTCTTGAGATGCATGTTCCAGCTCATAGGAGGTGGAATTCTTGCTGGTTTTCTGGCTTTGTAATTTACACTGACACAAGGGTTTGCCTCAGCCCAAGGATTTTGGCTTACTTGGGCTGTTTCACCAATACTGAAAAGCTGGAACAGGGTTGCAGTTGGGATCCTTTCCACATGTGCAAAGGAGCACAGCTCAGAAAATTGCCCCCAAACCTTTCTACTAGGGTCTTTTTAGCTGAGGCCTCATATTAGGAAAAACTTCTCTTACTGCTATTCAAAATACCATTTTTCATCTCAGTGGCATTAGCAAGTCCAAGACATACCGCAACCATTTCTATTTTGTGCTGCTGGCCTCCACCTGGGCCTAAGGGGCTCACCAGGGTTTGGGCTGATGCTCTTTGCTGTAGTGAAACCAAGGGTGAGCTTTGGCATTAGTGCCTTTCCTTAGGCAGGAGAAGTGGAAGTCAAAGAGGAGGAGCCTTGCCAGGGTCAGTGGGGTATCCCTGCACTGTCGGGCTGGCTCTCTGCTCTACTCTGTCCTGTGCCTGGCTCTCAGCTTGGTCACACTGAGCAAGCACCACTGCACATACTGGCTCTCTCCTGCAGTCAGCTGATCAGCTTCCTCTGAAACAAACCCTGGGTGAGCTTCTGGAGACAGGTAGGGTGCTCTGGATTTGGCTCCTTCCACACTATGCAGTTCTTCAGCTCTGCCCAGTCTGAATCTTCCAATGCTTTGTTACAGCAAAGAGATCTAACCATAGGTAAGCTGTTGCCAACAGGAGATGAAACCCTTCCTCAGCCTGGTGCTGGCACCAGCTGCTCTGACAGTGAGCTACTATTGCTCACAGAGAAACTGTTCTGACACTCTGGCAATCTGAATCCTCTCCCTGCAAGAAAAGCCAAGCTGAAATGTCAGCACAAGAGTGAGCACAAGAACACAGCAGGATTCCCTGCGATGCGAGGGAAGAAGCAGGACTGTTCATCTGCTTAGATCAGTTTCCATGTCTCAAACCCCTCCAGGTTCCACCTTGCTCAGTACAAATTTTAGGGGTATTTATTTACTCCTCCAATTAATTTTAAGTAAAGGATGCTTAGCTGAGGTGCTACCACTTTTAGGAATGTGTGCAGATAGAAGGGTTGCTGCCTGCATTCACATCCATGAGTGCTTTTGGCACAGTGCTACAGCACCACTTGTTTAGCTTGCAGGCCAGATGACCTTGTATGATCTCAGCCAACTGCTCTGTTTTCCAAAGGATTTACATTCTAGCAGCCACTGTGCAGTTCAATTTTTTTCCTTATCCAAGCATTCCTTTTCCTTCTGCATTTGAAAATGCCCCTTATCCCAAGGCAATTACTTCTGGAGGGATGCTTAGGACACGTTCCATGGATTTTGTGCCATGCAAAGAAAAAGGCATTTCATAAATTTCATTTGGGGAGGTTGCCATGTTGTCTGTGTGGCTGCCAGCAGCCTTCAGAAATGCACAGAGTAAAAATGAGTTAAACCACTTTTCGGGAACATTACATCCTTTGGAACCCTGTAATATCCACATACACTCCAAGCTCTTTGGAATCCCTGGCTCCTCCAAAGACAGCATGCTGTAACAGAGCTGAAGTACCATAAAACTGCTCTTATTTTCTGAAGGGTCAAGGCAGGAGAAAGGGTTTCCCAGCATTTGTTTGGAGTGGCTTGTGTTGCCCTGGCTTTGCCACGCATGAGCAGCATTCCACTGCAGGCTGCTGCCAGCAGCACGTTTACCCAGGCTCTGCTTTCCAGCCCTGTGTGCGTGTGTTTTCCTACACGTATTTCTGTGCGTTCAGCCAACGCCCCCTAAGCCACTGGAATTTTGCATGAAGTGAGTCCACTCTGCCTTGACCGCACGTTTCAGCCAGCTCTGATTGTTCTTTGAGACAATGCTACACCTCCCAGCCTGCCCAACTGCAAGGCACTGACAGGTTTGGCACTGGCAGGATGGCAGGCTGGCCTTGACCTCCTGCCAGCATGAGATGAGCGATGGGTTGGGTCTGGGCAGTCTCCGGGCTGGCTGAGAGCAGCGAGCTGAACCCAGGACACTGCCAGCTCTGCGGCGGCTGGGAACTGATACAGCGCCGGCATTGAGAAAATAAACACTTCCCATTTACAGGGAGTTCATGTCAGTGCAACTCATTTCTTAGAGCAGCCCTAGTTCCCTGCTTGGGCAGCTGTCAGGAATTAGGTGGAGGAAGATGGCCAATATATTCAAGTGCTTAAAGGCAGGAAGAGAAGTGAGGCCCTCACATCCATCTATTGTAAAGTTGCCACTTTAGCATCCTGAGCCCATGGGTGTTAAATGGGCCGTGCTTAGCTGAGTCATGGAAAAGAAGGGCAAAAACAAGCACAGGGGGCCTTGTCCCAGCTGGGGTGCCCTTGGGACTTGCAGAAATAACTGCAAATCCTTCACAGCCACACGTTTCTCCTCCCCTATTTTTAAGGGCTTGTTTCCTACAGTTACCTGCCTCCTACCTTAGTCCAGTGCTCTCTGGCACTCTGGCATTAAATTGAGCATTATGTGGGTCAATAAGTGCTAATAAATCATATTGCTGATGTGCATCAAAGGAGTTGAGAGTGGATTATTTGCTTTCTCAAAGGCATAGGTGTGGAAGATGATTGACTGCTGATTCAACCAAGCAGGACACACCTCAGCAAGAGTATTTGCAGGGACTGGGGACACCTCAGCTACTTTCACAAGGCATTATTTAGCACAAGGACCTTGAATTGTCCTTTGCCATCTAAAACCTGATAAGAAGGGAATGTAAAATACAGACCCAAAAAGTGTCCGTTTCTGCTTGCTGCCTGTCCATGTGAAGCGTTTCAGTTCCTCTGGAGCCAGCACCATGCCACTGTCTGCTTGATAATCCTTAAGAAAAAAGAAAGATGCAGTCCTGGTAGGTGTTAGCTGTATTTTACAAAAGACTCAGTTCCTTTTTGGTCTGATTTACAGCATCCTTCTGGTCATTGATACTGAGACAGCTCTAGGAGACAGCAGCTCTATGCTGCTGGAGGTACTGCAGTGCACAGGTATTTAATGGTGCCTTTCCAAACCACCCGTGCCTTGGGTGCAGCAGACAGGTAATGTTAATGCAGATCCAGGGTGCTGGAAGAAAAGTGTCTGCTTGCCATCTGAGGCTCTGGCCAGCCACAAGTTCAACCCTGTGAAGACCACTGTGCCTTTCCCACCTCCTGCTGCTTAATGCGTTCTACTGGGGGTCACTAAAAGCTTGCCCCAGCCTCTTGCCCATGCCCGTCCCTACCAGGATTTGGTGTGTGTGCCACTGTAAGACATGGCTCCAGCTTGTCCATCTGATAACAGGACTTGTTCCTACCAGGGACCTCTGATGGGAAAGGGACTCACAGTCCTCCTTTGTGGATTACTATTCAGATGAAAATGCAGATCCAAGGGGGTTTAAGTGTCTCTTGTACACCAGTGGGGTTCAGGTGGGACTGTAGTAGCTATACCTTACAGATCTACTGGAGCTGACCACTTCTTTTCAGGGAAGGAGTGTTTGCAGCCCATGGCATGGCCAGCAAGGATCTCTGACCCCAATTTGTAGGGCAGTGGGGTAACCTCTTGTTGCAAGTACAACTAATTCTGCACCTTTTATCAGTTAGAGCTGACACAGCAGTAACCCCCTGTCCTGATTATCCCTATATAAATCTGTCACATAAATAAAAAGAAACACATGGCATATCATTTGGCCCAGGAGTCACTTACATTAAATACAAGCGTTTCCTTGATGGGAAGCTCTTCAAATGTCTTTATGCGCTGGGGGGGATTTATTTTGAAAGTGTTTATGTATCTGTTCAACAAGAGAAGCAGGACAATTTTTGGTGAGAATGTGAAGCATACAAGCAGGAAGTGTTGGGTATTTCTCTGTTTCTTTAGGCAGTTCCCAGCTATCTTCGAGGTAGGTCATACAAAAGGGACTTTTTGACCAGACCCCACCTAAATCTCACTCCCCAGTCCCAGGATACACACAGCTGTGCCTCTCACAGGGCCTGAACCCTGTGACCTGCAGGTCCCCCTGGGCAAGGGCACTCCAAAGAGCCACAGCAATGGTGACTCGGCAAGCAGTGGGACACTCAAGCCATCTGTGTGCTGTCTCTTGAGTGTCCCACCCAGGTCCAAGCTGGGCTATGCAGTGAGCCATCACCCCCAACAAACATAGTCTTAATCTTGCTTATCTCACCTGATGTTTTCAGTGCTTCCACAACTTGAGCTTGTAACAGGAAAATTTTCATTGCACAAAGGATCAGATGAAGGGGGAGACCCACTTTCTGTTGTAAATATTGTGCTGAGGGGTATGTAGTCTTTACCTTCCTAAACGCAAACAAGAAATGAAAGCGTTATTCCTTGAATGAAAGGGTCCATGTGGCAAGTTGCCCCTGCCTCGGTGACAGCACGTGCTTGTGACATTAATACCTGCTGGACATTTGCTTGCAGCAGGTCACCCAGCTTCTTCACCAGCTCACAGAACCGTGGCCTGTCATTGGGATTGCTCTGCCAGCAGTCCAGCATGATTTGGTAACTGTGGGGACAACAGCAAAGTGAGCACATGTGGGGTTACAGCTCCATTTGATCCAAGGCAGTGCAGTCTTTGACAGCTTGTCATCGATAGACAAACATAGATAACTCCTCAACCTGCTTGGTTTTACAAAGATTCTCTCTGTAACCGAGGCCTCTTCCTAAAAGTAAAGCAGTAAGTTCCTTTTTTCCCCACAAAAAAACCCCTCTTCCTGCAACACTCCAGAAGACCACATCAAAAGGATAATTCAGCCAACCAGTCATGCTTCCTTTTTTTTATTCCTAATTAAGCATTGAACCTTTGTATTAAACATCTATTAACTGGCAATGTTTAGGTTAAGGTATCCTAAAGGCACCCTAAGATGACTTATATGGATGTGTCACTTCCTTGTATTGGTTGAGCTGAGCTTTCCTTCCTGCAATAAAATATGTGGAAGGGAAAAAAAAAAAGCTCTTATCTACTGTCACTAGGATAATAAAATTAGTCAATGGGCAATACTCCCAGATAGGCATGGCTGGCTTGCATCCTTTTCTTCTGCTAGAACTATTTTTTGGTAAGTGTTGCTATTTAGAGTCATGACATAGCACTCGGGAAGGCACCAAGACACCAAGATTTTGCCTCCAGAGATAAAATACCCTGGACATGTCCATGGTCCTCAATGATTTGTGTCACAGGGCGAATGTTCAGTGTGCTGCATGTGCCTCCCCAGGCAAGGTGCTCTGTCCTGACCCACCTTGATCTCCAAAAAGGTGTTGGCCATGCAGTAGCAGCTTGAGACTGCAGCTGAAGGCAGGGGAGCGGGGAGTGACGGCTGACGTGGCTGTGGAAGGACTCAGACAACCCGGGCGGGGAGGCTGTGGGTCCCTGTCCCCTTCCTGTGCCATCAGACACAGTGTCCAGGAAAGGGTGGGCCCTCATTACCCGAGTGATTGTGAGGAAGCCTCCGCTGTCACTTCCTAAGTCAAGACGATGTTAATAATGTCACATTCCTCCAGCACTTATCTGTGTGCGTGTCAGTAAATATTAAACCAGGCAAGGAATGACCTTCTTCTTCCTCCTCCTCCTCCTCCTTGCTCAGCTCCTCTCAGAGCACAGCCCTGGTAGTGCACTGGGCTCAGGTCCTTGTTGCCTCCTACCCTTTCCTACCCTGTAGGAGAGCCCAGAGCCAGGATGAGGGTGTACAGGAATATACAGATGCAGGGTTGGGTTGTGTGTCCTTAGGCTGGCACAGGGTACTTTTAGACTGGAACATCATTTGCAGGGCAGCCCAGGAGGGCAGTGGAACACAAGGCAAGCAAAAGCATCTTACATCTCCTCGGTCGCTTGCTCTGGGGCTCGCATCCTTGTGCCTTCCTTCAGCCTGCTGCAGAAATCCTCGTCTATCTGGACTCCGGGGTAAGGAGAGGCACCTGGAGGTGACATTGGGAGAGAAGATACATGCCTTGAGTACCTGTGGCCTTGCTGTGGCCCTGTGCATCTCCCTCAAACGCTTGGGGTGTGCATCAGCAGGTTGCAGAGCTGGGGGTCAGGGGGTGCCCCCCCTGCAGGGTCTGGCCCTGCTGGATGCCGCAGGCAGGGAATTACTGCTGGTCATGCTCTAAGCCCCAGTCTTTGGAGGGGTGGCAAGATCAAGACCACAACTATTGGTGATGCTTTCCTGGCCTGAATAGAAAAAATGCACATGAATTTGATTTGAACAGTATCCCTTGAAAAGCCAAGTTTGATCTTTCTAGTGGTTTGGACTACTCCAAATTTTAGTGAACACAATATTAACAGACCTCAAATGCCCAAAATCACGGTGAAAAAAACCTGAAATAATTGTTTTAAATCAGATCACAGAACATCTGCATTGTTTTTCTATTTTCTGTGTTTTTCAGATGCAGCCTGATTGTATTGTTAGTCTTTTTTTTCTTCTGCAGACAAAAAAAAAAAAAAAATCAGGAAAAGGGAAAATGAAAGGAAAACAACAAAAAAAGGACCTTTCATAGAGTCAGAGAATCACCAGGTTCAAGGAGCTGGGGCTTTAAGAAAAAAATAGCAGGTATTATGAGGCTGAACATAAAATCACAAGAGTTGGCAGGCTGACCAACAACATGTATTTAAACTAATAAATGATTGATTGTCCTGAGAATTGTATAGTATTGTTTCCTCTGCTGTTCGCCTCTTTTGTCAGCCTCAGTGTTGAACTCAATTAAGATTCTTCTATTCTGACAGTCATTGTTGTTCCCACTCAGTGTACATCTTGTATCCTGCCTTTTCCACATGAAAGAAAGGAAAGGAAAGGCTTCACTGGGTTTTAATTTCAGATTGCATGCTCTAGTTCGTCCTGCGGCATCAGTGCAGATGCTTTTCGCCTGCTGTGTCCAGTAGCCTGGGTGAGGAGGATGCTGGATCCCTCCCCGGCTGGGGGGACCTCCTGGACTCAGGCTGAAAATGGAGGTGACAGAATCTGAGACATGCAAACTGTGGGTTTGGCTCCCTTGCTCCCCACAAGAGGAATAAGAAGCTTTTGAGAGATCACTCAGCTCGTGGCACTCGGTGTCTTGAGTGCTGTCTGTGGCACAGGAGGTGGTGCCTTGGTCTAGGGCAGCTGATGACCCACAATCGCAGCTCTGTGTTATCCCACAGGGTTCCACATTCAATTAAAATGCCTAAAAAATTGCCTGATTTTCCTGGCAAGTGCCATCAGTCAGACAAAGCACTGTGACTGCTCTGGCTGTGCTGCCCTGCATCCTCTGCCAAGGCTTTCTACAGGGAAAAGTGGGAAGCTTAGGTTTTGCCCATGGCAAAAGTATGTGGTAAAGTTCTCAGACAGATGTGCTATCCTTTAAGGCTTTCAGCTTGCCAAATGAGCTTTCAGTGCTCTTAAAGGCACCAAAATTTCTAGTTCATAGGGGCACGATAATCCCCCTGCCTCTGATTTAGGTCTTTCTGAAACACCTGCCAAAAGATCATTGAAGGTAATGGATGTTTTCCCCAAGCTGCAATGCCCACTCCTGTGAAGCTCCTGGGGTGCAGAGTTAACATACCCAAGGAAAATATCTCCCACAGCAAGACCCCATAGGACCACACGTCGCTTTTTGTGTTGTAGATTTTATCAAATATGGATTCAGGAGCCATCCACTTGAGAGGAAGTCGAGCCTGGAGCAAAAGGGACAAATCTGACTATTATTTTCAAAGCCTGAAAGATTTTAATCATAGATGAATCAACTATATATTGTTATGTAAATAATTACCATTCAAGCAGGAACCTGTGGGATTTCCTTACAGGCAGTCAAGATAAACCCACACTCATTCATACACTTAACAAATTGTTGGAGTAAAAGGCAGCTTTTAAAAAACATGGCTCAAAACACAAGACATTGGAAACCTGTGACCAGGCCTTTTCTTTGCAGGGATGTGGGAATGTGTAGGAGCAGAGGTCTCTTGCCAACATCATGGAGACAGGGCAGAAAGCCCTGCATCCAAGCACCAACCATTCTGCAATGATGTTGGAGATATTTTCAGGGAAATTTTCAGAGCCAGAACTACAGGAGCACATCAGCAACCCTCTAAGCCCCCTCAGTACAGCTTGGGGTCTTCTGAGCAGTACCAAAGCTGTGTGAATGTTCCCCAGCGAATTTGCAATGCTGTAAACCCTGCAAGCTATTTACAGATGTGGGAATAACTGGCAGGGGGGTGAGACCTCCAGAAAGAGGCTGTCTGCATGACTTCAATGCCCACACCAAATTCCCATGGCATGGGTGGGTGCAAGCACAGTTTGCTGGCCCAACCCTCCATAACAGGGCTGGCAGGGCACTCACTGCCTGCTCTCTGCAGCTGGGGCAAAAAACACACCAAGTAGCTGCTGGAGGAGCAAGTCCTGCTCAGCTGCTCAGGGCACAACGAGCAGGGTTTGGCCCTGGCATGGGAGCACTGTTGGGTGCACACCTTCTTTTGGAGGGACTGTTTTCCTTGAAGGAACTTTGTGGAGTAAGGGGATTATGGTCAGCCAGCCAAGAAATGTCTAAAACCCAAAGTATTAACAGGGCAAAGCTGTGAAGCAGTTAGCATGTCTAAGCCTTATGCCTGAGGATAGAAATGCCTCCCAGACCCACAACACATCTGGACAGCCCATCTTCACATAAAAACCATGACAACTTTTGAGCTCTTAAATTTGGGAAATGTGAATGTCTACAGAACGCTTTGGTGGACGGTTTGAATTGACATGTTGTAAACATTTGGGTAAATAAACAGCATCTTGACTTACATCTCCTTTTCTCACATAATCAGGATTCTTATAAATATCTCTGGCGAGGCCAAAATCACAGATCTTCACAACATTGTTCTCAGATAAAAGGATGTTTCTGGCTGCCAGGTCACGATGAATGCACTATAATAAAACAGTTTCACAATCAAACTGCATTTCCTTTTTGTGCCCACAAATTTCCTGTCTCCCATATCCTTTAAAATTTATTATTATTGATAAATTTAATTTTTTTAGGGAAGTTGCCTGTAGTTTACATGAAGTTACTGTAAACAGCGGTAATTATATTTTTAAAAAATTACAAAGTCCAGAAAGTGACAAATTTGCAAGCCCTTTGACATTTGCAGGAAAAGAGCTGAATCATTTGGAGCTCCCTAATATATGTTGAAATTAATTGAAAAACCTACCACACCCAAAAGATCTTCCCCAAATGAATGAGCTTGACCCACTGCCTTCAGTCATGATCCTGTGTTTATGGACTGTGGATACTGGGATAAACACAGTTATATTTACAATGCCGAGAGGAAAACAGCTCTTCCTTTGGGACCTCTCCCAAGGAAGGTGTCACTACAATGTAGACATGATTTCACCTCTGAATCCTGTCCTTCTACAGTGAAAAACCCTCAGTGCAAAACTCACCTTCCTGGAGGAGAGGAACTCCATGCCTCTGGCCACCTGAAAGCTGTAAGAGATCAGGTCCTCCATAGTGAGGGGCAGCTTGTACAGGTCATCAGCCTCTGCAGAGGTGGAAAGCAGGGTTTGTTACAAAGATAGCTCATGAGCAGCTGTTTTCCCTCTTTCTTACAGACCCCATTATTCCCATAAAGTCAGTCTTCATGTAGAGATATTTGAAGGTCAGATACTGTCATTGGAAACAAAAATAGTGCTTGCTTTACACCCCGTACTTTGGACACTGCTGTGTTTTCCCCAAAGATAAGGAGCAGTCAGAAGAAACAATCACACATTTTCCTGTCAGATTTAGTAACCCTGGAAATAATCTTTTTTTAAATCTTCTACCCTCTGGACATGACCCTCTGAGCATCTCCCACGGATGTTTATTAGGGTGATAGATGAGGAAAAAAATTTCAGGGATTCACAGTATGTTGTAAAAATATCACAGTCCGTGTAGGGACAGGAAGGAATTAATACCTACCCTCCTCGTCCTCCTCCACATCACTCAGGCTTTTATCTTCCTGGAACCCAGAGCTCGCAAAGCTGTCGCTGCTGGTGACGCTGGCCAGCCTTTGTTTCTTGCTTTCCACTGGCTCAATATCCTTTTTCTCTTTCATTGGCTCTCCCTGCAGAGAGGAGTCCTTCAGACAAAAGGAGAAGAGGTGCTACATCAGAGCACTGGAGGGGGTGGGGAGGAACCAAGCCAGGCTGCTGTTGCCTTTCTGCCAGGCTGGTGGTCACATCTCTCACAGCAGGGATGTCCAGTGCCACTGTGGCAGGCAGGGGCCAGTGGCAGAGCTGTGCTCCACCAAGGTTGTCATCCCCAGAGGGCAGAAATTTGGTGACTTGGGAGCACCAGCACGTGATTTTGGGATAACCAGGGCAGTGGGTTGCCTCTGCCCAGTGAGGATTTGCAGAGTGTAGGGATGGACCTGTTTGCTGGGCTGTGGCTCATCTCAGCCTGAAATGAGACATCTGAAAGGGCCCATTTCTCTCCAGCAATCAGAGAAGGAGCACAAAGAAGCAGGTTGGGAAGGTTGTGCCCACAATTGAGGTATCCCAGACCTCTCAAACATCAGTTTTTGGTCCCAACCTGCTTAAGACCTTTGTCTTTATGTCCCTGCACAGGGTTTGGCATGGGCTTTCCATGAGGGGCAAGGGCACTTGGTGTTTGAAAGAGAGCTGCTGTTGGAAGTGACTGCCTCTCTCCAATGCCTTTATCCAATGCTTTCTTCTTATGGCCAATCATGTGATGGTTTAATGGGACACATGCAACACTATTTGGAAAAAGCTCTCACTATTACCTGTAGAGCAGCCTGGCTGCCTGGCCGTGCTCTTGCTCCCTTAGTTTTCCTCTTGTCCTGGTACCCTCTCTATTTCCTGTGCATGCTGGTGTGCAGAGCCAAACTTCCACCTCCTTCCTGCCCAGGCAACCTTCCCAAGGGTGCCAGAGCATGGGTGTGGGAAGGGGGTATGGGAATGACTCTGCTCAGCACGGACCCTGCCCAGCCATACTCCCTGCTGAGCATCCGACTCCAGTGCCCACGTGTAGGAGGAGCCAGCTGCCGTGTCTCATGTGGAGTAAAACATGGACAGCCTTGGGAACAGACAAAGGCCTTTTAGAGGGGGGTGTCCTCTCCAGTGAGGTCTCCCACAGAGCCCTCTCCAAAAAAATCCCTGAGATGCTGTTGGGGTTTTGGCACAGCTGAGTTGCTGTTCTGTGTCCAGGCTCCTAAGTCTCATGTCAGAGCCCTGGATCCTTTGGGTGATTTTTTCTGGAACAATTTGAATTTTCTGGGACATTTGGATATAGGTTGGTAATAAGAAACATATAATGAATTTGATTCAGAGGGCTGTGTGATGTGAGGACAAGATTCTAATCTCTTTTCCTCTTGATAGCTCTTCTCACACAATAAGATTACTTGTAAATCTCTGAATATTTGGGTGTCTTGGGACAAGATATTTAATTGGTATTATCTTGTTTGTTCTCCCAGCAGTACTGAAATAAGTGGGCAAAACCACTTCCTTTGGCTTTGCTGACCTTAAGCTCACCAGGAATGGGTTCATCAGAAGCAGGGCAAGAGCGTATGGGGACACTTGGGGATAGGATTCACTTCCCCTCACTGTGGATGGCTCCAGCCAAATTAGTCACAGCAATTTCCTTGCATAGTCAGGGAGAGAGGTGAATCCTTTCTTGACACAACACATCCCACACCAAATATTAATATAGGTTAGGTGAACTTCACCCAAAAGTAATTTCTCTCCTTTGGTAGAAGAGAGTCTGACCAGCTCAGAGCTGACATCTACATTACCAACACTTACGTCAGGTAAGATGAACCCTACCAGGACCATCTGCCTCCTCACCTTGCTAGGGCAGAAAAGATTCCTTTTGCTCTTCAGATAGTTTGATAAATTCCCGTACTTGCAGTATTCAACAATCACCATCAGAGGCCCTGGGCAATTAAATTATAAAAAAAAAAAAAAGAAAGAAAGAAAAAAAGAAAGGCATTTTGAGCAGCGTAAAGCAATAAAAGGTGGCATCAGTTCTGAGAAAGAATCTCTCATGCCCGTAACAACAACTTGAGTCCAGAATAACTGGCAACGTGTCCTAAGAACTACAAGGCTGCCTGAAGGACACTGGACATTATCAAAACAATACTGCTTCTGGAAATTAGGGCAGGGCCTAATTTTTGTAAGCTGTGTCTTGAGTCTGGGTCCTGAGGGACACTCTGTTTCCTCTTCAGGCAGTTCAGACTGGAGTCCCACAGCCCACACACACTTGTTGAACTAAAATAGGTGACATATCTAAAACAAACCATCTCCCATACTGGTCTTTTGATTTTCTTAGTGTAATATTATTAAGGATTTTACAACAGCCGCATTGTGATTCATAGTTTGGGGCCAGCAACTGATATCCCTTGTTCCCAGCCTTTCCAGATCACATTTAACTTGAGCTTGAACAGTGGAGTGAGTGAGATAAAGGAGGGAAAGTGGCATGTTCCTAAGTTCACACTTCATATATTAATACTAAAAGAGAGTTTAAAGAGAGGAAATGTTTAATCACTTCATTAAATTACTAAAAAATCTCTTTTTCTTTTCCTCTTTTTTTTTTCACCAACTACAGGATGAGCTCAAATATTAAAGTTACTGACTTGACGTCTGGATGAAAAAAACCCATGGGTCACTGGCTGTTATTGGGAGATAATCCAAACCCATTTTCAGAGCAGTGCAGACTTTTTTACCTCCATTTTTTGTGCAAGCTCCCAACAAATTCACAATGTTGAGATGATGACCGATGTGGATTAGGATTTTCAGCTCAGTCATCAGTGCTTTGTACTCACTTGCTGTGGCCCCTTCTGTAAATATAAAATAAAAAGTCAATGTGAAAAGGCAAAGTACTGATCCTGCTGAGCTTTACCACTTCTTGTTACTTTACATTGAAATAATCTCCATTACTGGATGAACTTCTTGTATTGGTGTCCTCTCTACTCCTCCCTGCTCAGCATCCTCTTAGTTGCAATTAAACCCATAAAAAGAGTCAGGCACTCAGCTTCCTCCCAGTAGACCTTATTATATTTAGAACTGAGAGAATTTTTTTCTTACATGAATAGTTCTGACATTTCAGCCAAAAAAAAAATTGAAAGAACAAATAAAAAGAGATTTCAAGATTATAATTAACTCTATCTAGAATTGTTTTTGTCTGACCTGACTTCAGCTATCTGAGGGTTATGTTCTAGCCTGAGCTAATCAACATCTTAAGGGCTCAGTGGCAAGAGCAAAGTATTTCCAGAAGCTGGTGCAGCCATCACATTTAGCCATCTGTATAAGGGAAAGATGACCCACCCCTGGGTGATGCCTGCCTGCTTCTGTTCATTATGTAGGAAGCCTGGAGGTAGACCAGGGAAGTGAATATTAATTGGTTAAAGTGAAGTGACTGCATCTCATCCTTACCAATCATGGTCAACAGTAGTAGGGAATGGCATAAGAAGTCCCTCAAATATATCCAAAACATTCTATTTATTGTTGAGTGAAACTTTTCATTCCCCCTGAGCAAATTTTTTTCCTGCAGAATTTAATTTTGTTAAGAAAACAAGAAAAAAGTCATATTGCTTTGTGTAGGCCCAAAAGGAGTTTTTCAGTTTAATGACACCAATAGCAAGAAGAACAGTCCTGTGGAAAAAACCCTTGAGCTAGGTCTTAAGGGGCTTGGTTTCAAAATCTGAATGGAAACAGTTTTTCTTGGTGTCCCAGACAAAACTTGTCTTCCACTTGATGATCCACTATTTGCTTGTATGGGTGGTGACACTTCCCCTTCACAACATGGGAATTCTGTGAGGATAAGGCCTATGAATGACTGCAGAGTTCCTGGATAATCTGGTGAGGACACAAGGAATGAGGCAGATCTCCCCATGCTTTGGGTGAGATACGAAGGATACCCAGATTTTCTAAATCTGGCTCTTTTCAGCAGTGCTGAACAAGGACTCAGCTCCATATGCAGGAATCTGCCTTAGGATGGGATGAACTGTTGTCTCTCACCGCTGCCAGTGAAGGGCATTTGAGTGACCAACTCAGATACAAGCATCTGCTCTGCACATGCACATGTGAATCCCACCAGGAGGACTTCTGGTAGCTGCTGTCTGCTCCCATCTATTCCAGGAGCACCCACTGCTCCTTGGTGGTGCTGGCTGGCACAAGAAGCCTGCTGATGTACATAAAGAAACCCTGAACCCAGCAGTCCACTCCAAGGGCTGGCATTTACATGTAGACATCTCCTGATAAATGGTAAGTAAGAACATGTGAAGCTCGGAGCCACTGGCTGATATGGGTTCATTCAAACTATTCCTGAACAGAATCAACTGAGAGCATTGGGGTTCCAAGACATACTGGAAAAATGGGGGATGTGTCCTAGCAGAGAAGCAACACCAAAAGGATTAAGAAAGGGATTAAGACAGATAGCAGTGCAGCATAAACTCCTGGGACAATTAAAAAAAAAAATCTGCTGTGATCTTTACACACATAAAGAAGGGAAAGCTAAATCACAGGAGGGAAACCACCAGGTCTCTGGGTTAGGAAATTCAATCACAGCTGCTGCAGGCTATGACTGAGTATCCTGCTTGCTAACACCCCAAGCACCCTCTTCAAATTAACCAGGGGCTTTTGTCCTTTCTGCTCCAATGAGAAAGGTGGCAGTGAATTGCTGGGCAATGATTTGACTTCCAGATGAGCCCTGGTGTATGAACAGTGCTGGCAAATCCATTGCACAACCTGGCTGTCAGCATCCTAAGCACCATGTGATGAGCCTGCAGCCCGTTCAGAGGGGACACACCTGCACACCATCACCAAGATTTAAACTGCTCCATGTGTTTAGCTTAATGAAAGGGCCTTTGTGAAGAAAAATCATTATAAAATCTAATGGAGAAGGTTAGAATGGGATGCAAAAGTCAGGCATATGCGAATGAGACATAAGGAATCTTATTTTAACAGTAAGATGATAATTCCTTGGAATGAATGACCATGGAAAATATGAAAGCTTCTATCCAAATCTCTTCACATGAAGGTGGATGGATACCTTATACTTCAGCTAAATTTCATTTATGGCATTCAGTATAGGGTCGGTCTAGCATAATGGTATGACTTTTTACTGAGAATGCAATTTTTTATATCATAGTTCTGCCATTTTATTTGTGGTGGACTTGAAACTTGATTTGCATACATTTTGGAGACTTCAAAAAGTTATTGTGGAAAGCTTTTGCTTTGGGCAGAATTGTATTAAAAAATGCACCACTATATAAGGTATCATTTTTTCCAATGCAGCTTTGCAGCAAGATACCTTTCAGCATTTTCACAGCAACTATTCTGCATGTTGGTGATTTCCTAATTCCAAAGGCAGATGCTTGCACCACCTTTCCGAAAGCTCCATGTCCAAGAGACTTTCCTGCAGAGAAAATAAAGTGGAGAGATACATTTGGTAAAAAAAGGAGTCCTGTCAGCAAATGGCTTCATAGATCATGAACTGAAAAATGTACTTTCCAATGAGTCCCATAGGTATATTTCCAACACATAGCTGGTTTAGGTTTTATGGTTTGTTGGTTTTTTTGTTTGTTTGTTTGTTTGTTTTTAATTAAGCAGTCAAACTAGAAGACAGAGTCATCAGAGGGAGAAAGTGATAGGAGTGAAAATGTCACTAAATGAATGCAAGGTACACTGGCTTCAAACCGGATTTTTTCAGTCTAGCTCTGCCAGAGAAAGATTTTGCTCCCCTTTTCCCTGAGCACCGTGCACTGTGCAGCAGCTTATGGTGCTGCCAGATATGTCCTTAGTAACACAGACCCTCTTTGACAAGGTGTTGCCATGGACAGGCCTGGCTGCCTCTGGCCTGCTAAAGAGGCTGTCAAGGCTTGGTCAGGGAGATCTTGTCAACATAGCAGCTAGCAATAAGCTTTATTTCCAAGTAACTATTTTTAGATGGCTTTTGTGCTTCACCTTCAGCAGAACCCAGGTACCAAAGTGTCTAACAAGAGTATGGCAGCAGGATCTGTGGTGTAGAGAAGCGAAAATAACAGTCGGCTTTTCATATAAAAGCAGAAGATAACTTGTGCATGTATCTATTTCTCAGATTTGCGCATGTGATATGACCATCTCCACAGGAATTTCCTATTCCTATGATGAACACTTGTTTGACTGTCTCTCATTTGGGCATCTATCTTGTTGGTATCTGAGTGAGAGGAGAATCCCACTCATATACTTGGAAGCAGAGAAAAAGAGCTGCTGTCTGTACTAATTTAAACCAGTACTGCCTTTTATTTGTGTATATTGTATCTAAACTGTATTTCTCAGTATGTCTGTCAGTAGGAGCAAATATCATACATTATTAAAGCAATGGAAACATGAAGTGGAATATGCTAAGCCAAAAAACCCCAGAAAATTATTTCCACCCTAGATGTGCAGAAGTGTTGTCATTTCTTTACATAAAATAAAAACCACAAAGAACTTGATCTACATGACTGAAAAGCATGAACAGACTGACCTTGGTTTGTGAAGGGCTTAGTGCCTGATAGAGAAATATAGATGAATCAGTGTGTGTCTATAAACCTACTGTCACCCTTTTCAGTTACTGCATATAGATTCTTCATTCAGCAGATGTATCAGGGAAGCATCATTAAGACTCAGGTCTTGGTTTTATTAGTGAATTGATGTGTTTCAGTCCTTAATGTTTTGACTGTTCATGGTTTCTACATGAAGAATCTGCAATTTGAGGTCCTAGAAAATCCATAATACCTTTGTTTAATCCATAGCTTGTATCTGTTTCCATCACTGTTAATTCACTTCCCACATTGTGATAACCTACTTAGTCACCACTTGGAAAACACACTGGCTCATAAAGCTGCACAAAGCTGCTAACCTTTCAGAAAGGAGAATGAGCACTGGAAATAGCACTTCCTTCTCTAAACAGCAGTGTGATTCAATGGGAAACTCTAACACCACTTGTCTTTGCTGCTCTGCTATTGTTTGTACCCTGCTGAATGGTAGCACAGGACAGGGCTGCTTTAACTTTCAGCAAGTAGCTCAAAACTCCACAGTTTAGTATGCAATTGTGGCTATGGCTGTTCTTGCAGAAGTCACTTCTGTTGACATATAAAGTAACTACAAAATTATTAAACAGAGGAACATTAGGTTGCCCAACTTTCTGAGCAGTCAGTTTGTCATTCCTTTGAGCAGCTACACTGGATGTGTTTGGAGTAATGCTCAGGTTTGTAATGTTGCAGCATTTAGATCCAGACCAATGAAGCAAAGTGCTCTACTTAAGTTTTCCACACTTGAATTGGCTTTACTGGGCCACTCAGAACCCATTAAAGTGAACATACACCTCAGTCAAGGAGTTTAGGATCAGCAGATTTTCCTTTCAGTCCCATTTTAGCAGGGTCCTTCATGCATGCCAGTTGCTGGACTTGGAGCATTAGCAAAAAGCAAATAGCACTTGCAGGCACTGCACCCCATCTCTGTGGGAAGGCACAGGCTCAGAAGTGTGTTCATTCCTTGGGTTCTTTGCCACTGTTTGAGTCATCTGGGTTTTCCCCACGTTGGTGTTTCCTATTTGGCGTTTCCCCTGTGTTCCACAGGACAGCTGTGCACCTGCAGGAGAGTGGGACGTGCTGTGCTGGTGCCAGCGCTGTGGGCTGGCACTGCACAGGAGGGAGCGGGGCTCAGGAGGGAGGCTGCCACCAGTGTGTGTGACACTGCCCTGGGGCCAGCAGCCACACTCTCCTGGGCCTGCATCCTGCTGTGTCACCTCTCCAGATTGGGAAGGTGAAGCCCAAGAGTAAGGGGAGAAGCACATGATAGCTCAGCTAACACAGCGTGTTGTCACCAACCACAGTGACAGTGATTTATAGCACCAGCATTTTTCTGCCTAATGAAAAGATGACATTTTGCTCTCAGTGAGACTAATCTATGCTGAATGTTAATTGCCCTGACTTCAGTCATGCCCATATGAAATTTCCTGTAATGTTTATACCCCTTACAGATAAAGGCAGAGTCCTGTTATATAAGCATTGCATCACAGCCATGGGCTGTGTGTATGCATGTTGGAGGAACACACAGCAAAAGAGATGTGGGCTGAAAGGAGAGACTTCTTTGCAAAAAGTTAAAATAAATATGTGTCCTGGAGGATAAGTAGGTGGAAAGGGAAAAACAGCCACATCAAATGTGGGAAGGGGTTGCATTTCTAAGTAAAAATATTTTTTAAAAACCATAGAAGCACATTTTGTGTTTGTGAGACACTGATCCTCAGAGACTGCCAAGGTTACTCAAAGACTGAGCCAACTGCATGTAAGTAGGACTTGCACTGAGCTAATCTTGCATACTGGACATACACAACTTCTTCAAATCTGGTTCTCATTCATTGTCAGCATTCTTTATTTGTTTACACCAGTTCTTCCACTTTTAACTAATTCTCTGGTCATCGTTCGTCACCTCTGGACTCCAAACACTAACCCTGCAAGGCATGGGTTTTTCCTTGGTGTTTACATTCCATTTCTGTTTGTTTCTTTCCCACTGGTCACATTGTCTGCACATCAGGCTCTTGGTCCATCATTGTAAGAAAATTGTCTGAAGATTGAAGTCACTCCAGCACAAGGCTCCAGCATTCCCAGAATCATGTATGACAATTATAAATCGAGAGCAATGTATCTCAGCTGTGCTTGTCCACATCTGGCCACCTTGTGTCTTCTGGCAGGCAAACTAAGTGTGGTCCTAATTTTGCATGTGTTAACCAAGCTCTGTCCCTTATACCCAGGAGACAGGAGAAATCTGTTACAGCTCCTAACTAAAATGCAAGGATTTTCTAGACCTTGCTGTAGGACAAATGTAACACATGCCTGAAAGGACAAACAGCACTATGGCAACGAGGCTGAGCTTATCACTGACATTTTAATGTTGACCTTCTTGCTAAAATCTGTGTGGTTTCTGGAGGGATTCATCGGCTTCAAAATAAGGTCCTTTCCCCTCTTCCCTTCTCATCAGCCCCACACTAGGCTTAATAAGGAATGGTCCCAGACCCATGCCTTTGGCTGGGATATCTATAGAGGAGCTGGCTGTAGGCTTAAAGTTTTCAAGGATATTTATTTATTTATGTGTGGACTTAAATGTTACATTCTTGCACTTTATGGTGCAATAACACAATATTTATAAAACTGCAGCACAGAGGGAAAACAAGGAGATTGTTCTGGAAAAAGAAGAAGACAGAGAAACAGGAAAGGATGCAGGATGGATTATGAAGATCCATTTCTGCACAGGTTTTTTTCCAAGATTCTGAGTTGAAGAAAGGGAAGACCATGGAATCATAGAATATACTGAGTTGGAAGAGACCCACAAGAATCATCCTTGTGGATGATCCTGGCCCTGGACAGCACAATTCCAAGCAGCACACCATGTGCCTGTGAGTGCTGTCTAGATGCTTCTTGAACTTTGTCAGGCTTGGTGCTGTGACCACTTGTCTGAGGAGCCTGTTCCAGTGCCCATCCACCCTCTGTGCAAAGAACCCTTTTCTAGTATCCAATCTAAACCTGCCCTGACACAACTTCAGGTCATTCCCTTGGGTCCTGCCACTGTTCACCACAGAGAAGCCCCTGCTCCTCTTCCTTCCCTCATGAGGAAGCTGTAGCTGCATCGAGGTCTCCTCTCTTCTCCTCTCCTCCAGGCTGAACAGACCAAGTGACCTCAGCTGCTTCTTGTACAGCTTCCCCTCCAGACCCTTCATCATTATTACAGTGAATCACCAAAATTACAGTAAATGCCGAAGGTCAGGCTCCTGAGTCTAGAGAGAGATACATTGAAGTTGGCAGTCTGTTTTGGAATTCTATGGTTGCTCTTTTTGTGTCATGTTTTAAGTAAATTCATTTCCAAAATATAGAATGCATCATTCATGTCTATGTTCTCCTTCTGTGGCCAGGTGGCCAACTTAATAGATGAGAGAAAGGCTGTGGATGTTGTCACTGTTTCCCACAGCTTTTTCCTGGAGTGAACAGGTAGATTATTCATGGTTGGACTTCATCTTAAGTGTCTTTTCCAACCTAAATGATCTCATGGTTCTATTTTCATTTTCCTACATGGAGTCCAAATATGCATGTGGAAAGTCAAGTAGACATGGTCAGTCCATCCTAAAGGCTGTAACTCATCCACAGATCAGTGCTCTCAGTGTGGAACAGATCACCCCAAACCTGGCAGGACATTGTGCTGAGTGCCCAGAACACACCCAGCTCCTCTTTACCCATAGTTACATCTTATTCCATCAATCCAAACTCTATATGAACTATTCCAATATTACCTAGTTTTAGCCTTTCTCTTGCAATTTCCCACTTGCTGGCATCATAAGGCAGACGTTCACATTGCTCATCTAGGGGGACTTCATCGGGATCCATTATGATTGACAGGTAATGGTTGGTCTTCAATTCAGAGGAACGAGGCTACAAAACAAAAACATTGCAAAATGAAAAAGTGGATTAGGGTCTCTGTCAGCATCTTCTTGTTTGGATCAAGGGCTCCAAGTTCATGCTGTTCACAAGGCTGCATGTTTCACTGCCCAGTGGGTGGTTCGGTTAAGCTCCCTTTGTCTTTTCTACATACTGCAAGAGTTTTTATATAAAAGAAGCTCCTTCCTCTAGCTTTCCTCCCATGTGGCATACCAGTTTCTTCAATGGAATCCATGTGGATCTCTATTAACATATGGTGTTATGACACAGGCTGTCTGCACAGTCAGGAAAAATACTTTCAGCAAGTGACTAAACATTGATGATAAAAATAACTTTCCTTCATGATTGTGCAAAGCAAGAAGTGGCCACATGCAACAGATGGAGATCTACTGTCAGTGTTTATTTGTTCCATATATCCCTCAAAGATAGGTCATATGTGGTTAGAAATTGTGCAAGACAAGTCATCAGGACATTGGACATTATACACTTCACAAACTGTTGACAAATGTTTAGTACTTTTTATTTCTGTGGTATAATTGCTAAAAAATTTTCTCAAACAATTTGAGTCTGGAGGAATTTATAAATAGCTGGACTCAAACACATAATTTAAAACATAAAATTTCAAATTAATTTGCCAGTTTAGTTTCTCTTGAGCAAAAGGATTATCCACTTCACTTGAGAAATATAAGGAAAGATTAATCTGATCTGAAATTTTCCTGCAGTTCATCCATTTTGAAATATATGCTCCTTCAAAGAGCATCAAGATTGCCATTCTAGTCCACAGAATTTTTCTTGACACAGGAGTACTTATCATTCTATAGAAGAGGTCTAGTGTTTGCCACTGGCTATCAGCTGGAATTTATGGGAAATCTGCAGAGCTGAAGCTGAATGAGTTCCTTTTCCTAAACTTGTGGAATTAGCATATGGACAAAAACGTATAGGTACCACAAACATGCAGGTATAACCCCGTATTCTTTTTTCTATTATTTGCTTTAACTGCCTCCTAATACTTTCAACTTCCCTCCTCTACAGCTTGGAAATGTACCTGCATTTCCAGGCATGTTTTTTGAGAAGGATATTCCTAGCTGTGCATGCCTTGATTACAAACACAACTAGTCTAAAATAACAGTAATTAAAAACTGTTGTTCTACTTGTTTTTCATCCTCCCCAAACCCATAAACTTTGTCCCAAGAAGGATGCAGTGATGCTTGGGAAAAAGTCAGGAGGCTTATAGCCTGGGTCCAAAACATCCACTAACACTGGAAAGGACATGGATACGTGGGATATGAGTAGGAACAGAAACTTGTGTGGTGCTCCAGAAAGGGCATTTCTAGATAGAGATGTGTGTACCAGAGTGCTCCTACCCATCGCATTAGAAGAGCTTTTAAGTGGACCCATCGCAGAAAAAGGAATAGGGGAGAGGAAAGTTCAGACAGTTTCCCACAGTTCTTTCTTCATATGCACTCAATATAAAATTTTTGGCACAAATAGAGATTTCAAGCAATGCTTTCAATGATGAAAAATTGTTAAGGATATAATCTCTCTGTGCATCACAGAGGCTTTAACAAAATGCTCTTGGAGAGCATCTTTATTTCTCTGTTGTGGAAACATAATTTGTATCTAAAATTTGATTCAGAGCTAATTCCAGATATAAATCTTTGAGAGTAAGGGTTTATAAGAGAAACACAGAGAAGACCATAAACATAGACTAACACTATCTGGAAAGGCTCATCTGGAAAGTTGCCTTAACATGTCATTTAGTTAAAGTCCCTTGTTCTACAGTGATGGTGATGATATTTTTATTATCTTTTAACAACCTAACAAGTTTTGGTCTCATAAAAAATAAAATAAAAAAGATCTGCAACCCCTTGCTACATTTAAATCTTACTTTTTCTCAAGATTTGCAGTCATGTTATAACTTGTTTCATCATTTCTGTTGAGCATTCAGTACTGGTCCCTCTTGCCTTGTGATTTCTCTTACAGCTATGGAGTTTCTCCACAGATTCAGCTGTGCTCTGCTTTCCTTTCCCGCATGCATTTCTCCTCACTAAAGCTTGCAGCAGTAAGAGTGCAGGCGGAGTGACTGCTGCTGCCATACTGCCAGGATTTGGAGCTCTGGTGCTGCTTTCCCATCAGTCCATAGAGGTTCTTAGTACCCAGCCTAGGATACCAGCAGGCCTTAATGCAGGTTGAGGTACAATGGTCTGTCAGGGTGCAGGGGACCTTCAGCAGCCACCCCTCAGCCAGCTGGGACATGCCCAGCTGTGGTGGCTGTGGGCAGATCCCTGTACTGCTGCTCTGTGCCACCCCTGGGCTGCTGGTGGTGTGGGAGTGAGGAGAGGGGACACACAGCCATTTCTCAGCTCATGTCTGGGAGTGCCTCAGCACCTTCCCTCAAATCCATCTGCTCCTACAGGTTGCACTGACATCTTCCTGCACAACTGAGCAGTTGTATTTTCTGCTTGGGAAAGCTGCTGTGGTTCAGCCTGCACGCCCCACACAAAGCAGACAAGGTGCTGTCAGCATAAAGGGGTTTTAAACCATCACAGTCAGCCTTGGACAAGAAGGAGGGTCAGCTGCAGGGGCAGTTAAATTTATCATGTTGGTACAGGATCATCTGCTCTAGAAGCTGCACCATCAAAACTCCTTCAGCAAAATATCACTTTGGAAGTGATGTAATTATACCAGACACTGTGTGAACCAGACCCCAGCACATTCTGTGAAGATCTGTCATTCCCACTCACTCAGATCTTCAAAGACATTAGGATGCTAAACCCCCACAGTTTTCATAAGGGAATGAGGATGCCTTTGGTGTGAGTCAGGCACCCAATTCTTGTGAGCCTCAGAATCTTGTCCCCACCAGAGCTTTTCTTTCTGGCTTACTCATACTCAGCCTTGCAAGTCACAGCTCTCCAGCATCCACCAGCAGCCTGGTTATTCCACCAGGAACAAGGGTGAGCAGTATCAAAGACTCATAGGATATTCTGAGATGGAAGGATCATCAAAGTTCCATTCCTGTCCTTGCACAGGACAGCCCCAAGAGTCATGCCATGTGCCTGAGAGTGTTGTCCAAACACTCCTTGAACTCTGGCAGGCTTGGTGCTGTGAAAGTGAAACAGATTTTTTCTTTGATAGACCTAGCAATCCCAGCAGCCTGGGGAAAGTTTTCTGACAGGAGCAAAGGGCTGGCAAGCAGAGGCAGGTGCCACAGGGAGATCCCTGTCTGCTCTTACCCTCTTCAGCTTGCGAATGAAGAGGGTCAGCAGGAGCCAGAACAGCGTGGCAGCCACACAGGTACAGGTCAGAGTTATCAGCTCCAGGTTTGACCTCTCTGACACGCCTGGGAAAATCAAGTGGGAAACATATTAGAAAATGACCTGCAAACCAAGGGCACTTCATGTTATTTTTTGCCATTAAAATAAAATACCAGGAAGGACCAGCTCTTTTCAATGGAGTATTAATCTCTGTTTGGACTGGCTCACAAAGCCAAAAAAAGGTCTCCTGCAGCCTCAGGAGAGGACAAGGCTGCTCGGAGGGGATGGCTCTGCTGGGCCTTTCCCACAGGCAGTGCAGTGGTGTGAGAGCTGCTGCCAAGGTGCAGGAGAAGCTGCTGGAGGGCTTCTGCTGGTGTAGGCACCAGTGACTCCAAGTGGGACCCAGGGCACGTTGCAGCGCTGCTGCTTGGGGTTTGCTGTCCAGGACCTGATGCCTTTCCTTATCCACTTCTCAGAGAGCTCTTCCCTGCTGATGGCTGAGCCCTGAAGCCCACATCTCCACCCCAGATATGCTGTGAACCCTCCAGCCCTCACCAAAACCATCCCTGGAGGTGACCTGAGGATTCTCTTGGAGACTCATGGTGCTGCCAGCAGGAGTCTATGAGCTCTTCTTCCCATGGCTTGGGTGGATCTGATCTGTCCCCTGGGGGCTCAGCTCATACACAGCATAGTACCAGGGTCCTGAGCCTCCTTCCCACTGGGCAGAAATACAGGGCATATGGCCTAGCCTCTCTCCAAACCACTGCTCCCTGGCAGGCTCTGTGCCCTCGGACTGGCTCCTGCCAGTCACACCAGCAGCACATGGCCAGCCTCCCTGAGGGAACACAGGACCACCCCCTTCCCCAGCAGCACCCCACAGAATCCAGAGGGCAGGGAGCTGGGAGAGCTCTAGAAACCAGGGAACAGATTAAGCACAGAAAGGGAAAAACAAAAGCGACAACAACCGAAAATGAAGCAGCAAGAAAAACATGAACATTAGAAATCTGGAAAGTACTAGAGCCCACTGACAGATCTTTAAAAAAGCCAAAATAAAACTCACTTCAGACTGCTATTTAGGGGTTTGTAAAATAATTTCAGAGCAGTTTGTTTTGCAAATCCTCTGATCACATCAAAATCCCACACTTCCCACAATATGTTTTCCATCTGATTGGTAGAAAATGCAAAAACCATCATATCCTGCCTCTTATTCTGACATACCCTCTAGAGAGGGTAAATGAGAGAGCAAGGAGGAGTAATTCTGAGCTTGATTTCACAGTAGTTTTGTCAACTGCACTTGCAGAGTTTCAGAGCCTGGCAGCTTGGTGTTACTCCTGACAAGTGAAAAATGTATTGTTGTGTCTCATTGGCGAGTTTACCCGGTAATCCAGAGGGATGTGCTGCCTGGTTTCAGGCAAAAGGCTACAGAGCTTTGTTCAGAGGATGTGTTTCTTAATTAGCATAATGTCTTCCCTCCCTAAAAATGATGATCAGATTTGTATTCATGCCCCATATCTAAGATTTCCCTGGCATGTCCATTCTGGAGTTTTGAGAATAAAGCTCATTGAGGAAAAGCATGGCTGCAACTACAAATGGAGATACAATAGCCTCAAGAAATACCAAGAGAGTTCTTTTTTCACTTTTTTTAAGTACTTGATTTAGATATGGAACATAATACAGCCTAATGTAGCTTGCCTATTCTCTGGCATCAGCATTTCCTTTTACCCATGGATAGTGTCCTTTTGCTTCTGAGCAACACTCCTGCAGATGGCAGATAATAGTTTCTGATATTTATTCAGCATAATCTGGAGGGACTGAAGGTTCTTTGGTTGCCACAGCTTCATATAGCAGGACATGGAACACCCACAAGGTGCAGCCAGGCCTGGAGTGGAAGACAGCAACCCTGTAACCATTTCAGTGGCTGCCCAGGAGTCAGCAAAGAGATGTGAAGCAGCTGTCTCTGAAATGTTTGAGCAAATGTAGGCAACCAGAAAGCATCTCTCCAGCTGAGCTGGGTTATCAAATGTCAGAGTCCTAGTCTTGCTGAAAGCCTTGAAGTCAGAGCTCTCTCTGAGTGATTCTCAGCTGGGTAGAAAAAGGTTTAATTTGAGGCAGAACATGCAGAAACACTCAGAAGAGCCCTTAGGATTAGCAGAGCTTGGTAAGCAGCACTAAATCCTTCTCTTTGCCTGGTAGCCAAAGGTTTCAGGCATCCCTTCACAGCCCCATCCCAAACCTTTACTCACCAGACACCTCATTACACAAAGACTTTTCCGTGTGCATCTCTGCCCCATCTGCCCAACTCTGCCCCAAGCAGCAGCTCCCTTTCTCCTCCAGAGCCCCTCCAAAAGCCCTCCATGTCTGCACCACCCCATGTCTGCAGGACTGCAGAGGGGTGAGGAGGGGGTGAGTGAAGAAGTGCCACCAGCAGCAGCAGCTTCTCTCTTTCAGTAGCAGCAGAAGCCACCAGAACCATGCAAGTATGCCAGGATGAGAGCCTGGAATAATCTGCTGATCCTTCCAGCTACAAGCTCAAGCCTTTGGCTGGTATGGGCTTTCTCATTAGGATTTCAGCTCTAAACACCTAAGCACTGCAGTGCAGCTCAGGTGTCAACCAGGGAAAAAGCAATGGCTGGGGCAGCAACGCTGACCTACTGCCCATAAAGCATCCCTCACCCCTACTCCAATGGGATCTACTCTGCTTCATCCATGTGATCTCACAATCACAGCACTGCAGCCCTGGGATGAGTGCTCAGAGGGGCTGAGGAATGTCCATCCTCAGAGGCTGTCATAACTTAGCCAGACCATTGGTGATGACCCTTGTTTGAACTGAGGTTGAACTATTGACCACCAGGGCTCCATTCCAACCCTCTTTAGCAGACTCTGAGCTAACAGGAGTCTTAGTGCCTCTTGATGTCCACCTTTAATCTTGCAAATTGAAGTCATAATCCAGGCTGAAGTTTATTCAGTAGCTGTGGGAATTCCAGTTCAACCATGGAGAAGTTCCTGGTACAACTGCTTTTTGAGATACAAAGTCAGAAAGGTTTTTGGGATACAAAGTCAGATAGGTAGATAGGTGGAAGATAGGTAGATAGATAGATAGAAAGAAAAGTTATTTAAAAGAAGTCATTTAAATAAAAGTTATTTTAAAAGCTAATACCATTTTCATAGTGTCAGAATAATCCAGTGAATACTTAATACATGAGATGTTTTCCTTTTCATCAATAGGATTCACATTAAGCTATCAAACATCAGCTTTAAGACAAGGTACACTGCTGTATTCCTTTGCTTGTTATATGTCCATATTTCAGTGAGTATGAGCTGTAAAAGGCACTCCTTCCTTTATCAACACATCTCCTTCAAAGCATCACCTCTGCAACTAAATGTATCCCTAGGGCTGTGAGGGTCCTCAGTAGGGGAAGCAGGAAATGGCTTTCATGGCAACTCTGCAAGCATGTTGATCCCCCAAAAAAGCTGCCTAAGAGTCTGTGTTCCCTACATGCCCACCAGTATTTCTCCCCAGACTTTTACGGATACAGTCCTCTCTACCTGCTGGGTGCTCTGGCAGCCATTTGCTCTTTCTATCCTGTCCTTGCCGATTTGCTGCCTCTTGGGTTCCTCAGCCAAGAGCAAGCAGGAAGATTGCTCTGACATGCCCACAGATGTGGCCCTTCTTCTCCACAGACAGCCCAGCAACCCCTGCTTCCAAACCAAACACAGCCTGCACTTATTTAAAAACGGCCCTTTGATTCCACCATCCATTCATCCATCTTGGACACAAAAATAACACATTGTTTTATCTGTGAGTATAGGAATGTTTTTTCAGAGGAAATAAAGAGAGCAGACAGTTTCCTTCCTGACTCATTCACAAACTGCTCTTCCAACCTGCTGAACATGGCCATGGACGCGAGGAGCTGCTCTGCTCCCTTTTGATCTGCAGCCCCATGTTCTGAGAGCCCCAGGACAGAGGCAAGGCTCTGGTGCTCACAGCAGCAGGCGTAGGGCCTGTGTTTCTCAGAAAAACAAGAAAGTGGCAAAGCTTAGAGAAAGCCCCACATTCAAGCCCTGATCTTGTCCCTCCAGGCTCAGGGATGAGATGGGATGTTGCCACTTCATGGGAGAGGGACAGACACTCCAGAGCAGTGTAGGAATGAGCAAAAAATCCTCTAGTGACATCCCTTCATGGAGTAGGAAAAGAGTGGAAAGACACTTTCCTTGATTGTAGTAGATAAGACAAACTATCTCTCCTTTTATCATCCAGTCTCAAAGCCATAAATTTTAATGTGGTAGTCTTCATCTCCTGCCCCAGCAGAAGTACAAGAACATTGCTCATGGTCCCTCAGGACACACAGCCACAGGAGAAGCCTTCCTGGCTGCTCTCTTCCCACTCCTCTGGACTAGGATATATGACTTACTAGAAAATATTTGACAGAATGCTTGTGGTTGTAATAAACGGCCAAGCTTCAATGATGTTAAAAATCAATACAATAATGAACTACATTGCCCAGGACTATGAATTAGTAGGATTTGGACAGCAAGCAGCTGGCACAAGTCATTCATTCCGCTGTTACAGCAGCTGCAAAATCTTACTACTATCAAGGCTCTTAGAGGGAGATGATTCTGCTACTCTACTCTACTCTACTCTACTCTACTGTTGTGAGACCCCATCTGGAGTGCTGCATCCAGCTCTGGGGCCTCCAGGGTAAGAGTGATGTGGATCTTTTGGAGCAAGTCCAGAGGAGGGCCACAAAGATGACCAGAGGGCTGAAGCACCTCTCCTAAGAAGATAGATTGAGACAGCTGGAATTGTTCAGCCTGGAGAAGAGAAGGTTCCAGGCAGACCTTTTGGCAGCCTTCCATTACTAAAAGGGGGTAGAGAGCTGGAGAGTCACTTCTTCCACAGGCATGGAGTGATAGGACAAGGGAGAATGGTTTCACACTGAAAGAGGATGGGATTAGATACTAGGAAGAAATTTTTTACTCTGAGGATTATGGGGCCCTGCAACATGTTTCCCAGGGAAGTTCTGGGTGTCGCATCCCTGGAAGTGTTCAAGGCTGGGTTGGAGGGAGCTTTGAGAAACATGGTCTGGTGGAGGTGCTCCTGCCTTCCACTAGACCAGGCTGGAGCTAGAGGATATTTAAGGATCCTTCCAAGCCAGACCATTCTGTGATTTTATAATTATCCTTAAGGGAATGGGTGTTTCAATTCCTCAATTTCACCAGTTAGGCCAGCCTGCATACATATATACTTATCCCTGACCTTTTAAAGTGAAAATATCATTGTAGCATCACCAGTAACTCCGACTGCTAACACACTCATGGCAAAAAATCAATACTGAGAAGTATTCAGACACATTTAACAATTATATGAGAGCATCCACAAACATATAATCTCTGCCTAAGAGGCCTGGTGATATTCAAATTGTGTTCTATAAAGAGCAGCTAAATGCATCTCTGACTACTCACTTAACACTAGGTCAGTAAAATAGATTATGTGAAATTTAATACATGCACGACACTGACTTATATGGAGAAGGTCAACCTACTTCTCTAATTTCATAATTCATGAGCCAAAAGAGTACTCAATGAAACTGAAAGGTCACTTAATAAAATTCATTTTTCTTCAATGTAAAATTAATTTATAGAAATCACTGTCACAGGCATGAGTTGAGATTTGCAGAAGGCAGAACAATGCTGGACATTTAAATGAGTAGCAATAACTCAAGTAATGGTTACAGAAATAACTAAATCAATAACTACTTTGTAGTAGTACCTTTGCATATGTAGCTATTGCTAGGCTAAAATCTTCCAGTCTGATTTGGCAGCTCACTTTACACTGAAAATAAACATACGAGAATATCCCAGGCCTCTAATTTCTGTGGAATTAACCTGAAATGGGAAAATGTGTGGGTAGGAGAGTGTTACTTATTCTGCTTTTTGTTTGTTTTGCTGATACTAAATTTACATTTGTCTTCTACCCTGACCTGATCTTTGTTGGGTTGAAGCAATTCTTCTTTTTAGGTCAGTGTAAACACACTCTGAGTTAGCATTTCCTGCTGGGCTTCCTTTCCAACCTGGTACGCTTCCCTTGATAGGACTTCCTTCAAATTGCTTCAGAGATCACCAGATGAGTCCCAGGTCACACCCCTGCCCTTCCAGCCTAAGAACATCACTCTGGAAGGGTTGCTCTTCCCATTTAATATGATGCTTTACCTTGTACTGTGACGTACGCCGCACTTTCCACGGACCCTTTCAGGTTGGAGGCTATACACTGGTAAAGTCCTTCATCCTCCTCTTTTACTCTCTCAATAAACAGCATTCGGCTTCCAGGCCCTAAAATTATTCCTGTGAAATGAAATATTTTGCAATGAGAGGGAGCCAGGATATAAACAAAAGCTGGCCCTTGTGTAATAATATCTGCTTCAAGTTCTTCTCGAACGAGATCCGAGCCACAGACTGCACGGCACAATGTTATCTGCAGGAAAGCCAAATGCACTTGGATGCCTTGAGAGTCTCTTGGAAATCAGTGTTTACAAAGCACTTGTGTGAGTCAAAAAGCTCAGCCTAAGGGAATAGTCTTGGAAGTACTTGGTACTGTTTATGTTGGTAGCACTGTGCCTATGCTTTCATCCAGGTGAGTGCTTTAGCATGTCTGCAGCTTTTGGAAAAAAGGATAATCTGATTACCACACTTACAGGCTCAGGTCTGCCACAGAAGCACTCAAGCTTAGAGCCTTTCCAAAAGCCATTCAGACTGTCCCTATGGGCAGCAGACTTGCTTCAAATCTCACCTGCCAATGTGGCATGGAACAATGGGCTCCTTTGCAAAGGGGCTCCGGATAGTGCAAAGAGAATTCCCATGAGGTGTCTCCTAAAGCACAGGAGTTACCTGAAGTTTTAAACATCTTGTTTATTCCAGCTAGGTCAACCCAGAAGACAGTCTGGACAATATTCCAAGAAACAAGGGAGAGGCAGGGAGCAGATTTGGCCTCAAGACTGCTGCTAAGGCACCTTCTAGCCAGGAAATGTGCAGTCAAGTACACACTTGTGTTTGGCTCCATCAGAACTATAGTCCCATCAAAATGTATTCCCACCATCTATTTCGGGCACCTAACTGAAGTGCTCTGACCTACCCTCTGGAGACCTCTCCCTGGCTCCTAACTGTATCTGTTGCATTATACCCAAGTTAGATACATAACAGTCATTTTGGAAGATAGTGTTATTAATGCACACTACAGTGATGTAATCATTGTAAAGCTTCATGGAATCTGTCTCTAGATTAAGCTTAGTGCCTGAGCTGCAAGTCTACACAGGCTTATAACTCACTTGGAGAAATCCTTAGAACTTTTTCCCATTGTTTCTATTCATGCTATAGTAATTTCCAATAATTCAAGACATAATCATAACTATGAACTTTCTAAAATGTCCTGCTGTAGAAGACTACACTTTAAATTCAAGTTCCTACGGACCAAACTTCCTTGAACATTTTTTCTGAGTGTATCAGCACTATCTCAGTGTGTGCTTCAGAATCAAATGTGCACAAATTCCCACGAGAAAGGTTTTGCCTTTCCTCCATCACTTATTTCCATCTGAGATATCCAAGGAATACAACATTTCCATGACTGTGGTGCCAGAAGCTGGACATTTAGCCTTAGCTGATCTTTGAAGTCACATTCCAGAAACAGCAGTAAACAGCTCCCAAAGTTTTCCTGCTGTTGCTGCCCGGGAAGCTGTTCCTTTCTGTTGCATGAGACCTGGATTCCTCTGCTGCCAGTGGATGCATTTGGATTTTGGACACTCCAGACATGGATTTAATCTCCTGCATAGCTTTTGACTCATGAACAGACTTTGAGTGCCTGACCAGAGACTCCTGCTGGTACTTCCATACATATCACAAGAGCTTGGTTTTGTCTTGCCTAATTATCTGCTGGCCAAGACACCACCTGATCCTTCAGCTCCCTCTATAATAAATGGAGGGAAATATGTTTCTCTGGATAAGCTCTCATAAGACAAAAATTTTTTCACCAGTTCCATAGAGACCTGTTGTGTCTAGATCTCCAGCCTGGCTCATGCTTTGGAGTGAGGCAGAATAACCTGGAGCTCCAGAGTTGCTGCCTGACTGCCTTCCTTACATCTAGGTACTGCTGCCAGTGACTCTGCAAATGGCTACCTGAGGCAGATGGGTAAATTAAACACCTGCTGTAAGATGTAGGTGAGTACACAAAGCTCTCACCTGGTTCTTGCTGTATTTCCTCATGGTTTTTAAACCAGGATATCTGGGGCTCAGGAATACCACGAACCTGGCACTCCAACATGGCAGAGTTACTGGCGTTCACTGTCTGATCCGTAAGCTGCCGCAGCAGGGCTGGTGCCTCTTGAGCTATAAGACAAAACAACACCTTTGTTTTACATTCTTGTCATAGTGGGGTTTTAATTATCTCCCCTACACTCATTTTACTGGTGTTAGAGACTGCTAACCTGTTCATTCTCTGTCCTACCAAGTTCATTTTTCACTGATTTTGTTTACTGTTCTACTTTGCTCGGGAGGGTTTGGTGTGTGTGGAGAGCTCCCATTACTCAGCAATAGCATGCTATGGTGACCAATGAAGACCCAGTGATGACAGTGTTCAAAAGATTTTCTCAGTTCCATGACCAACCACGCTTGTTTATATTGAAAGTAATGACTTTCTATGAAAACTCAGTTTTTCATCATCAAAAGAAACAAACTGTGACACCAAAGATTTGAAGAATCATCAGGACACCCTTGTAGCAGAGTAGCTTTGTGTTGCTGATAGCACTTTGCAGCTCCATACACCATGATATCCATGGATGTAACTTTGATGATTTACTTACTTTAAAGAGTACAATTACAAATCATATTCAGCAAACTCTCATGATCAAAAACCAGTAACCATGAGCACAGAAGCATTGTATCAAAGTCTTCATAAATAATTCCACTTTTGTGTTTCACATATTTGGCTGAACATAACCAGGCCTGGCCAAACCACACCACAGCATTTCAAAAACACACTACAAACATCATATTAAAATCATCCCTGAAAGAAACAAAACAATCTCATGATTGTTTCAACCCTTTGCTACTCCTTCCCTCAGTTCATATAGTGCCAAAGGCTGTTCTAACAAAGGTCAAGATATTTACAATGTTTATGCACATTATATGACAACATCTTTGCAACCCTCACGTAATTATTTTTTGGTATTTTGGTCCATTTAAAGCAGTGATTGAGAATTCAGGGAGCTCCTGAGCAGTGTCACAGGTGGAAATGCTCTGAAGATTCCCTCAAATCCCCCAATTATTTTCAATCTTTCCCTTCAAGGACACTGCCAGGATCAGCAATAACTAACATGGTAATACACATATTCCAAATATGAAACAAAACAAAATAAAAGCAGAAAACAACTATTTGCAAATATTTTCTTTCATGCTGCAACAGATGCCAACACACCGAGTTCATTATCAGCTGAATTTCTGATATTCTGTGTTTGGAAGATTTTTCTTTATCCTTACAGAAAAACTAGTCATGAGACATTTCCATCTTCATAATTATTCTGTTAATTATTCATAAATAAAAACTCTCAAGAGATATTAAACCCCTACGTACCACCAGCTTATGTGGTGTGATGAGCCCCACAGCACTAAAAGCACTTTAAAAGTGAGCCATCTTTGCAATGCCCTTACCCCTTGAAATTAATTCCAACACAGTCATGACTGTGTAATAACTATGGCTTTTGGGATTTTCTGAGCTGCAAGCCAGTAATTTCCACAGGCAATGATATTTGTTGTTTACAGCCTGGTAGACAATTTGTTCTCTCTTCCCAAACAGCATTGCTTATGAGAGACACTATAAATTCTTCATCACATACCTACACAGTGACATAATCAACTACAGTTGCCTTGCAGCCAAGAAGACTGCTCTGCTCGATATCTCGCCTCAATTGTTCTTCAGTTCTCATTTTTCACAACACTATGAATAGGCATGGTCTGAGGCATGTCCACATATGTGTGCTGAGGAGAACTCCACACTTATCAACAGCTCCTGACAGACACCCCAGCCCAGACATTCAAAATGAAGGTGGACAAGACGACATAACAAAGGCGAATCACACATTCTTGTGAGTTGTGATTAATTTTAATTTGTTTATAGTCATACACTAAAGATGGGATTTCATATTAAGAGAAACTCTTTTGCTTAAAACTTAAGCCATCATTCACATACTTTCAATAATTTCTCTGCTACAATCAGCTGATTTTTCAAGGACTTGGTCAACCTGAGGATTATTCTCTTTTGCAAACCACCTGTCTTCTCCCGTTCATTTTTGCAGTGAAGCCAAGGGTGACAGTTTCCAATGTCCCACTCTGCTCACCCCAAAGCTGAGGGGCTAGCCTGGCCACCAGCACAGTGTGGGGCTCAGTGCCCAGGGCAGCCCACCAGACCTGACCCCAGCCTTCACGCTTGCCCAGAAATGCTGCCTTGCTGGCCAAACTCTGCTCTCAGTTACTCTGAGGAACTTCATTGTAGGCAGAATTTGGCCCAGGGGAGTGATGGGGGCGGGTCACAGAGGGGAGAAGAGGACACTGGTGTCAGAGCACTTGTCTGACCTGGGGTGGTAGGGAGGGCAAATCTGCATTTTTAAAAGCAAACAAAGGGGAAAAAAATTACAAGTCATTAATTTTTGGGTTTACATTCACAATCCATCAATTTTTGCCCTTTGTTATGATTATGTTGTCTGTTCACTTATTTTTTATTAATCCATACAAAAATATAAATACAAGCTTTATTTTAGACACTTCAAAAAAGAAGAAGAAATATAATTCACACCTTTCTCCCTAAACAATATATTACACAATAGAAGGCAGAGAAACTCCCCAAACCCATGAGATTCTCCAGTCATCCAAGGACATCAAAAGTGACATCAGTAGTTTTTTATCCTGCCACCAAGAACTGCTTTCCTCAAAGGTTTCCAGCGAGCTTTCTCTGTGCCCTCCAGCACAGACAGCCACATTGGGATGTTATGACATCCTCTGAGCGCTGGTCAAGACCAGGCTGGTGGGACCTCCACTCAGCAGTGACACACATCATTGCAATGCACAACACTTTCACAGAAGAACAGACTAATTGCCACATCTTTCTTTTCTTTTTTTTTTGACCCAAACTCATATTGCCTGGCAACTGGCTGCTACAAATCATCGTGCTTCGGCTCCCAAGGCCATGGAAAATTCATAATGTCCTGTCATCACCGCCCACCTTGCCATCAAATGTCTTCCCACAAAATACCCTAGGAAAAAAAGGGGATTCTGTATTGTAGCTCTTCTGAAGAGTTGCAAATGCTAAAGAGTGCTCCTGCTCTATTTTTAAGCAGTCACCAACGACTTCACTTGCATTTTAGGCATGTTTTAGGAAAAAAAGAGAGCCTGATCCCTTTGCAAGAGCACATTGTTTCTGGGAGCCATCACGCTAATAATGAACAAAAGAGCTACTGTATACAAGCAGGCTATAGGTGACATTTCAAGATATAAATGATTATTCTTTTCTTTACTCTGACAACTTCCAGGTTATCAATTGTTTTCTAAGCATTTCAGGCTCCATGAAACTGGCATTATGGAGAAATGCTATTGTTTACCCTTTCACACTTGACAAAAGCAATTCCCACGTGAAAGGCAAGTTTAGCCGTGGGACACGGTCTCCATACCTAAAGGAGGAAATAGTCTGGTGAGTTCCCAAGCGCAAGAAACTGTCATGTTGTCACCCTCTATTTTAAAAGTACAGCCACTTTGTTCCTTTGCTGTAGCTATTTTGGTCATTGTGGTCTGTTTTGTAATGGCTTAAGTAAATGCTATATAAATGATCAATCATAAATGTAACCAAAAATAATAAAAGCTATGTATTGTAAAAAAATAAAGTTATCAGATCTATTAAAAATAGTAACTTCTTCCTTATACAGAATTTATAGCACACAGAAACATCTCATAGCAAAATGATGACAAAGGAAAAGAAAAGGGGAAATGCTCACAAGGAATTCTTAGGTTGCCCTTAATTGTCCTTCAGCAGTTTTGCTGGTTCTTAATCCCCATAATAAATCCAATTGTCATTTGCATACCAAAAGCAATGAATATTTTTAATGGCTTCAATTTTGATTTGTATTTTAAAAATGTATTAACTAACCGTGCTGGCTAAAACCTTGTCAGTCATGTTAGTGTAACATTCCTCATTTAATAAAATAATTACAACATTACAAACTCCTGAATCTTCAGGCCAGAAGCAACACTCACACTTTTATCAGTAGTTTTTTACATTAGTGCAGAACTGACTTTAAAAATTGACCAACACAACAACTGGAAGTCTACCTGGATTTATTTGGAGAAACATGGTTCATGTCTGTCAGTTGTAAAATCATCATTATTATAAATGATATGATAGGTCTGTGCATTATATCAACATTTTTATTTCTTCCCTGCATACTTCTTTTAGAAGATACTTTTTTTAAGATTAATGTACTTTAGTGTAGAAAATAATTTCAAATAAATAAGTATTAGAACTTGCTCAGCAGGTAATATTTATAAGTCCATCAAGATCAGATTAAAATAAAAAATATGTAGTCCAGTCAATCTCAAACTGAATTGTGCTCATTCTGCACATTCAAGTTAGCTTATTAAATGTCCATTGTTGACTGAAAACAGCAGTTTTTAAAGTTAATCAGTTTATTCAGCTTTGACACTTTTGATGAGGCCGATATCAAAGCAGAAGAAAAGATTGATCCAAAGTTTTCCTTATTGCTCAGTAGGAGACAGCAAGAGAAAAAATAACGACATGTAAAATGTAGCACAGGGGATCTTCCAAACCCCAGCTTCCATGTGCCTTTTCAAAGCAGAAAACACCCGTCTGAACTCAACTGGAAGCTCACGCGTTAGGATTTTGTTTGCTATTCCTCCTATTTCCAACCCATGGGGAAATGAGCACCACCTCAGGGCTTGAAAGGTAGCAACAGCAATAAAAAAATCAAGATGATATGAGACATCTCTTACTGTTTAATGAGTCCTTTAATGTTTTACATTGCTTTGTGTTGTACAATCATTCCTTGTGCTTTTATATTTGAGGATCCGAGAGTAAACAGCCTTTTTGTTGCAGTGCTCACCTCTGATTGTAACGTCTTTCATTTGAAGCACTTCTTTCCCCGTGTATATGTTCCTTGCTCGGCAGGCATAGGTGCCTGAGTGTGCCAGGGAAACGTTTTTGATGGTCAGAGTGAGGGTGATGGAGTACTCCCTGTTGTGAGACTTCTTTGCTTTCGTTTGATTGTTGACTGTCCTGGGTAAAATCCAAGCAATGTCTTTGTACAGGAATTTGTTGGCCGAACAGGACAATACCAAATTCTCTCCTTCAATGGGCATTTTTTCCAAACTAATATGGAATCCACTTGGTACATCTGTCAAAAATCAAGAATACTTTTTAGTTTATTTTAAACTAACGAGCCAAAATTAACACAGCATATATTTTCCCCTTTATCAAGAAGTCTCTGAACTAATCAATGTCGTTGTCTTCCTGCTCAGGCGTGTAATCTTTCCTTTCATACACTCAGCTCCAGCTATTCTTATAATTTGTCTTGGAGCTATGATATGCTTGGCCTCAGACATCAGTTGGTGTAAACTGAAGTTGCTCTTGGAAGTAATGAGTTTGTATAAATATTATGCCAAGTTAAGACAGACTGGGGCAAGGTACCAAAAGCAAAATTATTTAAAGACAGCACAGTGGGACTATGAAAAAGGAGGAGTATTCTGATCACAGCTCCAACTTGTGAACTGCATAAGAGAAAAGGAATCTCAAGAGGGCAGTATAAAAATACTGCATTTCATCATGATTGGTTATACTGTTTTCTTGTTATTTACAAGCATTCAGATGAAGTATGTCTATTTCTTAAAAATGCTTCAAGTCCTGAGAAATTACAACATCTGTGATCACATGCCTGAGATTTCCCTTGGAACAGAGGTGTTTACCCTCCCTGCATTTAAAGCTTGCCAGCCACCCAAGAGGTAAGCAGAAGCAGTGCCCTCTGCCCTGGGGGCCAGCTGTGTGTGGGCAGCACTAGGATGAAGATATTTTGTTTAGGTGGCTTGGCATTAACACAGGTGAAAGATATCTTCACCTCAGAGAAACCAAGGATCATGTCACTAACAATTTACTAAGTGTAGACATGGGTAAAGTTTTCACTTCATAGCAGACGGTTCAGGCAGGGGTAATTCAGCCAACATGGTAGAAAGCCTTACTCGAAAAGATCCTGTTTGCAATTTATTTAATGTCACTTGCAGCTTCCTCCCCCTGGGGAGTGGTGCAGAACTGTGGTGGTGTCAGCTGCCTCCACCTGGGGCTCATCCCTCCAGCGAGGCACTCACACCACTGACCTCAGTGAAAGTAGAAGTAAGTTCCTGAGAGAAAGCTCTTCCAAGTTTTACTCCTAGAATGCAACCTCTCTTGGTTTATTTGTAGCCAATATTCTGATAATCTCATTTCCTTCTTCTCGGTCAAATGACATTGACTGTGGCCATTTTCAATTGTTCTTTCATTACTAATTGCCACAGCACTTGGCCATAAACTTGACTTGAAATCCCAAGAATGGCTTCTTCTTTCATAAAGGAGATTTATACCATCTTTTCTTGTTTCTTAGATCATGAACAGCTCAGCATTGACTTCCATTTAGTTCATTCTTACCAGTGATGCTCCAGGTTTAATGTCACTTCAGCAGGAATGCATAAAAAGTACCTCTGAAATGAATAATATCCCACACATTCTTTCATTAACCTCTCTCATTGATTGACCAATCCATCAGAAAACATCTCCCTAAATCCCCACACTGCAAACTGAGCTGCTCTGCCTTCCGGGGGAACCATGAGCATAACCTGCTCACTGTTCTCTGCCTACTGGAAGCCTGGCATCGGTTGTTCCCCTTAACATCCTCTTTTCCACATCTAGCCCTGAGTATTAAACAGAGGGCCAATGAGCTCCTGCTAGTCCTGGATTGAAATTTCTCCTGACAGTAGATGCCTTTCAGGGAGAGGCCTGATTTCTGCTGGTTGATCTCATTGTGCCCCTACAGTGGGAGCAGAGCGTGTGCCTGTCATCTGCTGTAGCTCAGGTGTGCAGTCCAGAGATCAACCTAGTGGAGGCAGTGACTAAAATATTAGACTGGGTTTCAAAGCCTGGGGGTCAAATTGTTTGACTTACATTCCACTGGGATACCACTTTTCTCTCTCTGGCAAACAAAGCCATAAGAAAGTCTTCATATTTCATTAACTCACCCATGAGTGACTACCATCAGGATCCTGTTTAATATGTAAGAGTGTGTGGTGCCAGATTCTAATCTCAATTAAGAACATGTTGACTGGAAGTGCTATTAAGATGAAACATCTCCATACATGGAATACATCATATTTAGCCTCAGCTGCCAAAATGTAGCCATCTGCTTGAATATAGATGTTCTGTGCTCTGTATGTGGGCAAAAGTTTACAGTGGGTGACACAGGCTTCTCCAGAGGGCAGTGCAAACCATCCCCTTAAGATGGGTCAAATTCCAGAGATCCTGGTCCCTCATGCTTAATTATGGAGAGATCCTACATGATCACCTTAGGCTTAGATACTTAACTCTAAGATTTAAGTTAGATGAAGTGAATCCTATACCTGATTTTGTTAAAAAGCATTACATTCAGACATACATAAAAACGATCAAATGGCCAACATTTTGAATATGGATAAGTACTTGGAAGAAAGAAGGTGCTGCATTTTCCTCACAGTACATTTCTAATTGTTCTGATATGTGTTGGGAAAGCCAGGGTATTGGTTAGAAATAGTGGTAATTTTTGCTTTTGAAGATGCCAGTACTCAGTAAAAGCTAAGAAGAGCCAAGCAAAACTCTTAAGATGAAACTAAAGGTCCCTGAGGACTGAGGCAAATGAACTATTTTTAGCTTAAAAGGATAGCATGCCAACAGAATAATATAGTTACAACTACTTTTATGTTATCAGGTCTGGAGCTCTTCCTCAATGTGCCTTCTGTGAAGACTATTTTCTGAATAAATCTAGGGACAGAAGCAAAATGCACAGAATTCCAAAGGAATCATTTGTTTAAAAGCTAGGAGCCTCCTAATATATGACACCTCTCACCAATTGTTACAGGCTCAGGCTAGCTAAATAACGTGGCTGGGAATAATGTAAAAGGGTTTTTATTTACTTTAGTGATTTGAAGCTTCCTGTGGAAATAGCTCCCAGGTTTCCTGATGGAAGATTTTGTTTATCTTTGCCAAGCACCATCAGGAATCTCAAAATAAAATGCGCTTAGTGACATTGGGAAACCAGGGAGATAAGGCAGAGCTGTTCCTGTTTCACCCTCTGTAATTGCAAACACACCCATGGGCCTGCTGTGTGCCAGCAAAACAGCCCAAAATGTAGGGAAAGGGGCAGGCTGGAGGAAAGGGTGCTAATACAATTAAATTTGGCATAAAGGTGTTGTTACAGAGATTGCTTCCACACCAGTGAGCAGGAGAGCTTTCAGAAATAACCTTTCTACCTTGCTTCTCTATAAGCTTCACAGCTACTTTTGAGTCTTGAACAACGATTTGCTTTTAGAGCTAAATCAGTGACAGTACACCAAAAATGCCCTTCATCTGACAGAAGCCATAGGAAAGCTACTCCAAAGCCCACGGTCTTCACATCATACACCCTCAGGCACAGTGTATAAAATCATGTATGTCACTCAAACTTCCTACAAAAAGATAGGCAGGTTTCACTTTAAGCCCAGAAATAATGATATTTACAGTAACTAAAGAAAGTGCTTGTTTTTCCTAGATTCTCTATGTTGGCACTAATTTCCTCATGTTTGCCTTTCCCTGAAGGAGTGGAACTTGTCAGCTCCAAACTAGGGCTGCTGGGACACGTTCTGCCTTCCACCACCTTCCTAATGGTTTCTGCCTGCAAAAAAGCCAGCCTTCCCAGCACTGCAGCCACTTCCCTGGAGTACGTGCATTTTCTCATCCCCAGGACAGGGGCTGAGGGAGACTGCCTTCAAGGAAAGGGATCTTCCTGTTAAGAACAGGCTTTGTCTCCATCTGCTCTTAGGAGTCATTTCTGGCGTGTCCCCTCTACAGAGGGCAGCAGCTCCTTTTCCTACAAGGAATCATCCCCTCCTGCTTAGACACTTTTCTTACTTTTAGACACTTTTGTGTGGCTCAGGCTGACTTTAAACGGCGCCAGCAGACTCAACAATATAAGATAAACTAGCCCTAAGCTGTCACACAAAACCTGAAGTATTGGTTTTGGACTCATCAGAAGGAAATACTTTGCAGTGTCCTGTTCACATCCATCAGCATTTAAGGCTCTCAGGTTTTTACTCCCTCAGTGCATTTTTCAGCACATTCTGGACATGTTTGTTTCTTGATGTGAAACACAGGCTTTGGCCAGCCACACCAATTTGGTCTCAGCCAAACTGAGGAGATGGAGGAGAATTATGGAGAGCATAACTGGATTTTGTAGGGATGAGAACCAGTATTGTTCACATTGCTTTCAATCAATGCAAGTGAGTGTCAGAGGATGATCAAGACTTTCCATGTCACACAACTGAAGCGCTCAGCTCCAGGAACCCATAGGACAAATGCATTTCCCCTTCACTACCCTATGAAGAATGTTTGCCACCAGTCAAGACGTTAAGAAATTCCAAGGTATAATAAAGCTGACACTCCTCTTTCTGAACACCAGCCAATATAAGATTCTTCAAAGGAAAGTCATAACATTCTGCATGTTCTCATGCAAGCTTTAGTATCACAGAGAATGATTTCCTTCCATCCTTGGTTAAGATGTGAGAATGTTAGGTTTAAGCAGGAAAACGAACTCCTTCATGTCACTGCACTAAAATACTTGAAACTACCATCAAATCTTTGAAAGGAAAATTTGGATACAGTGAATGGGGTCCATCAAAGTACAGCTTTGTTTGGTTTCAGGATCTTCCATGTCATATTGCGAAAACTGAGGAGTAAGTGTTAGAGAAGGCCAAATTGCACATTGAAAGAGCAGCATTCTCAGTGAATGATTCTCAGTGACTTCTCAAAGTTTCATATGAAGTACCCACACAGAGATGAAACTATCATTGGCACGTTAATTTATAGAGAACTGTGTGGTGTTCAGCTTTCTGTCCAAACACACGCAATGTGAGGATAGGGATGAAAGCAAAATTGAGAGTGGGGACAAGAGTCATCTTCAAGGTGGCAAATGTTCTTGTCACTTCCGTTAATAGAACATGGAGATATTTTTCTTGTTTCTGTACTTTAACAAAAAACTTGCCTATCTGTCACTTATCTGTTTATGCTTCTCATGCTTCTTACCAATTTTCTGTATTTATAGATAACTGGCACTTTATAAATGTGTAAGTGTGTTTTGACATGGAGCTTTAACAGCTGTAGACACCCACAAACAAAGTCTGCCAGGTGAAACTGTATGAGCAGCACAACAGTGGGTACCTAAAAAAGAAATGACAAGCGCTTGCAGTGGTGCCCATCTGCTGGCATGGCAGGGAGTTATGCTGCCTTGTGGTAGCTAAGGCCTGAAATCTTGGTGAGACAGTGCCACAGTTTGTCAAGAGCACTGAGTACTACTCATTGCTACTCTTCTGTGTGGGCAGGACTGATACTGCAAGCTGGATGGAAGTCAGATGGAATCTGGGCTGATTCAAGGAAGGCTACAAAATCCTGGAGGTGCCAGAGAAAAATATTGGTGCCCAAGCTCTCTTTCCTTCTCTTTTACGAGTTAAAGGAAAGGGTGCTCTCCTGGAAGCACAAAACTAGTTCATCTGGATCAACAGATCTACTCAGCTGGGGACCAACTCTGTGGAAAGGGACCTGTGGTGGACAACAAGCTCAGCATGAATAAACAGGGTGTTGCCATGGCAAAAAAAATGGTCAACAGGCTGCTGGGAGGCACCAGCAGAGATAAAGTCATTGCATTCTACTCAGAACTTGTCAGGCCACATCCAGAAAACTGCATTCAGTTTGGGTCCCCTCTATATAAAACAGATGTGGAAAGTCTGGAAAGGGTCCAGAGAGGTGCCACAAGGATGATCAAAGGACTGGGAAGTCTGCCACATGAGGAGAGGCTGAGAGAACTGGGCTTATTCAGCCCTGAGGAAAGGCTTAAGGGAGACCTTATCAACATGTTCCAGTATTTAAAGGGTGGCTACAAAGAAGGTGGAGACTCCTATTTTCCAAGGAGACACATAGAAAATGTGAGGGTTAACGGGTATAAGTTACTCCTGGAGAGATTCTGACTGGACGCAAGAAGAAATTTTTCATGATGTGGACAATCAGTCACTGGAATGATCTCCCCAGGGAAATGGTGGATTCCCCAATGCTGGATACTTTTAAGATCCATCTGGACAAGATGCTGTGCTTTTCCCAAGACAGGTTAGACCAGATGATCCTTGAGGCCCCTTCCAACTTGGTATTCTATGATTCAGCTAGCCAGAATATTTTAAAAACAGACTTTGGGAGAGGAACATTTTTTGAAGTAGCTTTTCCTCCTTTTTTTTTTTTTCACCAGATCTAGTATGTGCCTATTCTCTTTTGATATCTCTCAGAATAGAAATAGAATGAGTTTCACTAAAACCACTCATCAGAATTATAAGCAAGAGAATGACAACATAAAAAATTCCAAGATTATGATTTGGGGATTAAAGCATCTAAATATTCTAGCCTTTTTGCTTTTTCTTATATTTTCAAATGAATTACATTTCTTTAATGGTCTACCCTGAAAATTGCCAACAGCCTAAGTTTACAAAACTACCGCCTTATAAACAAACTAAAACTTTTGACAGAAAACAAATCCTTTGTAATTGCATGTGCAGACTTTATGTTGCTGAATAATGCAATAGTTATTCCCAAAAACACATTGTGGGCTTTTTTTCAGTAATTCCTGAAGTAAAACATTAAGTCATTTGTTTGTGAAAACTCCAAACACATCTCATAATGCAAAAAAACCAGAAAGCATACTCAATCGTGAAGATAACATGATAAGAATTCTCAGTGCCATGGTGCAAATGACATTCCAGGCTGTCTTTCTCAGAACAGGAAACAAAACTCTGTAGTCTGTACCCCGACAGTTTTCCACCTCTAAGTTGCCATTGTCCCTGAGATCTGTGAGGGGTACCCCAGACATCTCTAGCCCCACGCTGCCTGCAGACACTGGCACTGTTCTAGGTACTGTGTTGTGAGATATCCTGGTGGGCAGCAGAATGGGGCCATAGACACTGTCAATGCCACATGTGAAAGTGGTTTAATTGGTGGGCAAAAATGCACTAAAATTTCATGCATGAAATTACTGCAGAGATGAACCAAAATGGGGAATTGCTCACTGCTGTATTTGTGAGTAATTTATGTCATGCTTGATACTTGAGGGAGGAATGAGTCATTCACCAGTTTGTTGTCCCTAGAAATCCAAACCAGCTGCTGTGAAATCTACCAGTATCACCCCAAAGCATGGTATGAGCTTACAAGTGCATGCATTACAGCAATTCTGAAACTCTGGTATATTAAAAAGGCACAACAGCCCAACTGTTATAATTCCAGGATCAGGAAACATGTTTGACTCTATAGAGGAGTAGATCTTACCTGTTACAATAAAACTGACATTTCTTTCAGATTTTCCCACTTTATTGGATGCCACACAGCTGTAGATTCCTGAGGATTTGGCTTCAGCTACAACGAGAGTGCTAGCAGTCTGCAAAAGAAAGAAGAGGTTTAGTTCTTGTTGGCTCAAGAACTCAGTTAAAGCTTGCCTTCTCTTTTCCTAAGTCACCATTGGCAGTCCCATGATCCACTCTTTCCATTCTTTCAGTGATGGGCACCCCTGGGGCTATTTAAAGGAGATGACACTATGTACAGTTTTGCAAAGGATAGAAGAATAACAGGAAATAAGCTCTTTGGGTGACCCTTATATCATCAAAGCCATCAAGACCAAAAATGTTTGAATGTGTCCTTCAGATTGATTTATCTCTCGCTGGTGATGTAATGGTAAGCTACAAGACATGAAGCACGACACAGTGTGTTTCACACAAGGAGATAAGCAGCCTGTAGGAGAGCCAGACTGCAAAGGGAATAGGTGAGGCATGCCTCAGGCATTTGGATAATCCTGGGGGGGAAAAGTAGCTCAATCTGGCACTAAGTTAATTTGATTTCTTTAATTTTCCCACATACGTGTCAGGTGAGAGAGAACAGTGGTAAAAAAGATGTTTACCTATCTTCTTTTGTACTATTTTCTGTTCTTGGACTTAATGCTTCTATTACTAAATAATAATATGTCAGTTTTATTTTCACCATCTTAAGAGATCCAGCACACCAAATATTTTCTCAGAGTTATATGACTTGAAAGATAAGACCTTGAAAGGCCAGGGACCAAAAAGACCTAATGTGCCCTTAAAAACATAAACCCCACTGTAATAATAAGAATTATACTTTTAGGGTGATGGAAAGCCATAATCTAATGGCTTGAGCACTAAGCAGGAGAGAAAAGTTATGCAGAAACACGTGTCATGTCATTCTGTTATGGAGCTGAGACACGAGGCATGGACATAGACTTCATCAGTGTAATGTGCTCCCAGTCACAACTTGGTAGCTTAATTTTCAATCTTTCTGTTGCCATTTTACTTTTCTGTAAAACATGGTTTGGCTGGAGTTATGGGCAGAGCTGGGATGGTGATGAAAGGAAATTGTGGGGCTTAAGAATTCCACTGTTTCGAATTGTTTGGCTTTTCTAAAAATCTTAAATATGAGTTCTGTGCAATTAATACATTCTTTTAAGTCTGCTTGATTCCTGGAGTTCAGAGACAAGCACAAGAGGGTGAGGCAGTAATAAATAAGGACCAGTTATCTACACTTTTCACATAAACACTGGCTGAACAATTGCACTGCTTTTGTCTCCTTCTGGGAGAATCCATAGCTATCCCCAAACTCCTGTTGAGCCCCTAAATGACATAAATCTTCTGATTTCTCAAAATCATTCTTTAGTAGAAAGAGTCTATTACTTTTCTTACTACTGAAGTAAACACCATTGAGGCAAATAATTTGGTTTTGACTTATTTGTTTTATGAGACTTCACTATGGTAAATTCACTAAAAGTAATGCTAACAGCACCTCTACCATGTTAAATTGTCTCAGTGGCCAACTACCTGTCTGCTAACATACTATGTAATATTTCTAGCTATAATTTTTATAAACCACCTTTCTGGATCTTCTGTGAGGCGAAAGAGGATCAGTAATACCAAACAGATAATTACAGACCTTAGAAAAAAAAAAAAAATCCTGCTTTGCTAAATTCAGTAGGCTGACCTCTACAAATTTCTAAATATAAAGAGTGGGGCCAGCCCTGTCCATACTTTGTCATTCTCTTTGAATTTCTTCCAGGTTCTAAACATAATTTTTTAAAGTGTGGACACAGAGCACAGCACCAGGATTCCTGCATCTGTTTTATCGGCACTTACTCAGACCAGAAGGAAGTCCCACAATGTCTACCACAGAAGGCTGATGTGGGTGGTTAAAAACTGCTTCTGCCACCCCAGACTTTCCACCAAAAAATAGCCTTTTCTCTGTTAGCTGGTGTTACCTCACAGTGACTTTGCCCAGGAAGCAACTGTGACTGAACATGCACAGTGAAGGAGAATGAGGCTCTTGCTCTCAGACTCCAAGACACCTGTCTTTGCTATACACAGAGGTAAAGCATTTCTGAGCCTGACAAACGCATGCCAACTATTCCTCCCACAACTAATCCAAAGATTTGAAAAGATTTTGGAAGTATCAGACTGTGTTTTGTCCTTATATCATTAGGTATTAATTTTTAATGGAAAATTGTGCATACTATCTTGAGTTTTACCGCTTCAGCCCACTGTGATGAGATTATTACTTTTATCACCCTGAGGATGGTGCATAGAGTTATGCTAAAGCAGTATGACTGCAGTGACTTACAGATGATGCCTTTTCTTGTGTATTAAATTGCCTGAGAGAACATTCACTGGCATTGAAAGCCAGCGATTTAAACTGCCAGTTTTCCCTCCAGCAGGGTTTTGGTTTTGACCAACTTTCACTGTCCCAAATTCTTCTTTAGCATGGGCCAAGGATCACTTCCAACAGGCAACTCCCATGCAAGCAATGGCTCTTTGGAAGGCAAAGGAAATAAATGCTGTGAACACAGGAGGCTCTAGTGCCAGAGAGCACACGCTGGTATGTTTACTCGACTAAGGCAGAGAAAGCCACGGTGTCTAGGAGGAAGCAGGACTGGCTTTGCAACAGAACAGAATATTTTAGAGACAACAGAACAGAATATTTTAGAGACAACACGTCTCTGTATAAATCTTCTAGCTTATAAATTAGTCACAAGGATAAGATAACATCTCTTTAAATAGTTTGTGGGCCCTCCAGTGGTGCAGTCTGCATTTTTCATTGTGGATGCCAGCCAAAACCCACCAGAGAAGCAGTGTGTACAAAACAAAGCCTGGCATGTTGTTTATGGAGAAACTATGGCTTGAGATCAGTTTGTGCAGTGTGGTCTCTCTGTACGACTATTGCTGCAAAAAACCCAAAAGTTTTTGCAATTTTGTATCATCTGGTGTCACAACAGGGAGTTTCAGGCCCTGAATTTGCAACTGCTTATATACAGAATATCGAAATTGAATTGGCATGATCAGACAGAACAGGCAAATCGCTTCTGTCATGCTCGATATCTTGAGCATCATCTGTCCACAAACCCCATTTACTACCAAAGTTTTGGCCTTTTATGCCTTTTTTCTACTCCCATCATCTTGGCTGAAGCACCATGTTATGGGCTCATCTCAAAGCCAGGGGCTAGGGAAGTAAGTCCCATGCTGCTGCTGTTTTGCTGGGCAAATAAAAGAGGCATAAGGCAGAAATCCTAAGAGATGGAAGAGGAATTTACAGATTTGTTTGTGGTGGAAACTGATGAGGAAAAGACTGGGGAGGCAAAGAGAATGCAAGGCAGCTGACATGATCACTGCGCTTGGAGCCATGGTGGGCTGGTCTTTCCCCTGGAGGGTCTGCTCAAATTTCTCTTTTCTCAGAGTGGCTGAGATAGAGGATTCCCAGTGCTCCAGCTGATGGCAGAGAAGGAAAAGAAGTTTTCAGAAAATGTTTGGCAACCTGGCTCTTACATGACTCCCAGAAGGCCTCTGCAGACACTGAGATTGCTGCCCTGACTTCTTGAAACAATCCATGTATTTAAAAAGCAAAATACCGCTCTTTTGACATAGAGCAGGGTTAGCGCAAGTCTGTCACTTATTGCCAATTCCCTTCTAGTTGTGCTTTTAAGAAGAACTATTTGTTAAAAAAGAAAAGGAAATAAATGAAAGTATGCTCTCTTTACACACACCCTTGGATTTATCTCTGTCTAAAGGAATATCATTTAGGAAGATCCATATCTACATACTGGTAGTGCACTGCTGGATTGCTCTGTTTGTGCCGAAGACACACGATCTGCATGCCTCATGTTGGCAAGGAGCATCAGTGCAAAACATCTGGTCAACATGTTTCACCTTCAGGACCACCATGGAAGAAACACAAAAATATCCACAACAGGAGGACATGAGTATGCACTGAGAGCACTCACTTTCCCCTTGGGGTCAGACATAAGAATCTCTACGAGTTGCTGCTGCATATCAAGCAGAGCTGTGTTTTCCTTCCAACAGAACTGCTGTCCCGCAGCTCAGCAGCAGCAAGTCCTGAGTTCTGCTGGTTTTAATCTCACCAAGGGCTTGGCTCTGTTGGTACCTCCCAAAGATTCACTTAAAAGTGTTGACAGCAATTCTAGTAGCACTCGGGAAGGCTCCAGGGAAGTTACAATGTGCTGAAGAGAGGCAAGAGGCGCTCCCACTGCTATCTTTAGCCTGGCTTCTGAGGAAGATCATACTGTCCACATGTTCATCTGTCTGCCAGCCTGTCCATCTGCCTGCCAGTATCCTGTACTCCCCCACATGCTCAGTAATTTTTGAATCCATTGTCCAGTTTCAACCAAAACTTATTGACAACTCAAAGCTCATGAGATCTCATACATTCCATGAAAACCAGATGTTGGGTAGAGGAGAAAGATCAAAATGCTGCTGTAGTGAGCTAAACAGCTTTCTCTTCTTCTTTGGGTTCCAGATGGCCAACCTGCACAGATGTGCTGGGCAGACAGCTGGCATGTATCAGGACGGAAAACAGACACAGCACATGCTTCTTCATCTCACCAGTAATGTGGGAACTCGGAAGAGAGGTAGATGTTTAGGGCTTGGCATAGAAGATGCCAAGGAGACATGGAACCCTTTTATTCTGCATGATTACCCTTATCAGTCATGCCAGGAAGGATTGACGCTTCTGACTATCTAGCACCCCACTTTGGAGGGTTACTCTTCTTAATACTACCACCAGTCAGGCTGACCCATCTTGCCCAGCCAAACCAGAGATTCACAAGGGTGAATCTAAATTTTGTCTTACAGAAACAGGTTACAGGGCCATTACTTTCCATTTTCCGTGAAGTCAAGTGGCTTTGTCATTCACAAGTGCTGGAACTACTAAAAACCTGTGTCAGTTAGGTATTCATGCAGTAGAAAACAGAGACATAAATACATACATATATATATATATATATACATTTTTATACACACACACAGAAACACCCACATATATGCATGGTAAGCTCCAATTTAATGCATTACTACCCTTTATACACAGTACCTGGAGGCATACCTGTGACACAGACCCAGCTTTTGTGGTACCTGCTATTGGTCAGTTGTACTCCAATATTTGCTAGCAGCAGAGGCTTGAGGCAATCAGGTACATTCTGTTCCATTTATGGTTCTCAATAGGTTATCTCCCAAAAACAAGAGGGTTTTGTCTCACTCCTTCCAACTTTTCCTTGTACTCAATTGTACTCCTGCCTTCTGTCTCCTTCCCCTGGCTTTATAATCCTTTCTTCTTGGTCCACTCTTTTTGCTTTCCCTCACCTGAACTTGCCTTCTTAGTGGTTTTCTGCACATGCTGCATGCCCAGGATCCTTGTTGACTTCTCCTACAGCACCCTGTCCCTTTTAGCCCTGTACAAGGAGTACCAAGTGCTTTCAAAGCTGTTGATAAGCCAGCGTGGACACCCGGGACAGAATGCACTGAATGCGTGCACTGCTACCAATTGGATGCACCGGCACGGTGAACGCACCAGCTCTTTGTGCCTCGTTATTGCAGGTCATTCACAGACTGACACTCTAATGAACACTGACCATGCTAAGAATAATAATCAGTGCTGGCCCTCAGTTAGACACAGCAGTCAGCTTGAACTGGGAACACTGAGGAGTGATGGGTGTTAGCAGCTGAATGATAGGAGAGTGTCTGTGACCTGTTTACACAACAGGCCTAAGAATAGCACAACTTGGTAGGAAGTCACTGAAATGTCCAACAAAACGAGAATGAAAACATTGGGTGGGGGAATCAAATCACTTCAAGAGCTGTCTTATGATCAAGTATTATGGCTTATGTTACGAAGTTCTTCCATTGTAGCACTCGAGTTTCTCAATGTCCGCTTAGAGAGGCTTTAGCGGAAATGTTACTAAAACACCGTTGTCACGGTTTCTCTGTCACCAAAGAATAATGTAGTGCAGGCTTCCTGCTCTACTTTAACTGCACAGGCACAGGGATTGAGGTTTTTCTAACTTTAAAATATACTTGTGGCTACCTTGATAACCACAGACAAACAAACAACCTACCACAGCAGAGCCAAACTGGAGACACTCAGATGCTGCACATACAGGAAACATGTGGAACTGGCACAATGTCTATAGGAAGGTGAAAACAGCTACCTTCATTGCTAAAGAAACCTGTGGATCATTCCTTGTTCATCTCTTCCCTTGCTTACAATAATCTCATCCTGTGACCACACGCATTTCTCCTTTCATGCTAACCCAAATGTGAAACCTTCTGAGTTTCTTCATTCATTTCCTACCTCTTTGTCTCCTACATCTTTGTTGTTTCCATTGAGCTCGGAGATTGTTTTTTACCACGCTTGCTGTGTTGGGATGTGGAAGTGGGGTAGACACTGTTTATTTAGCAGGGCACCACTGCTGTGGGAGTGCCTCAGAGAGCTGTTCACAGCTGCTTGCAGGAATAGAGCTGCTCACAGTAGCAGTCCATCAGAGACAGACACTTGTGATGACCTGCTGCATTCCGTGAGCTCAGTGCTATTAACACTCTGACAATATCGCTGCAGATGGGCAAGGGTTCTGTCTGAGCTGTCTCTTTGAGTTTGCTCAGGGAGACTGAGAGTGAGTCTTGGGCTGCGAAGAGTGAAAAGCCATAGACTCCCAAAGATTTAAAAGAACAATCCTGGATGCTCTAGAGCAGCTGGGTGCGCACTAATCATGCAACTCTCAGCTTGGCCAGGAGCCTGGGCTTAGAGAGCATTTTTTTACTTACAATAGCAGTCCAGCTGTGCTTGAAAAGCCACGGAAGAGCAGCAGAAATAGAGAAACGTTAGAAAAGCTGTGAAAAAGCTGAGTACAGAGATTGTTTCACTAACCTCCCCCTCCCCATAGGGACCAGGAGGAATAAAGGAAAGCAAGGTAGACCTTTATTAGTTGAACTAAAGAACAAAAAGACCAGGAATACCAGAGAAGACCAATAAGTTTCACTGCAAATCCTTCCGTGCAGAGCCCATTCCTTGGTTCATTTCTGGGCACATTTTTAAAAAGGGCTGCTTGCCAAAGACTTGCAGTTCTGCTGCAATGACCCATTATTAGCATCTTCCGCCAGGGAGGAATTCATTTGCTGTTGACTGGAAGTTGCTTTGACATTTTAGCCACTCCTCTTCCAGTGTCTCCAAAATGCATGGTACACAAGGAGAATGAGATGTGGTCATTAGACAGCTCCTTCTGCACCCTGTGAACAGGTAGGACTGCACCCATGGCACAGGTATATGACTGCTGGAAAAGAATTGATTCTCATCATCTTGTTCATCATTCCCCCTGTGGAATAGACTGTGACTTCCTGTGCCTGAAATGATTTCCCTTTCCTCCTTCAAATTGCTCCTTTAGTTTCATTTTTCATGTGCTTTCCTATGAGACTGTACCCTAGGAAACTCTTTGCTCCCATCTTTGCCTTGATCTTTGAGCACGTAGAGCTGGACAGCTAAATGGAGCAAATGCCTCTCTGGGATCCAGCCTGTTCCCAAATGCTGGAATGGTGCCATGAACACCTGTGATACTTTCTAAATAATATAACAGCCGGAGAAAATGCAGTCCCAGACCTGATTCTTGGCTGCACGTAAAACCCTATTTATTCTGCTGTGTGTGAAAGGGCCTTGATATGAGAATAACTACAGTTCATATCCATTTTCATGTGCAGGAAACTGAAGGCAGCCATCAAGGAAAAGAGACCTATAACCCCAGTGCCCTTAAGATTACAAAAAGCATTTTGGTGTAATTAAAAATAAAAGGCCTAGAGTAAGATAGCCTTTAAAATTTATAATCTCTTTAGCTATTACTGCCACAAACCAAACTAGCCTGTGAAAACAGACTCTGTGACAGTGTCGTGGCACCTGAACTGCTCTGTAGCACTTCTGTAGCACAGGCCACCCAAACACACCAAATCAGTCTCATGTCTACCCCAGGGAAGTGCAGTTGATCTAGGCTATCCTTGATTTGAGGCTTTAACTGATAGACAAGCCCCCTTAGCCTTTGGCAAGTTAATTTCCTTGGCTTTCCCTTCCACATTAGACACCAACAGACTACAGGCCCACAGACCCTTCAGAATTATCTGCATCTCCCCATGACCCATAAAGGCATGCTTGACTTGGGCTAACACCTAAATTTAGGTGGTTAACACTGCTGGGATAAATCCCGTCTTGCTGTCTCTGACTGAGACCTCTCTTAAACTTTGCTTCCATAATCTGGATTCTTTTGGCTCTTTAGAATTTATTCCAAGAAAGACTTGGCCATCTAATCATCTAGAACCACATCTGTGAATAAGTGACTAATGAGAGTAAATACTTTAATTCTCAAAGGAAAAACAACATGAAATTGTGCAATTGCACAAAATGAGGCAAAGATGGCCTGGAACCCTGCCCCATGCTCCTGAGGTACCCTAAGATATTTCAGACCATGAATAAGCAAGCAGATATCATGAATCCCACTGATACACTCTTTTGGCATGTCACTTACCTTAGTATGACTGCCTCCAGAAAAAAATACTCTCAGCAGATAAATAATGAGTATGAAACTTATCTGCATGTATGCAGGTCCTCAAATCCAAACAATATAAAAATGCTGGATTCCTCTCTGCTACCTTGATAGCATCTTACAGTGCCTTTTTAACACATGCTGTCACACAGAAAGGTTATCTGCTCCTAGGAATCATACCTTATTTTTGCCCTCTATTACAGCCGTTCTCTCAGTGATGCTCTGGATCCTGTTTCCTATGTGGCTGCCAGCTTTCAGGACGAAAGATCCTTCAGTATAAAAACAAAATCCATGCCTAAAGACAACAAAATTGAAATGGTATTGATTTGGTGATAGAAATTCAACGCATAAGACAAAGCAATTGTTTTGAAAACAGTGATCAATCAGGAAAATGGCAGGTGTTGTGATGATCAGGAAAGCATAATTGCTTTTCATTAAATCTTGAGGTTTGGAGCCTGAAAATTGGATTCGCCTCCACAGCCACTCCTTGTATATTAGCTCTCTGGAGTCAATGTTGACATTTAACCCACTGCAAACTGTGAGGCCAGAATTTACAGTCAGAGCCTAAATATAAGGCTGTACAAGACCAACACCCCATTTCCAATGCTCCTGTTTTCAGTCATTGCCAAAACATGAGTTCATAATATTTTTAGCCTTTAACGCAAGACAAATTATGTTTGTTTCAAGATGCATTCCATAATTCATTGGATGCTCTTTTACTCTGTGCAGGTTCTTTTTGTTTCAACAAAAGACTATGCCGATTTTCATTTCTTAATATTTTTTTAGTTCAGTTTACAAAACAGTAAGATATTAATACTGAGGTTCAATGATTACAAGACACACAGTAAAAATAAGCATAATCCTGCAAAAGAACAAAATGAAGTTAAACAAAACTATACCCAAATGACAAAGGGATTTAAGTGATAATTTAACTGGAAGAAAACCAAATTCATTTTAATAAATGGAATTCCCAGAGAGAAACTGGTTTTGCCTTATGCAACAAATTGGCTTGTAATCAGAATATTCAGGTGTGGTCATGGTAGAGCTAATTTGTTTCTTAAAGTCTGATTTGGTACACATGGAAATAAACACATTGGAATGCTTCTTAAGTGCTGCCTGACCCTGTTCTTCTTTGAGAATATCTAGTTCAGTTTTTCATCCAGAATTTAGATGTTGCTCGTTCAATTCCAGCATCATTGGCAGAGATTAACCCTTCAGCTTGATGAAGTTCTTTCAAATACACTATGTTCCTTGGATTTGAAAGATAATGGCTGTAGTATCTGTAATCAAATAGTTCTGACTTGTATAACAGTTGTTTGGAAAAATGAATTTTAAAGCCCAGTGACTGAAAAACAGAATATGATGCAATCCTGACCAAAGAATGAGGTTCATTTCCCTTCAGCCAAGTGTGCAGTTTGCTTTGCACTGTAAACTTTGTGTTGTTTACAATACCAATGGTACACCAACTTTACATGGTTGTTTTTAATTGTGCAGCTTTGCGTCAAACTGGCCAATGACTTACCAGATATTACAGCTTAAAGAAATAATGACATGGAAACTTACTTGGGCTGCCCAAATTTCACAATGTGCACTGAAAGGATCAGCGTGTCAAAAAGACAAAAAAAACCCCCCAAAACTCAGGAGAAGGCATTGGAGATTCCTTCAATGGATATGCATGGAGAGAGGAGAGGGAGCAGGAGCATGGCAGGAAAGCCCTATCTACACAACCACTTCTTTCAGACTCTGGTTTAAAAGCCAATTTCTAATACATTATTGTCAAGGCCAGAGTGAATGAAAGACAGGTCCATCAATAAGGGCACCTGTTGCACTCAGATGGGGAAAAATGGTTACAATTATTCAGAAAGGTTGATGCCATTTACTTTGCACATTTAAAGCTTTAAGAAGTCTGGTTCTGTAACAAGAATAAAACACAGAAGGCATGATAATATGGCTAAGCCAGTACCATTTTCATGCCATAGAAGATATCAAAACTCAATTTGTAATGCCAGGCCTCAAAGGCACATTTGTGACTGGATGCAATCTGTACAGGAAAGTAGAGACACCAAAATCCCACTTCACCCATATTAAAAGGTGCTTCCGAGTTTGGCTTTTTTTTTTTTTTTTTTTTTTTTTTTCCCTCACAGAAGGCATTTATGTTTCTTTGCTACAGTGCTGAAAGTTTGTACTCTTTACCACAGAAGTCCTTACACACATTTTGGCAAAGGAGAGAAAGAAGGTATAATGCATATTCAGAAGCTGCTGAGAAGGAAGGCGTAATGCATATTCAGATGCTGCTTGTTCATCTCTGAAAAGCATCTCCAACTTCCTTTCTTACAGCTCTGGAGCCTCCAGACTCAGCTGCTATTATTACACTCTTCCTCACAGTTCCTTAAAAAGAGTGTATATATTTAGTTTGCCATGTCTTAGGGATGAGGACAGTCTTATGTCTTTGTTGATGCTTAACACAATAAAGTTCTGATTACTCATTGGTACTAAAATGCAAACCACCATCATAACTACAATAACATCACAATAACAAGAAAAACACATGTAAAGTGCTAGATTAGCCCTGGAGGCACATATGTGAACTCTACTGACATCACATTCCATTCCATATCCAAACTGGTGATTACAACATTAGTGCAATTAGAATAGAAAATCGAATACACTCCTAGCTGTTGTCCATGGTTTTAGTAAAAAAGGAGTCACAATCTAGCTGAGAATACTACATCCAACAGCACACAGCTGGAGGTGTGAGTACAGTGTCAGCTCCACTGGCTGCTGGATCAGCAAATGTTTACGGATCAGTTGCAGCACGGCTGCCAGGCAGAGCCTAGGACAAGACTCAGACTCATCCCTTTGGATGCAGAACCAGATGCTTCCTCTCATGAGCTGCCAAATCCCTTCACTTTAATCTCAAATACACTAAAATAGCTCGGGGACAACACATGAGCTGTGTCCACTATCCTGAGCTGGCTGCTCCAGTTAATACTCCAAATCACCCCACCTCTTACTGCTGCCAGGGGTGCCATGTGAAAGATGCTGCCTAAGCCAACAGCATCAGGTAGAGATGGGGAAGGGAAAAATGAGGAGAAGTCCTGCCTCTTAACCTGACCTCAGCTTCTAACAATGGGTATTTTGTAACAGAAAAAGTTCTGCTGAATTTAGATGTAATCATCAAACCAAATGTTTGTGTTAAGCACAGATGCTTGGAGAGAAAGAGGGAGAATTGAAAACACAAAAATCTATGCTGGTTGGAACCAAAATAGGCAATAATCTTCCTGTTAACTCAACTGACGTTTCATAGCATGTCCTCACATAACATCAGCTACATATTTTTCTGATTTCAAGGAAATTACCAATTTCTTCAAACTACCCACTCAGTAAAAGAACAAGGGCATTGCATTTTTAGCAAGAGCTGTTTGTGTTTGCAGGGAAATCCCACTGCATTTTAGATACTTGAATCTTACTCCAGATATCTCCAGAGTACACGGATTCCTGGAATGTTTTGTTGTGGGATGAGCCTCGGTGCTTTGCATCTTCAGGAAATCTTCCGGCAGGGTTACCGCCGGGTTAATGAACGAGCACACGGTGTGCAGGGATTGATAAACAAGCTGATATCCGCCAGCACATTTCTACTCATTTCTTTCACCTGTGTCCCTGCAGACCCTTCCCTGTATCTACTTTGTGGGTGCAACTCTGCCTGTGCAGAGATCCCACATAGCAAATGCTAACGGGGGTGTGTACAAACCTAAGTTTATAGCAATTATGCAACCTCAGAGCGAGGCAATCAGACCCTGCTGTCTTAGTGGGGCGCTGGTAGAAGCAGAGCACTCAGGTTAATCACACCCTAAGTATTTTTTCCCATGTGCCTGCATGCATGCTGTCATGCACATTTGCAGGTGTGCACCCGCACAAGCACGCAACGGCCTCTGTGTCAAGAGCCTGAGAAAAAGGCAATTCTTGTGTAAAAGCAGGAGCCACTAATTCTCTGTAAGGTTTTCAGAGAAGCCCAGCACAAGGGCAAAGAGGGGTGAGAGTGCCTCTGCCTGTTGTGGCAGGGTGAGCTCTGCTGTCAGACCTGCTTATTGCCCAGAGCTTTGGGAATTTACACGAATTTGGAGAGGCTGGGGGTGGCTTATGCAACCAGAAGTAAGTCCAGCTTTATAAAAGGTCTGTGATGTGTGGAGTTGGCACCCGTGGGGGCCCTGGAGAAGTGGCCGGGGGGAGGGGAGCCGGCCTGCTACTCGAGAATACATCAAGCCCTTGAGGAAGCAGAGTGTGCCATGTTTGAAGATGCAAAGATAATCACAGTGCTGGGAACCGTCTTGTGTAGCGGAGGAAGCCAAACAACAAGAGGAAAGCAGCATATGCTCGTGATTTCGCACAGGAAGCTAGCAGCACCTCCTGCCAAAGCGAGATAAGAAAACTCCCATGGCCTATTCTGGACAAGGCTGTGGTGATCAACCTTCGCTTCACACTGTCCTCGCTCCACTCCATGGCCCGCTCCCTTTCCTAATGAGTTTCAGAGCCCTCACTTCTATTAGCATGCAGCATGCCAAGCACAATAGCATGGTGTATTTATAACCATCAACAGGGAAAAGTTTCCAGGATAAGAGTGTACTTCATGCCATCTTGATGTATTTCACTGAAATCACACTACAAACCAGCTCCAAGCTAAAGTCCTGCCGATGAAACTACTGGTCTCAGAAGAAAAGCAGCTCGGTGATTTATAGCAGGGCATGGGAGCTGAGGTAAGCAATTTGTCCAATTATTCACAGGATGGTTTGACCCCGAGTATGACAGTCAGTTCTGATTGAAAGCCCCAGATCTAGCCCATCCCGATAAATCTTCCCCATCCCAAAGATAGTACTGCAGTTTTCAGTTCAAGCAGTGCAACAACAAATACCAGTGAAAGAGCCTCAATCCACAGATCAGCTGGAAAAATACCCATCTTCTGTCTCCTTGTCTTCCCAGATTCTCCCTCCCAAGCCCTCCTGTGTGATTCCAGGGGCCATAGCAATCATTACCTCGTGTAACATCTCATTCAACTCTCTAAGCATTCCTCTTGGCAAAGCCCCTGGCAGCCTCACTCACACTCTCATTCACTGGGGTAGTATTTGTTGGGAGGGAGAGGAAACCATCCTGTCACCAACAGTGCCCATTTTTTGAAGTGATTATTGGCAGCCACCATACTTTTCTCAGCAGCTATCTTTTTTTAAGGCAGCAATTGCTAGCAGCGTCAGGGCAGCATTACTACAAATTCAAGCTGGGCTGACTCACATCTTTTGAGAGGCAATGGTAATGACACTAACATTAAGACAGGAACTCTGGAAATTCCTGGAATTGTAAAGAATACATAGGAACTGGTTTTTATTTGCAAGTTGCAAAAAATAAAAAATCTGACTGGCATGGGCCATGTCTGTTCTGCACCTCACTGTCCAGCACTGAGTGAATGATAGCACAGGGCTGGTGTAGCCACGTGTCCTTGGGAATATTGAGTCAATCTGAAGGAGGAAACTGAGAGGAAAAATAGTAGCAGGGAGCATGTACAGTTTGTAAAATATGTTTTATAGGGGTGGGGGAAGGAGGACATGTGCTGGCCCCCGGCCAGCTTTGTCCATGCATGTGATGCTATGATTCTAAGAAGCTGTGGGTCCAGGTGTTCCTGCTCTAGGTCCAAACCAATCGGTTAGAAGCTGAAATACTGACAAAACTGCAGCTGGGAACTCATCCCAAACACCTTCCCTAATATGCACATTAGTGGAGCTAGGAGGAAAACTACAGGTGGTAGGAACTGGATATATTTTACATTGTTTATTGTTTATTTGTTAATTTAGATTTATTTATTTAGGATCAGGTCCCAGATGTCCCTCATTCTCCTGGGAGGTATCTTTGAAAATAGTAGGGTAGATGGCATTTAGAGCTTTGTTATGTACTTCCATGGCCCTACCGAAAAAGGAAGCATTTGATAGCTGCACATTGTCCTTCTTCCACCTCAAAAGAAGCAGCAAGATCAACAGCAATGTTACCTACCCCAACTTTCAGTATTTCATCAGCCCACACTCAGATTTCCACAGGAAAAAATCACTTCTATAATTGCACACCTGAGCACCCTGCAACACCAGTGACTCGCAATAAAAAATGTAGATGACTGAGGGTCACCAAAAAACCCCCATTTTGCTTCCAACTTCTTTGCCATTACTTGAAATCTCTGGCCACTAGAGAACATAACAGCATTTGAAAGTAATTTTTCAGGTGTCTACGCATACTGAGGTTACCTGAAATTTTCTCCTCTTGTCTTATCAGAAAATTATATTTTGCTTCTTGATCCTCAGTTTTCTGCTTCACACTGCTTAGCATTCTTCATGGACCCAGGATACCATCATATTTCGGCCAAACCTACCTTCCTTTCTTGTTACACAACTCTCTTCCCTCCTTTACTAAACTGTGTTCACTCTCATCTCCCATGAAGCCACTATGATTCAGCCTCCACTTTCTCTGTGCAAAAGGAAAAATCATGTTCTGTACGGAGAAGCAGGATATTGGCTGGAACTGCAGAATTATCACATGAGATTTTCACAAGCATCTAGAATTTCTTTCAGGTGAAAAAAGTCCTTGATTTTGAGAGTCTGTAGTACTGCAAGGAAGAGGGTATTGCAATTTTGTTGAACAGTCAGAATCCTAAAGAGAAAGTCCACAAATACTCTTCATACAATGTCCACTCTTGCACTCAGTTTTTTGGGTTTTTTTCCAATTTATGTTCTCTATAAATAAAGTCCAAGATACTGTTCAGACCCTTCTAGTATAAGTTATTTTCCTTGCACAACTCACTTCTAATAGCTCACTCAACTTCTAGACATAAGCTTACATCTCTAATATTCCAAGATCCATATACCCTCAACCCCTTCCTTCTCAGACTGCCAAAATTCCCCTCTCTTTCCTTTGCTATCCTAACTGGATCCTCTCAGTTTTAGAAAGTATTTTTTCAGCAGCCTATTTACACAGTCCTTCATACTGCCTGTCTTGCTGACAAGCTGGAAGCACAATTCTCCCCCTTTCCATTTTCCAGTGATTAGCAAAGGAGACAGAGGATCTGTCGATCCGTGAGGCTGTGTTTTTCAAGATTTGTTTTCAACTTCTCTTCAAGTAGGGGTCTGGGAGCAACTTTGGGCTGACTGGAGTGAGGGACTGAAGTGCAGGCAGAAAACAAGGAAGGGATGAGAAAGAATGAAGGGAAACATTTTTTAAGAGAGAGGGGAGTTGATTAGAGGGAAAACAGGAAGAGAAAATACTGACAGGCATGGATGTAAGACCAAGGATCCATCTACCCCATATCCTGTCCCAACAATGACCATATGCAGATGGTTAGGAATGAGTAAGAGCAGGATTAACTTCAGATATTTCCTTCTAGTACTCCCCCAGTCACCAATTATTATCAGTGCAAGAACTTCCCACAATATAGAGTGTTTCTACTCTTCTCTTTCAAGGCTGTAGAAAGTTTTCAACCCCCCCAAATCTTCTGGCAAAGAGACTCACAAATATGCTATCCCCTGCATGAGGAGCTATATCCTTATTCAGTTCCAAATTCTGTTCCTCCTGTCTTCATCTAACGGCGCCCACCTCTGGAATTGGAAAAGATATACACAACTGATCCTCAGACGTGTGTCCTTCACAAGTCTGTAAGTCTCCATCCTGTAGCTCCCAAGTCACATCTTTTTCAGTCTGCAAGAGTCTTGATCTCCCTCCTCACTCATCTTTCACACATTCCTCTCATTCTCTGAAATTCCTTTGATCCTTTTTGATGCTATTCCTGGTGTACCTCCCAGTTTGGCTGCACCCTTTGAAATGAAAGGGTCAGAAATGTTCATAGCATAAAAGGTGTCCATAATTTATGGATTTGTGGGTTATCATGATGTTCTGTACTGTGGTCTTTATGTCTTTCCTGGCAATTCCTAACACTTGATTTTCTTTCTGAGCTGCTCATGGTAGTGTTCACTTTCACAGACCCATCTATCACAGCACTCAGATCCGTCTTTGTAGTAATGATCAGCCAACAGCTTTTAAACATGTATTTTACATACGAAAGCAAGATCTTTTTTTCCTGTGTATCAGGCGCATTTATCTTCAGTGAATTTCACCTGTCACTTTTTCACTCAAAAACCCAGATTAACACAGTTCTGCATTCCATTGCAATCAGCCCCTCATCCTTACAAATCTGAATAACTTGTCATCATCAGCAAACACTGTCACCTCCTCACCACCTTTTCCAGGTTATTTCTGAACATGTTGACAAGTACAGACCCCAGCACCAGCTCCTGAAAAACTTCACTGATCACCTCCCTACGCTGCAAGAACTGGTTGTTCCCTCTTAACCTCTGTTTTCTATTTTTTAACTGAATATTTTTTTCTGAGCACAATCCTACCCTCACATGCCTGTTCAAAGCCTTCTGCAAAGGCTTTTTGAAAGGCATACACATAAAAGGAAAGAGGATGCTAGCTAAAGTTTGTATATTTTTGTAAAAGGTGTACTCGATCCAGCAATAGTACTCCATTCATAATCACTCCTAAGCACACACAGGGTTTGACCTGGTGCCTTCCTTTGGCCAGGAGCCCCTGCTAGTGCAGGAGCAGGCTTCTGGCTGCGGGCTGGGACACCCCACTGGCTCAGCGTGCGGGGCCTCGCTCACGTCGTGCAGTCCCCAGCCTGTCACACACTTTGTTTCCTATGGGCTGGGCCACACGGAGCACAAGATCAAGCAGAAACGTCCCACCATCTACGTGACCCTTTAAGTGTTTTTCCTTAAGGCTGGGTGTCAGGCTGCACATAGGAAAGCCGAGAGACCACCCTGTGAAGGCAACAAGAAGGAAAAAAAGAAACTGGGAAAAAAAATAAAAGGAAGAGCAAGTGAAAAAAACCCCCAACATAGGCAAGTGAGAATAAAAGCGTGATACTAAGCAGAGTATCCCTGACCATCTGGATCTTGCTGTAGTTCTTATGTTTGAAGACTGATCAATGACAAAATAAATAATACAATGCTTCTTGTTTTATTTTTTTTAAATTGATTTAAAGTGATTTGGAAACTAGCAAAAACTTGAAAGCTTAAGGTTCTGATTCAGCTAAGACCCATAATGAAGTAGTTTATACTTGCAGAATAAATTCATCAATGTGTAACCCTGTGGACAGACTGGGGCAAACTGTACTCAGTATAAAGCATGTATTTGTCAAGCTTATGTAACCATATGGATGTGCCAGATCTGATGCAAATGACATTTTGCAAACAAAATATTAAAAAGTACTTTGCAATTCCATAACAGTGACTGAAAACAAGCCAGTGACTGAAAACAAGGATATAGCTCTACTCAGAGGAAAGAATGTGTTCACAAGCAAGTATTGGCTTTTGGCTCCCAGTGGAAGTGCAGAATGAGATACTTGAGCATATTGCTTATTCAGGCTGAAGCAGATCAGATGCTGCATGACTCCTCTCTTTCCTTTGGCTTCAAGTTGCCTGGAAGTCCATGCTGCTGCAATGAACACTCGTGACAGTTCCTCTGCATTTTTTAAAGGTTATGTTAAAAACCACAGGGTTTCGCTTTTATTTACTGATTTATTTCCCCAACCACACCAAACTAAGGCAATAGCTAGTATGATTTTGGGTGTACTGGTGAGTACCTTTACATCACTAGATTGTTGTAAGATGATTTTTTTGTAGCACAGAGTTGAAGGCAGAAAGGCCACCAGCCAGATCCTCAGCCAGTGTGAATGTAGAGCTGAGGATTCAGCCACATGTCAGGTTAAACAAAGGCATTTTAGAGCTACCTGTTTGTTAATGGCATCTGACCTACTTATACCAGCTCCAAAGACCCAGACTTTCCCTTCCTGAAAATAGAAGGTGGCACAGGGAACAAAACCAGTCCCTGTGGACAAACTAATGGGCATCGATGTTTGCAGACATCCAACAATTAAATTTGGGTGGTTCAGTACATTCCTAATTAATTACAATTAACATTTGTTCTTTACTTGTTCATTTTACATACCTCACTGATGTTCCAAATCTGGTTTCCCCTGATCATCTATCCAAGCACATCCTAATGATTCTGCCTTTCAATCCCTTATTATTGCCCCTGACATAAACGATGCAGAAATGCAATTAGACTGCTATGCACACATGGCCAGCCTCCTCTTTCACTGGAGCTGCTGGGAGTCTGGCCATGCACTGTCATTACGATAGTTTCAGTCTCTCTGTATCTCTGCAGAACTTTCAAGGAACATCTCTAGTTTTTTCCCTCTCAGATACAGCCTGAGATTCAGCCCTCCATCTCCAATCTCACCATTAGGTGGTTTTATCACCAAGTAGAGCTCATGTCTTGACATTGTAGTAGGGAGAGCAGAGAATCACATACCAGTTTCCCCAATTACTTTGTTTTTGTAAGCAACTCCATAATACTGTTACATTTCTCTCTCCCCCTAGCAAGTAAATGCAGAGGAAAACAACAACAACAACAACAACAACAAAAAACCCCAACAACAACAACGAAAAACCCAACACAAAAACAACCAGATGCCAAAACCCCACAGATTGATGTGATGGCAGGGTTGTAAAATAATAATATAACATTCAGTTTGAGACTAAACAAAACTGATAGCTCAAGAGGAGGGAGGCAGCAAGGTGATGGGAGAGTTGAAACACCCGCGGTAAAATTTCAGTGTTGCAACAGTCTGCAGTTTCTGAAGGGCCCATCAGTCAAACCTTGGGCAGAGGTTGAAGATCTCTCTTGAACTACCCACATACAAATGTCCAGAGAGAGAAACTGGCCCCAAACAACACTACACAGCTGCTGAGCAAGCCAGTGCTTCCAGTGAGCAATAGAATCTCACATGCCTTTCTTGGCAATTTCTGCCAGGTCAGTTTAAGATAAACAAAATCTACTGAAGAGATTCAGGTCAAGAACCATTAACATCAAGCATGTTCCTGGCATGCAGACGCTTGTTCTGCAGCCTCGGAACTGATCTGTTTTAGGTGGATCCCAGCCTGCCTGGCTCTGGAGACTCTCAGCAAGCCCTGCTGCTGTCTGCCCCCATACACCTCTGCTGACAACCCAGCCTGAGACAAATTCAGGATGGATGGGATGGCTCCAGGGAGGTAGAAAAGAGGCTAAGGGGGCTGCTAGGCACTTAAGGACAAGTGTCCCTCTGGGCTGTGCCCTTCTATATCCACTGAACACCTGAGGGCTGCCCAGCCTGGGAATGTGCCTGTTACAGAGCAGCACCATATGCTGCAGTGAGACAGCCCTGGAAAAGCAGTTTCTCAATCATTTAAGAAAGACCAGTGTTTGGAGGTTTTTAAATAGCTTTTAATTTTATTTTGCGTTGGGTTTTCTACTGTCTTTTGGCTGCCATCTTTAAATTTAATAGCTCTGCATAAGCTTTAAAAAACCCCAGAACACTGCTTTTTGCCCCAGACAGATTTCCTTTACTCTTCTATGTTTCCTTCTTTGGGGTGAACATCAGAAGAGAATCTTTCCACCTACATACCTAGTTGGCTAACCAGTTAACCAAAGGTTGATTAATGGCAGGAGTTGGTTTAAGCAAAGTAATTGTAACAGAAAACAAAGAACAGGGAATTTTTAATTATGTTGATATTTCCACATTTCAAAAATTCACATTTTTTGACCAATTTTACCACTTTTTTTTTTTTTTTTTAAATTGCTATGAAGAAACTATGGAAGTCATTTTATTTGGCCAGTCTCTTGTAACTGGCCTGAGTGAAGCAGAGAGAAGAGTTATGCAAATTGATTGTAGCAATCAAAAAGCATTAAATTATATCTGCATTTAAAAGCAATGGAATTTATTGAGGTATTTTTAGATTTTTGTAACTGAAATATTGCCTGGAAAATAAAGTGAAAGTATCCACACAACCTAATGTTTGCTATTAAAGGAGACCATAGGCAACAGTCCTTTAAAAATAAAAGTATCTAACTTAGGCAGCCAGTCCCCTGCTTGCAGTGACAGTGCTCAAGTGGTGTGAAGTTAAGCACACATATAAATATTGGAGCAAACAAATCTTGGAGCCAATAGTGCACTGCAAGGTCCTTGCAGCAGCAGCATGTTTTTATTCAGAATGCACACTCTGTCCTATGACATGGGACTCAGAAATTTCCTGAGAATCTCTACTACCTCACAGTGAAGAGTAACCTGTGAGAGTTTATTGATTTAAAGTACATCTGTGTACAGAAACAAGCACTACTTGAGCACAAACAGAACAACATTTTAGTATTGGAAACCTAATGCTGGTTAGATAAATAAATAAATAAATAAATAAAAAGATGTAATGGCAGAACAAGATATGTTTCTTATCTCCTGTACAAGGTACATGCACATTAAATCTGTTGTTTAGGCAAACCTCCCATCACAGAAAGAGGGAACTATAATGAAATAGGTGGGATTAAAGGGTTTTCCAGTTCTTCAGGGAGAATACCTGAACCTGCACAGACATCAGCCTGAGCAAGGTGTGCCAGCTGCTGAGGTACTCCACTCTGCTCCCTTCCTGGAGCAGGAGACAAAATGTAATTACTCGGGTATTTCTGCCTTTCTGCAGTAGTAAATTGTCACATTATTCAGAGGGAGTCATCCCACTCCTTTTAGGCTAAACATTAAAAATGGTATTCTCCAGACTTCTTCTTCAACAAGTACTTAAAGGAGAAGGAAGAGGAGATGGTGAAAGGGAATCACCACAGAACAATTATGAAGGCAATTTGGAATCCAGTCTGGAAACAACATTGTAACAGAGCCAATAGCTGATTCAAATTGTTACATTTCTCCTTTGATCACCTGCTCAAGCACACTCCTAATTAGCATTTAATGGAATCTACAGTTCAGCACATTACTGAACACCTGCATGCAGATGTTAATTCCTCTTTCTGATGACACGCTCTGCTGTGCTGGAGTGCAGACCTGTGCTTGCTAACAGAAGGAAATATCTGACAACAGATGAGCGCCACCTCGACTCCCAAGGAAGAACCAACTGTTTCTACAATGTTGCACTGGGTTTCAATGCAGAGATCTCATAGTTGTGTAAACTCTTGAAACGAAAAGACCAAAATTTTTCATATATGCCTTTCTCAAGGTTTCTCTAGTTAAAAGATGTTGTGATTTCTCTTCTCTTACATCTATTAGCAAATATAAATTTTGCAACTTGTCCTTGTAAAGTAACATACCAGACAGAGGAAGTGCAGCTCTCACCTGTCCTCGAAATGGAGAATTTCAGGTAATACCTATTCCAGCAAGAGGAGAGATTGCTAGTGCCACCTCTTGGTGAGAAGGGCACAGAAAGAAAGCCACTAGCATAATCCCAAAGACATAGCGGTAAAAATAACTTGTGCTTCTAGGAAGGGCTGCCCACTATCTCATTGATATCAAAGCAATTACAAGTGTTCTTACTTTGATATGCTTAGTATTGAGACCCTTAGTATTGAGACGCCCTATTTATTTGAAGGACGTGTCTTGTACCTTTGCAATTAAGCATTTACTTAAATATTTGCCTGGTACTAAATCCCAATTCTATGAGAGCGTTAAAAGAGTGAAATCCTGGGGAATGTGATTATTCTTCAACTGGAACTGAGAAAATGTTGTGTCGTGAACTTGTTAGGTTTTTAAATATCTTCACTGGGCTGTGATCCAAACACCTTGCCTGTTTGAACCCTCCAATAGCAACTTAATGATAATGCTGCTGTGGAGGCTGAGTGTTAATCATTAAATTTGTGTCAGATTTCGTGATGCAGGAAGAGTTGTGGATACATGAGTCCACACAAACTCCTAATCATAAAAAACAGAGTTCAAAAGAAAACTAAAATGTGAAAAGAGGCTGAGTTGAGCACCACATCAGGTGGTGAATGGTAATTCAAGTAAGCTTGAATGGTATAATTTATTTGTTACCCTGTTTAAATATCTTCTGAAGAATGGTGGGTACATTTAACTTGCTGAACTGAACCTATGACTAAACATATTACAGGGCAAATCTGACCTTCATAATGGAAGAATTTTCTATGATGTTTTCTGTTGATTTCAAAAGAAAAGAAGACACATGGGAGTCACTGTTCATGAGAAAAGCATGGAGGAAAACTTCTCCATGTGAAAGCGTGTGAACTTTGCAAGACATTGTCTTCTCTCATGAAAATGCAAAAGCAATTATCGCTTCTGGACCAATATTGCATGCATGAATAGTAGTGAACTGTAAATAAACCCAAACAGCAATACCAAATAACAGCTCTGCCCTCCATTTTCTAATAAGGATGCAGAAAAAGTCAAATTGTGACTACATGTCCACTGAAAAATATATTGATAAAAAGTAGACAACTTTTATTAACTAAGCAATGTTTACAGCAAGCTTTATGCTCATTAAAAATTTAAGTGTAATAGTAAAAGAAAACATAATAAATACAAGTAAAGATGTTGTCCTACCTTGTTTTAGAATGGTTTTGTTTACAGGGATACCACATCCATGTAATTTTAGGTGGAGGAATACCATACACAGTGCATGTCAGCACTTGTTTGCTGCCTAGTAAATGCAGATTGGGATCAGGGAATGATGACACAGCCTTTTCGTATATCTGCGGTTTCACTGGAAAGGGTCAAGATTGGAAAGCAATTAAAACCAGCTTATTTCCAATGTATTGCACTATTATAAAAATACTACATTCCTGCAATGTGAGTAACAAGAAAAATCCCCAGAAGAGCAAAATAAAAACACAGTCCTGAGTCAAGTCAGACAAGTGGTCAGTAATGCATTTAAGTCATCAGGAACAAGTATGTGGCTATGGAAGACAGAAACACTTCTAATGAAAACCAGCGCCCATCTTCTGGTGCAAAGACAGGTCTTTCACCCTGTATATGAGGTTTGGATTTGGGTCCATGAAGGCAGTAAGAAAACCCACAATGCCTCAATGCAGTATTGGTGATAATGCAGCTCAAAGGAAACTGAGAATTTACATGGTGAGGAGAAGCATGGGAACATGTTGCAAACTTACCATTTACTGTAAGAGTGACTGTAAGATTCTTTGACAAGTTCCACTGTGGAATGGTCAGTATTATGGTGTAGTTTCCAGCATCCTCCTCAGCAACATCCTTGATGACTAATGAATAGTCTCTAACAATGTACCGGGCACATTTTTCAGCAGCAGGTAGCCCATCTTTTAACCTGTTTCATGGAATTCCAGAAATCAAAATTCTGAAAAATATTTCTGCTTAAACCACCCATGGCACATCATATTCCTCAATCTTTGGGAAGGGATTGGATTTCCAGTCTGAGGTTCTATTTACTAGAGACTTGTCCATTCCTTTCAAATAAGATTGCTGATATTCATGAATCACTTTAGGGAATACTATTCTATATATTGAAATTAATAATAAGAATCCGATGGTATGATATTTGACAACTGCTGAAAATAAGAATCTATGAAATCTATGAAAGAATCTATAAAATAAGAATCTATGGTGTTTGAGAGTTGCTGAAAATTGCAACTCTGTCCCTGAGGATCCCAGTCATCCACGGCTGTGACTGCCATTTAGTCTAAAAAACACCCATTTTGGCTAAGAGTTGGTCACAGAAATAAAGGTTGCACCATCTTGCACTGGCCATTTCTCTATGACCTCAGAATACATCCTGGGACAAAGTATTACAGTACTTTAAGCACAGCTGTGATTTTAGGAAGAGGAAGAGTAAGTAGATTAGATAAGCACTCAAGAATCAGATATCCTGCTATCAAGTGAATGTTTTTAAAGATAACAGAAAATCAACATAGAAAGCACTAACTGTTGCTCACACAGATTCCTGAAGCAAAAAATCAAAGTCTAAAATACAGTGTAAAGTGCATTTTAACAAGCTGCAAGAAGGTTAACATGATGTTAGTAGGAGGGTGCATCATTCATTATGATGATGGATTTGATCTAAATGATTCACAGCTATTAGTAAGTATTTACAGAAAACTCTTGCTGTTATTAGAGGAGCACTAAAATTTGGTCAAAGGATTTATGGATTTAGGCCTTTCACTGTATGTGTATTTTACAGAACCACAGAATAGCTGCAGCTGAAAAAGTCTTTGGAAGTTATTTGAAAAAGTCTTTGGATGTCTAATGTCCTATAAAAAGCAAAGTCAGAAGGTTGCCCAAAACCATTTTCAGTATGGTTTTGTGTATCTCCAAGAATGGAGACTCCACCACTGCTCTGGACTATTTATTCCATTGTTCGACCAACCTCAATTTTAAATTTAAAAAACCTTAAAAATTTATTAAAATGTCTGGATAATTTTTTAGTTCAGAAGTTTTGGATCTATATGTATAGTCAACAAACCCAAACACTGGAGAAACAGAAAATTATATATAAATGGCTGCCATCAGTGTCACAGTCACCCCTTAGTTTTCTACATGGAGCCATAAGTGTAAAGGTGTTGTAAAACAAGACAACACTTTTGCAGTAAAATTAATTCCTGGCTGTAACATGAACTTCCACTGTTCATGTATGTATGGCTTGTTTTCTTAATCAGTCTTGTCATAGATTCTTTATTAAAGTTCAATGAATTGAGCCAGAGCTACTGGTGTTTAAGATTATTTAAACAAAAAACTCCTTGAGATCATGAATAGATAACATTGTTACATATGAAAGTGGTTTGGATTAATTAAAAAAAAAGTTCCAAAAATTTCTTAGCACAGCATACATGAGACAAAATGAACGATCCAGTGAATGCTCTGCTGAAGTAGATCTACAGCCTGCAGATCACTACATAACAATACCACCTTCCATTTTTTTGCAATAGTGCATGTCTGTATGACTCAAGTTGATCATTAATTGTAATGAAAGCCTTCTTTTCTTTCTCTAACTGTCTGAAAAGCAAGTTCAGGTCTTTTATCTAGGTCTGAGTGAAGCTCAGAAACATGCAACACTTCAGTCAAGGCTGGCAGAGATGTTTAGCTGCAGACTGTCCATTGATTTCAAGAAGAAACATCCAACCTGTTTGAGGATCTCAGCTTTAAACTTCCATATCTCCTTTCTCACACTTGCAAAATGGAGGTAAACGTTCTCATAAATTGTTAGAACCCCAGGCAGCTCTGAAACGTCGAAAAATCCTCCCCAATTCTATTATGAAAAGATGTTCTGGATGCATATGTGGAAGTAACTGTTGTCCTACCATATAACCTCTGGAGAGGGAAATGCCTTCACTTTCACTGACAAACGATAGGATTTTCTTCCAGCTACAGCCTCCAGCGCAGTTTTCTTTCGACGTTTCAAATTAATGAACATTTTATCTAAAACAAAATAAAAATATGCTTTGTATTACTGATTTTCATCCTGCAAAAAGAGTAGCTCTACTAAAGAAAATGTGACTCAAAATAAAAATTATCTCTAATAATTTTGATGCTCCCACACGTTAACAGCAAGAATAGAGCCTAACCTCCTGGAGATCTATAAAATAGAAAAGAATACCACAAATATACAAGAAACTCAGATGCAGTTCCCAGGGCATGAATCTGCTTGGAGAAGATACACTCTAGCCAAATTCACATTGTGCTCCAGCCAGAAAAAAAGGCACAAGAAATAAAATGGTCTGTAGTATGTGGGAGGCTGAACTGAGGATGATCAGATGACCTTTCCACTTCTACAGGCCAAGAATCAATGAATGTTCCAAAAGAAAATATTTTGCCAGAGAAGATTTAAGGGACCTTCAGAGAAATAGCAAAGGAAAAGGCAGAAACTTTCTGTATCATTGGTAAACAGCTGTTTCATCAAACAAACAAATCTTTGTGACTTCACTGGAATAATATCAACCTGCTGGAATTTGCTCTTTTCCAGAACTCTGCCCCATATTGCTCTGTCCCGTGTCTCCAACCCTCTGCCAAGTCATACAATATTACCAGAGGCAATAAAACATTAAATTCATACAATACATTGGAAAATATCTCTTTCTCCCCTGCCAACCCATGCAAATTAAAACATTCAAAGTATAAAAAATGTTTGAGTGTCCTTTTGATGGTACCTACAATGCAATATTTATTCACGTTATGAACTGCATAAGGATGGTGGATATCCATTAAACAAGTTCAACATTTAATCACACTTACCACATACATTGAAAATAATATGCACAAGATAAATAAATAGTTCATCGATACAAGTCAAGTTATAAGGATACAGCGCTGATTCTGCAAACCTTTATTCACACAGGCTAATATGGATATCCTGTTGATGGGGCTGCTTATGTGAATGCAGGCTGACTTCAACAGTCCCAGCTTCTCTGACTCTAATTTTAATCTAAACCTCAGTTTCTGACAGACGCAGTTTATCTGTTTAAGATACAGTAAGTGGTTATTATGATTCATCCAATGCTCCCAGTGTCTTATTCCAGAGCTTAAATAGAGAAAATGGGTTGAAATCCTCTCTAAGAATATCAACACAGAGTGCTTAGACCATACTTCCAGATAGGAGAGAAAAGATACACCACTGAAAATGTGTAACAAATCCATATTTTGACCATGAGTCATCTGCTGTAGCAGACACCCACCAGCTACCTGGTCTTTAACCCCAGTGTTGCTCCAAAGATCCTGGATAGTTCTAATTGTAACAGGGTGTCTCAAAGAAGGTCACTTCCCAAAGAGTCCCAATGCAAAAAAGTCCTTATTCATATACATTTAAAATAATATCAGAAATGTCCAGATTTCACAGAAGGCCCAGACAAATCATAAGGAACTTGATCAAGCGTCCTGCTGTAAAACCATATTAAAGATTTGCATTTTCTGAAAGGTCTACCAGCTACCAGCTCCATGTAGAGTTGGGGTATTTATTTCTTCTTTAGTTTTTCATAGAAAGAAATGCTTAAGTGCCATAGAAGAGCAAGTGGGATTCTTCTCTTTAAATTACGTTTGTACCTTCTTTTTCCCCCCAAGCTAGAGTTTCCCTGATTCAGAAACCTAGAACTGACTGAAGACAGTAGCATCACAATATTTAGCAGGCGAAGGTGATGAAATTGAATATTAACATGTCTATTGCAAACAGTACAATATAGTCACGGAAGAATTTGCACGTTTTCCCTCCTGGAGTGCTCCCCTCCCACATTTCCCTTTTTCTGCCTGCGATGAATGTGCTACAAATTGGCTTCTACATTCTGTCATGATGTACAGCTACCACATGACTGACCTTGGTACAGGAGCATTGAATATTCTACAAATGTGCCCCACTTCTTACCATAAACAATGACGGTTGTGTTGACGGCCTTGATCGACGGCCCGCTCTTCACGTGGCAGGTGTACTGGCCTTTATCAATGTCCCGCACCCTGTCCACAACAAGGATGCTGTAAAAAATGTTGGCCTCTGAATTCTTCTGGTCAATACGTTGAGTTACAGAGCCTCTTCTCCTTGTCTATAAAAGCCAAAGAAATGAACAAGAAAGAGCTCAGTCAAACCACTTTTCATGACTATTAAGATATTTTTATTTTTCTGTACTGCCATCATAACTTAATAAAAAAAATTCCCAGATGCCTTTGTACAGCACAGGCAAGTAAAAGATGCCTAACATTTCCAGAGGGTTAACAATAAAAAATATAAGCAACCTGAAAGAGCAATTTATCCCTGTCTTCACCCAAATTGTCATGGCATCTGAACCAATACTTTCCAGAGGAAGATCCTCCCTTTTGTATAGCCTGTCATATGAACATGCCCAGCTCCCCCATTGCCACCGTCCAGCACTGCTCCTAAGTGTCCCTGAAGGCGTGATACATAGAGCAGCACATAATTTGGTGCCTGGATTCAGTGCCGTAGGAAGCAGACACATAGAAGAAAAGGACACTGACACAAGGAGGGGAGAATTCTGGAAACGCTACAGGCGGAAAAGGGACTGGATTTGGCAAGGGAAGAGCAGGGTGGAACTGAAGATAATGTGACTCTGAGGAGTTATTTCCTGCAACTCCCCCTCAGCATTTGGCCTCAAAGTTTATTTAACCCACGACATTGTTGATGTCTTATAAACACTGAGCACCCTTCAGTTACCATCTAAATAAAAACAGAGCACAATTTCACAAGTGTGGTGCCCAGATAGGGCTTGGTAGGGCAGCAACGAGCAATATAATATATTTGGAGCATTTCTTGTTGCTAAGTTGTTTATTTCTGAGGTGAAAAAATGCCAGGGAAAATGGCTACAGCAAGCAATAAACAATTGCATTAATCTTCCCTATATAATGCAATCATAATTTCAGCCTGTGATTAGATACAATGAGTGACATAATAAACGATCTTGACTTGAATCACCAGCATAAATCAAACTGACATGAAAGGAATGGGAGTTGTAAACCTTAAGCTAATGTCAAATTTCTTATCAGTTTTACACGGACTCCCTGGCAGTTATTCTGTAAGTGACAAATATTTATGAGGATGCTCCCAATGTGGGGGGTGGAGAAACACATTCAAGATCATTCCTGTAGTTGTCAAAACAAGAGGATTGTTCATGTGACACATAACAAATGAGATTTTGGCTAGCTAAATCAAAATATCTTTTCTAAACATGCTCGAATCGGGTGCCTGACTGTCTGCCAGTCTTTGAAATGAATGTGTTGAGAAGACAGCCTCACTGAAAACTTTTTTGTCACAAGAGAAAGCCCCTGCCCCGGATGGGGTGATAAATTTCTCTTGTTTCATCAGGTTGAAAAGAAGCTCCCAGAGATAAAACAATTCTAGCGTTTGCTTGTGATTATGCAATATAACCAGAGCACATTGTGTAAACATGTTTACTTATGAAATTAAGCATCAGAAGGAAAAAAAAGAAACCTTAAGAGATATGTCAGCAAGGGTCAAAATGATGGAATGCAAACAACGGCAAGTATTCCGAGGCAGAATTCCTCCCGGGATGCTAGATGCAGCGTGATCTGTGGGAAATCTCTGGTTTTTTCTTTTCAACCACAGCACTCACCTCTCCAGGGTAAGTCCATGTCATCTGCACTCTGGTGTTCCAGGCTGCAGTGACAGTGCAGTTAATTGCCAGGCTGTCTCCCTTCAGCAGCTTGACGAGACGTGGGGTGCTTAACTGAACATCAAAAATGGTGTTGGCTGCATGTAACAAAGAGGGAGGACAATTAGTAAGGGCAGTAGGGCAGGGGACTTTCTGAGGGACAGGGGGTGGAGAATGCTACCTACTTTCTCTGTGCGTCAGGTACTTGGTGCTGTAGGTGTGCCCACCGATGGTTGTCTCGCAGCTCAGGAGCCCGATGAATTTGTAAGTTGCCTTGGGTATTCTGAAGCCTTGCATGCTGTCCCAGATTATTGTCTTCCCATCAGGAATCAGGGTTTCTCGCGGAATCTGGAAGTGCCAAACACACATCATGAAAACAACACATCCTTGTGTCTAGTCTCTAATCAAAGTAGCCTATTTAAAAAAGGATGGAGAGGGGAAAGCACCCAAGAAAATGCCAATCAACATGAAAAGGATGACATCTAATGATGTGGGGTTTTCAAATCACATTTTCGTCATAAAATAGAGGAAAAACGCGGGTGAAGAATGCGAATGTTGCATTTGTTTCCAGGATTTCATTATTTATAACAGGATATAATTTATGACACAATGGATTGACACTACCATTAGCTTCAGCATTTGGGCTGCTATTCTGCTGGCTCCTGCTTGGCAGCTAAAGCGCTCATCTCCAGGAACCTTTGCAATTAAGTATCCTTGTTTCACCAAAGAGAAACAGATACACCCTTTTCAATGGAGATAACAAATGGACTTACTTTGTTGTCATTTTCTGCTTTAAGAAATTCCTGCCAGGATTCAATTCTATGCATATCATATTTATTTTGCTTAAAAGACTTTAAAAACAAACAAAAAATATTGCCATGGGGGATCAAATGTTCACTTTGTCAGCAGTTCAAGTTATCTTTTACATTATGATCCTTTGCATTTTAAGCCCCATTTTAATAAGGTATAAAGAAAATCCAATGTCACAGCCATTGAAGCTCAGACAAAGCCTCTCATTTTCAGATCATGCTATTTTGTTATACCTTATTGATGGAATAAATGCCACCATTTAGATAGCACAGAGATCAGCCATGAGTACAAGGCCTGAATATGCCTCTACTTTGATAAAACCTGTTTTAATAGTGAAAATAAGATATTTTTAAAGATGGCACAGAGCGGAGTTTAAATGAATTACTGTCATAAGGAAAGATCCCTGGATCAACTAAGCATCTTGCAGCACTTCCCTTCCCACTGTGCACCAGTCTCACTGTGTCCCTTCATGTCTTTTTTCCCCTTTATTTGAGCAGAGGACTTATGTTTTGGACAGCCCTTTCCTTCCTACAGGCAAAGCCAGCATGGGTGGCTGTCAAGAGTCTGGGGGAAGCATGAATGTCTATCTCCTTCCCGTGTGGTACAACTTCTCTCTGCAATGTGGCACCCTCGTGGCTGCCTGCTCAGCCTCTGCAGAAATACACCCTTGAGACCACAGTCACTCTCCTCATGCCATTTCCTCCAAAATAACCAAGTGCATGATGAATCAAATGAACAATAAATACAGAGCACAAAATGACATGGTCCTTATCTTTACAACAGCTGATAAGATGCTATAATAACCATGCAAATCACAGAGAAGTGTGTGTAGCACACACACAAGTAAAGCCATTGCATTACAGCCTGCTGGCTACCATTCAACCATATCTTGGTTCCTACGAGCTCCACTGTGATTCCTGTTCTAAAAAAAAAAAATCAACTTTGGTGCAACTTGTTCGTAGTTATGTTTTCAAGAGCTTCAATTGGATTTCTCCTCTTGCTGCTTTGGTAGAAACCAAAGTATTTCAGAGCATATTTCTGTATAGGTTTTCATGAAGAAAGTGAAGTCAGAGGGTCAGAGTTTTCCTAGACTGGTATTTCCCAGGGAATGCATTCACTGCACATTCATTACTTAATTGACGTGTTACTGACTTTGTATTAGCCTTACTCCAGGAATACAAAAGTAACCAAAACACCCAGAAGAATCCTATTTTGCAATTTGTAATTCTGTGAGTTGTCTGGATGTCCACTAGGCTTACTTATCCTGGAGGCAAATCTTTGCCTGTACAGTTTACTCATCTGACACCCCTCAAAACCACTAGAGCTACATCTTTTTTTGTATAATTTTTTTCAGCTCAAAGATTAAGAAGTTACACCCAGCCACCTGTAAAAACATAACACAACACTAAGTTACTCGAAGGAAAACTTCAGAAAACTGAGGTCTCTGACTAGCAAAAGACCACTGTGACATAGCTGATCTCTGACCAAATCTCAGGGGGAAAAACCCAAGATGCTGCGACAAGTCCCTTTTGGAGGGTGGAAATACCAGGACCTTGTCTCAGATGAGAAGATGGATGGAGGCTGGGTGCTCAGCCTACAGCCCTTCACAGCTCTACCCTCTCTCCCTGCTTGCTTCAGTTTCTTACCCAGCTCTTCTCCATGCTGTTCTCTGCCAACCCCACTGGCTCAGATTACCTGTTTCCCACCCTCAGAGAACCACAGTTGTTTTGCTCTGCCCTAAACCAGCTTTCAGACCAGCAACTAGACACGTGGTATGGTCATCACCATGCTGATCGCTGCACGGATGGTACAAGACAGAAGGTCCAAGAATCACACAATAATTTAGGTTAGAAGGGACATCCAGAGGTCATTTGGTCCTGCCCCTGGGCAGAGCACTGCCAGGGTAGTTCAAGGCCCTGCCAAAAATCTTGGCCAACTCTTCTCTCATCACAGAGAGAAGTAGAAAACCTATGAAGAAACACAGTGAGACTTCCACTGAAGCAACAGAAGATAAATTCAGCAACAATAATAGCTTTCAGATGGGAACCAACAGTGAGTCAGAGGCATTCAAAGAATCAGCTTGTTGCGACGACTGCATTAACATGGAATTTATTGTCTACATACTAATCTTTGTGAACCATATCACTGTGGCTCCCAGAGCATTCTTGGCCTTTTACCTTCTTTGTACTTTGTTTCAAATGCAACTATTTTTGGTATAGGCTGTGCCTCCTTCTTTGCTCAGTCTTTGCTGAATGTCTATGGCACCTGGTGGCACTAACACGGTACAGTCACATACTGTGAATGTGTGGTCAAGAGTTAAAGTCAAGCTGTGGTTCCCCACATCTCCAAAGGCAGTTTATACTGGAAAGGGACAACTAAAAGTTTAATTAAAATGTACATTAGAGTCTCAAATGCTTATCTTTTCTTTCATGTTTCTCTTTCCACCAGTTTGGGAAGGATTGAGCTGGTATTATTAAGAATTTAGATTGTCCAGGTGATTGTGATTCACAACATCCCTTGGGGTTTTTCCACTTTTTATTCCTTGTACTGAAGCTTATTTACTTCTATTCCTATGAATGTCATTGTCATTTTATGATAGAGAATCCAAAAGGATTCTCAGCAAACAGATGGATTAAATCATTGTATCCAAAAGTGATACGTTCTCCATTTATCAAGATAAGAGCAAATGAAGAGGTAAGAGAAGTGCACAACTTACATGCAATAAGTTTTATCTTATTTTATGGATCCTGAATGAGGCTGCCAAAATCATGTTGATAGGAATGATGATTTCAGAGGCTCTGAATATCTAACTATTATGCATTAGATCAAAACTATTAATTGATTTCACAATTCTTCATATGATAAGGAAGAGAAAAGGCCATCAGCTGCTGCAAATAAAGGTTATATTGGGACCTGAATTTGAAATAGGAATTAAAAGCTTCATCCTTGTTTCCCAGGCCATGTTTTATTAGCTTCTTGATTTTTGAAGACCTCCCCTCCTATGTTGTGATTGCCATGCTATAAATTACAATCTGCACATATGTTCAGCCTGAAAATGAAAGCAACACAGTATATAAAAAGGTTTGACTAAGGTAAAGAGGAAGTTTGAGTAAAAAATAATTTGTAGTGTTGAAGATTAATAATAAAATTTTCCCACATTGGTCCACTAAAATTAAGAAGTAGCACTGCAAAGAAACGATGCTGGAGGCTGTGCTCATGCAACGGTAGGGAGCCCTTCCAGAAGAGAGAGATTATTAAAAATACTTTGTATTTTTACTTCCTGGCAATATAAAAGGCAGAACCTAATGACACTAAAGCTGGGATTTTCTTTCCAGTTCCAGAGGACTGTATTATGGGGACACCAATTTCTTCCTTTATCACTGATGAAAAACACAAAATAGCTCTTGCCATTTCTCCAGCAGCAAAATGCCTGCAGCTGTGGAATGCATTTAACACATCTCTTAATTGCTATGTGAGTAGAACCTTGCTGGAATCTTCATATAAGGGTGTCATAGAAGATAAATAAAGAAAGATATGATGCAATGCATTGTAGCTTACATGCTTCAGGAAATTCTAGGATTAATTAGGGAACACATTTATTTTTCCTGGAATGCAAAACATGTAAGCAAGCAATCCTTTCTTTCAAGACTTGGCTCCACCTCCTCTTTCTCCTTCTGAGAGTATTACATCTGGTTTTGATGATGTAAAGCTGTGCCTTACACTACAAGTCCAACCTAAAAGCAAGTTGATACAAAAAAAAGAGAGTAGCTATATTTCAATCTTCTCCAAATAAGGAGAATTTTTTTTAAAATACTGTTTAATGAGAGAAACTTGACAGGAATTTTCTCAGCTAGAAATCTAATACACTGAGATTTCAGATGCAACACTACAGTGCCCAAATAAATTCCCACTTTGCAACCCTCCTTCTATCGAATGCTAAGTCTCATTTGCTTGTGCATCTTCTTGCAGGAGAACTGTGTGTGTGTGTTTGTGTGTGCATGTGTACCTACACACATAGAGCAATGTCCTGGGTCAGATCACTTTCTTTTCTTTGCATTTTGTTCTCTTTCATGGGACTTAACAGCTGAAAACCAAGCAGCAAAATCAGTATCTATATTAGCAAAGCAGCACTTGAAAGAATTGATAAAATTTGTGGATGATGTAAAGCTCTGCATTCAAAGGATAATGGAAGATTTGTGTTGCACCAGACAGGCATCTATTGTTTGGCAATAGCATGTTATTCTATAAAGAGACAAACCTCTTTTCCTTTTAACAGTGATGAACTTCCACTGCCACTATGTACATAATTCTCTTTATTTAGAAATAAAACTTCTGTGCCACCTCCACCTAATTTTTAAGCAAAAAAAGGTACTTTTAAAAAAGTGCCCCATTCTCTGTCTTGATACCAGGTACTTTACTACATACTTATGGTTCTCTTAGCTCTCCATGTAATTCTTAAGGCACACAGGAGACAAATGTTTTCCCAAAACATGGAAATATATTTTCGGGGTTTGTTTGTTTGTTTGTTTGTTGCTAAAACTAGTCCCACCACATCAAACTTTGCAGTTTCCTTGCAAAGTTTCCCCACAAAGGAAAGCCAACCCTTGTCTAAGTGTGCTCATATGCAAAAGGAAGCAGCAGAGTCTCTGGTGGGAGTGAGGTAGGGCAAAGGCTTGCAAAGATCCTTGTACAGCCACAGCAAGTCTCCAGGGACTCACTGGCTGTTCCAGAGGACAGAAGAGGAAAAGGGAGGAAGGGCAGGGGAAGAGGTGGGAGGAAATCTCTTCTCTAACAAGAAATTCCTTCCTGGGATTAAGAAACCTTTGCCAGTGAGGATTTAATAAAGTAGTATGAAAAGTTCAAGTTTCTTCAGAAAATTCCCCCCATTTGTAGGAGAGTTGATGAAGCCCTTCTGTGCAACACAAAGCCTCCAGGGTTGAAATATTCCTGAAAACATTGACACTCAGAAACGTTGATAAGAAATATTAAATTGTTAAAATACTTCAAAAGCATTACAATAGCTGTAAACAAACAAACAAACAAACAAAAACATCAACCACAGTAACACTTTCAGAGCATGCTTGGATAGAGATACCTTTTTTAAAGTAACAGCAAGGTTTGGTGCTGTGACTCTGCATGGAATGATCATTTCTCTTCCTACAGCCATGTTTATTATTTTAGGTATATCACTGTGCATCTCTACAAATGGATTGCTCGTATCTGCAAAAGAAGAAAAATAAAGGTTAATATGTGAACTCTTAAGGCAGTGTATGGGAATTGTAACACTGCATACAGACTTAAAAAACAGACTAGCCCTGTCTGTAATGAAACCTAAACAAAGTCCTAAAATCAATATTCCATTTACTTTCATCAAAACACATTGATCAAACTATTTTTTTAGTATTTGAAGATATTTATCATTCAATATCAGCACTTTGAAATCTTCTTTAAATTTCAGGACTTCAGTTGAAGTCCATTTTTTCCATTACAGCAACACCTCTACAGCTGAGATATGTTTCTTATTTCACGGGATTTGTATCTTTTTATCACCAGGAAATGAGTTGAAATCCACTTATCAAGAATCCCCTACAAAAGACACCTTCCTGCTGTCTGCAAGGAAATTGGTAGGAAAAATTCATAGTGACTGCATCAAGAGAGTCTACTGTGATTATCCAGCCGTATTTTCATCTCTCAGAATATGGACTAGAGAGAGTTAATTCTTCTCCTCCTTCCCACTACCACAATACCTATGTGTCTCTTTTTGATGTGACAAGGTAAATGAAAATGCCAGGAAAACATTAATTCCTCTTGACTCAAAGCTAAAGCTTGGCAGAGTAATTTACCGTCCCTTGAACAATCCCTTTAACAAAGGGCATTGTCATAAATAGCTTGCGCTGGGAACGGGGAACATTGCTGCCGCTATTGTTTGGACCACTTAACAAAGAGGGGCTCAAGCCACAGGCTCTGACTCCAAATCTTCTTTGCAGGTGTTCAGATCTGAAGTTTCAGTTTGACTCACATCGCAGATAGACTACCTCCAAATTCACATAAGGTTTGGTTTTTAACTCCTAAAAAAAGTGGAACATTAAGATCTTAATTCTGTGCTTATCTACAGCTCTAATGTTTTTTCAGGCAAATCCCATTATTTTCACTCAGTCAAAAATCTTAGAAATAACAATGGCAGTCTTTCTTGGATAAGAAATCAGTAAAGCCAGCAAGAACCAATCCCTTAAAAAACCTCGAACTCCAACACTTGGTTCAAGAGTTCTGGCCCCAAACTTCTGCATGTTGGCCTATGTTCACTCAAGCAGTTCTTCAAGTAAGTTACTTTTGCCTGTCTTTCAAAAGTATGATATGCACTTCCCAGGGTCATCAAACTGTTCTGCCCTTAGGATCCTCTTTTCTTACTATATGCAATAATATTTTTGTTTGAGACATCAAACAGGAAGAGAAACAGATTCTGCTCTAATTTATACCGGTGAGAATCCTAAGGCAGAGGATCTCAAATGTACTCCAGGTTAGAGAAAAAGTTTTCCTAAAGCAGTTTAATGAAACTGTTATACAAACTTTCTGAAATGAAAACCACGAAGTATTATTTAATAATAGGTATTAAATGTCCACAGAGATAGCGAAAGGAACTTATGAGTAATAGAGGATGCATATGTAATAAAACATGCCCTGAGGACTTGTTAGGCCGATGTTTCCTCTGCAGTACGATTCAAGGAAAGACCAAGAATGAACCTGTTTGTAGCACAGGGAAAAGAACCTTTTTTGTTTCAGGGAGTGCAGCCACAGAAGAGGTCACCTGCCCCTTAACATCACCAGACAAACCTATTTACTACTCCCCAAAGACTCATTTGTCTTTGTCACAAAATTAAGAGCTCCTGCCCAAAAGCAGCAAGCTTTGCAAAGTGGTTTCCTGTACCATAATCTCCAGATCATTGTAAGTGTGAGGAAGAGCTGTTCTGGGGACTGCCGGTGCTGTCTGCAGACAGAGAATCACCACTGACTGATGCCAATATCGAGGCAGTGGGGGTTGTGCAGCTCAGACCTCGCAGGATTCCTGCCCATCTGAAGGCAGGGACAAGAAATGAGCATAAAACACCATGTTTGGCTTTTCTTTCTTCTTCTTCAGTGGAAATGCATGTCCACGCCTGGAGAAGTCAACAAAGTGCTGTATAGGAGTGGCCTAAGCGCCCTGGCTGCCCTTGGTGGGGTCCAAAGCTGGGTCACAGCCCCTCCTGGTACACTCCCTGCCGTGTGCGCCGAGGCGTCGCCGTGCCCCCGCTATTCGCGTGCAGAACTCCCATTGACATCACCGGGGACTTCCGCCGTGGGCCAGAGGGCAATCGATGGCCCCGAGTGCTCCAAATGTCTTCCTGCTTTTGATTAAAAGAAATACGCATCATGTTTCCTAGCACAGTTTTGTTTTCATAATGAGCATGGAGGCTTTTCCTGATTCCCTTTGATTTTATTCTCTTTCCACCTTAAAGGCCATAACGGGATACTCTTGGTGCCTCAAGATCAGAGTCTGGTGCAGGCTTTACCAACCTGGATCAAGCAAAGCTGAACACACAGCAGCGCCAGGGCAGGTTATGCCACCTTGGCAGGGTTTGCCAACAACATGGAATACTTCTGTCCCCCAGGCAATAGCTCTCCTTGCCTTTTTTTTCCCCCTCTTTCCTTCTCATCACAACTGCAGCTACTGCCATTAGCTCCCACTACATTTCCTCTCAATTTCTTCCTGAGGGGAGGTGAATGAACCTTCCCCACATAGCTGGTTGGCAGCACATCTGGCATCACTTGATTTCCCACCAGCAGTCTTTTGGGCCAGCTCCACTCAATTCTATGTTCAGAAAGCTCTGGATGTAAAAGAAACATCACAACCTGACCTGTCTTGAAGACCACATCCAAGTTACACATTCAGCTTCATTGGGATTTAGAATGGAAGATCCAAGGGGGTTGACCTTGTTCTTATGAATTATTGATTAGGGTTGTCAGTTTATTTTGATTTGGTTTTTTTCTTTTCAGACCTGACTGTGAGGTTAGCAAAATGAAAGCTGGACAGCCAGAATATTTACATATGTTAAAGGTTACTTTAAAAATCAGTTTAGTGTATTTTTAAATTATGCCTAGAATGAATGACTGTGTGCTGGGTTGACTGTGTTCCTTATAATATCTCTCAGTTACAATCAACATGAAACCACAAAGAGCACTCATGAAATCACAAAATCCATGAAGGTCATTTGCTATATTGTTAAAGAGCATAAATAGCAGCTTTTTTGCTAAGCTGTTTGGCAGCCAGATAAAAACTTGATAAGAGACTTAGCACAAGCAATATTATGTCTGGTATCAGTAACCTCTCTAGGCTATTTATGGGGTTTGCATAAACAACTAAATTAGCCAACATTGAAATGCCAGTTTCAGAAGAGAAGGAGAGGTTTTTTCTTTCCACAAGCTTTAGCTACTGTTCTTGTTTTGTTTTATTTTTAATAATCTGAACTATGTAAGTCAGAGGACTTACACATACATTTTCAAGAAGAAAAGTCTCTGCAGGAAAATCTAAGCTCCTTGAAATCTCTAAAACCTTATCCTCTGAAGTTCTTCCAAACTACCTACTTACACTTGGCTCATCCTTAAGATTCTTTGCAGGCTAAAAGAGGTGAAATATTTTCATCACATTCACATAACACCCTTTTTTCCTCATGCATGTGAAAAGGACCATAGTTTTGAGTAAAGAACAGAAATGCAGACTTCATTGAAGTTCATGGGCCATTTGCCATATTCCTTTTCCATTAAAGGGATTAAACCTCCTTAACTTTATTTATCCCAGACAAATTATTGGGGCTGTTCAGAAGTAATTCCAAAAGAATCTTGCATACCAAGAGTCATTCCAGCCTCACTTGTTCATCTGCAATACAGACTTTTCTCACTGAGCTAGGAGCCAAACAGTTAGTGTTGTGCCTGGTGAGAAAAGGGGAATTTTGCAATGGGACTCATCTGACCTATTTTAGACATCTGCTTTACCATGAGATGAATCATGTCCTAGGAAATGTGTCTGTTGAACCAGCTCATATGCCTAATTTCCTTAAAGAAAAACAATCCCATTTTGTACGTCTTATTCTAAAAGAAAGATTGTTCCACTCTTGCCTCTTCTTACCTGTAAAATAACACTCTTCAAATACAAAATATGTCTAAAGCTTGAAAGAAATCCTGAGATATGAAGTATTCCCCTTCTTTTTTGTTTTTCTTTCTTTTACCTGGACTTATATGATTATTGATTTATATCTAGAACACATCCAGACACAAAGAATTTCTAATACAATTATACAACAATTTTTAGGCAAGATTGGTTTGTTTTCCTTTGAAACCAGTTATACTACGCTGCCATTAACATATGACCATGACACGAATAAAACACAGTTCAAAATGTCCTGGAAAAAATAGCCATATTAGCCAGGAAATCCATGATAGAGCTGTCACTATGTTCAGCAAGCAATCCCTAGAAAGGCTAACGGATATTAGGGATGCCCTTTCAGATGTATCCCTCCCTTGTGATGGCTCACCCTGGAAAGGTGTTTCAGTAGGAGCTATGAGCCTTGTTGAGGGAGAGAGACCATGGAGGGGTGAGTGCAGAGCATTGAATGCCGCCAAAGCTCCTGCACAAGCCCTGCTCTGCACGGTGTCCTGTGATAGGGGCCCATGTACGCGCAATGACAAAAGCGCGGCAATTATAGGCCATTGACGTCAGCAAGTCCTAGAGGTCTCTGTTTTGTAACAGGAACCTCATTAGAAACTAAAAATGTGTCCGCATACTTGATACAGCTGCAACATAGTTTAATTCCAACGAGTTTCCTCTCCTTAACAGAAGCGCTATCATAGTATTGACCGTGACGGTGTAAGCCAAAACCATATTGCTCACATGTTAAAACTGTGCCAAAAGCAAAGACAAAAAAAAAGGCACAGGGGAGGAAGAGTTTCCCAGGCTTTAGCAGGTTCTTTTATCAGTGCATTATTTGTAAATAAGAGGAAAAAAGAAAAAGAAGAAAAATCTCCCTTTCTGTTAGCTCTCGGGGTGTTTTGTCTTACTGGTTTTTTACCTGTTTAATTATTTTGACTTTGATACTTCTGATGTAAAGAGACCCTTTTGCAGAGCTCTTTGGATACCCTCCATGTTCTGCAACAATAGTATCTTTAGGATTACAGGAATCAATCCATTCAAGCTAAATCTTAAATGCATGTCAGTTCTGGGTCTGGGTCCAGCTATCTGTCAGCAGGAGGACCTCCCACAGAGATGCCCAGGGAGTTCTAAAACACTCAGAACCCTCAGCATACAACTTCAGTGTTTGAAAACAAGCTCAGAATTTCAGACATTTTGGGATTTCAAAGGCTTACATTTTGAACAATTCCCTAATGATAAAGCCCTTCATTTTGTACTGCTGAGCCCAAGACACACATCAAACCAAATACATACAGCTACTGGGCATGTTTGACACTCTAGACATTGCTGAGCACAAGTACTCTCAGGACCTGTATCTTTAATTACACAGCTCTGATTTGCCTCACCTGGCTTAAATCATCTCAAAGCAAAAAATTTATTCTAAGCTTGTTCTTCAGATTTCTTGAAAAGTCAATGATGAAGAGAACACGCGAAAAGCTCCTTTGGTTCTCTGTTAAGTATAGGAAGAGAAGAGGCAACTAACCCAGCCTAGAGGTCTGATTTTAAAACATATCTTATTCTGCAAGGAAAAGTAAGTGACCAGAAGACATACACTATGGGATTATGAGAAAAGACAAGGAAAGGGAGAACACTGACTTAGAAAATAGCTACCACCCTAGAGCCAAATACAGTTTTACTTTGAGAAGAATTCTGTTCTCTCTTGCACCAGAATTAGGATTTTACTCTTGTGTATTACTAGCTGAAAGCGGTCTTCATCACAGAAAATAGCAACTCTTCAACTTGAATCACAGTTTGCTTAAATTCATGCAAAAAATCTCACTTTGATACATTAATGTGATTGAACTTACAATCATTTCCTCTACCATGGGAGTAATTGTTCAAAGGCAAGAAATTATGAGAGTCAAGAATTAAGAGTACCACACATTTTTGAAGACAGTGAATGTGTTCCAGCAATTGAAAAGTGCCTTGGAAATACTGAGACAAAGCAGACAGAAAGAAAAGCCCTTAGTGCTGTCCTCAGGGAAATTTACATAGGATTGAGAACAGCCTACTGATAATTTGGTGTTTCTTAAATGTCTTTATTCCATCATTATCTCTTTTCAAGCAGAAAATTCCCCATGCCTCACTGCAATGTATGCTGTGAGCGTTCATTGCAAATGTTTCCTTTTTACTATTAAGCTTCAGTTCCCGTACAAAACAAAGCTCTGAGCTGTTTCGAGTCCGAGGCAGTGGAGAAATTGGCAAAGAGGCTTTGCTTCATTTCAGATTTTTCCCATGGCTGGTGGGGGAAGTCAGGCCATCAGTTTTCTTGAGGCAAAGTTGAAGACTCTTAAGAGAATTAATTTCACTCGCTTAATGTCTCAATTCCTGAGCTGTGTGAGGTCAAGAGTTGCCGAGACACTCTGTGCACTCACTCCCCTCTGCAACTCAGTAGTGACCTCTCCAGCTGAAAGAAGGGTGGTGTCAGGACTAGCTCCTCCAAGGCAAGTCACCAGCCTGCCTCTCCTTGACCCTCAAAAGCAGGACTTCAGAAATGCTTCAAGTCATCCTGGGGCCTGTGGGACTTGCAGTCTCCTCCTCATTGCCTTGTGTCTTGCTTTTGTCTATACCAGATCATTTTCTGCAGTAGCACACGTTCATCCCTGAACCAAAGGACTTACTGGGTTTATTGTGGTCTGGTCTTTGGGTCTTCTTTTTTTCTTTCTTTTTTTTTTTTTTTACATCCAGTTCATATTCAGTATCACTCCAATTACGGAAATGAAGAACATTTTTAAAACAATAAGTGATGACTTCCTGTACAAACAATATCAACTTTCCTGATTTGAATTCTGTGTTTGTATATAGCAACTATTTGTTCTCATCTGCAGCATGCTAAGACATGGGAAACAGGCACCTTGGTGATCCACATGGAGCTAATATGGGAAATGGACTGACACAACGTCCTGTCACAGGAAACAATACAAAACTAGGAGGGACCCATATTTCACAAATGTTCATTTCCTAAACACCCACAAATTAATGCAAAGTAAAACTAAACTCAGGAAAGAGAATCTTCATTGAGGATTTTGTTACCCCCACCTCAACCCCACTTGAGTTAGGTAATTGAAATTCATGCACGTTCACAGAAAGAGTGACTTATATTAAGAGACAGGTAGAAAAGAGATAATGAGATAGCATAAGAAAAAAACCCCTTTTTCTAATGCTACACTTATCAGAAAGGGTGAGTTTTGGTTCTCAGTATCTTGTTTCCTTCCAACTTTCTCAACAGTTCTTTTTGAAACTGTAAAGTTTTAGAAGACTAATAGACCTTTTTCCACCTTAGGGCAGAGACACAATTAACACTTAAATGTTAAGAAATCGGTTTTCAATCAAAATGATTGTCACATTCAGAAAATTAATATGCCAGAGAAGTCTAAGTTTGCTACAGGTTTGTTCCTTGAACATTTTACTACTTTTTTTGGCAATGAAGGTGGGAGGAGTTATAAAATCTAGCCATTTCTTCAACAGTGACATCAAGATTTATGACTGATTGTCCTTGAAAATACAACAAAACCAAGACATTTAGGCAGCCTTCTTTAAATTATTAGAGGGAATGGAAGGACAGGGGTTGGCGTGGGACTGTCCTAAAACAATTTCTACAATGAAACATTTTTCTCCCATCACCATGTGAATCCTGCAGATAACCTTGATTTACAATCATCCAATTGAAAGTCCCTTTTAGATGCAGGCAAGTTGGGAAGCAGTGAAGAGTTAGAAGGCTAGTTGTGTCTCTCATTTGTAAAAATTTAGGATCCAGAAAAATTAACTCTTCAGACAGGTAAGAGAGCAAGAGAATGCACCTGCATCCCTTGTATGGTAAAGTCAGTTTAGCAGAGAAGTCCTTCTCATGTGTTGAATGGAGAGGGTTGTGGGTGGGTCTCAGACAAGGATGACATCCAAGGTGGGAGACTCAAGAAGGTGCCATGATGGGGAACTTGCAAAGGCATCCAAGGAAATTGTATGTTTTCCTAGGCTGCGGGCTGTTTGTCACTAAAAGAATATCCTATTTTGGCTGTTCTTCCATGGATGTATCTGTTGTTGGATTTACAGAGAATTATATGAAAAGTGCTGGGTGATGAAAACACTCTGCAGCATATTTCAGATGAAGGACAGCGGGATGAACAGCATGAAATAGCCAATAGTGCTCAATAAAGCAACACACGGTAATGGGGAGAGCTATCTTATTTTCTATCAGTGTAGTGAGAAGTCCACTTCATTCTGCTTTTTCACAGTCCCAGTCTCACTCTTCATGTCATAAAATGACAACAAAGGCTAATTCACTCTGATGTGAACTCATTAGATGCAGTAGACTCAGAATTTGGAAAACTTCCAGTTGCACGTTCTCGGTAATGTGGGCTTTCAAAATCTGTGAGTCCTGAAATTCTACAGTAATCCATTAATTTTACTCTCTAAAAATAAGGAAAAACTAAAGTATTAATTAAATCCCTAAAGTGTCTGTAATTTGTTCTTTTATTGTTGTGTCTATTGAATTCAACTCTTCTCAGAAGTGTCTGATTAATACCCTGGAAAGAAACAGGATCAGAAAGAAATTTCTTTTATAGTCTAACTGACCTAATTCCAGCACTTCCCATACATTACACAATACTTGTTTGCTGAACACAGCTCCGTGTTTAATTTGATACCACTTATTCTAGATTTTTTTCAATCAGTGTGGCATGGACTACAGAGGACATTTTTGAACATGACTTCATGTGCAAATAGTAATTTTCTGCAGCATGAGGCAAGTCAGGGATCTGGACAGACAGCTTTAGCATCCTTCAGCTCCCTGGAAATCACATCACATTCAGTCATGTAGGATATGGTTTCTGATACTCATTTCACATAATCACTTCTAGTCCACTTCCATCTGGACTCCTGTTTACTCTAGCAAGTGGTTGGATTGGGTCTTTTTCTTACTTCATTTTTTTCTGACAGATAGAGGACTACCATTTGTATTTGAAAAAAAAAAAATCTGAGAAACAAGTTTTATACATTAATAGGTAAATTAACATTTTTCAAGGCTGAAAATGTCATTCAAAACTCAGCCACCGCTGAACTGCCTTACTTTTCCAGTTTGCTGTATTGAAGAGCAAGTACCAAAAAGTGTTAAAAAACCTAAATCTTACCGTTAATAAATACATAGACTGTAGATTCCTTCTTCTTTTTTGCTGGACTTGTTGGGTATTTGCAGCTATAATTTCCAGTGTCACTTGCTTGAGTGCTGCTCAAGGTCAGACTGCTGCAGGACTGCTTCCCATTCCTTCCACAGGCATATTTAATTACTTTCAGCCTTTCGCTATCCTTGCTAAGAGTTTCAGGCAAAGACCATGAATGAACCATTTCCCCCCTGCAAACACAGATAAGGAAGCAGAAACAATTATGTTGAGCTGCAATTATATAGCTCCAGTTCCCAAGCTTTCTTTTTTATTATATCAGGCTATTTATGGGGTTCTCTTTTATCTTGTTTTCCAAAAACAACAACAGAAACAACAAAGAACTATTAAACAATTGCCATTGAAGTTCACTCCCCACCTTTCCCCACTACATAAGGTTTAATTTTTTTCTAATTTCAGCTACAAAAAAAAGGAAAGTGTCAGGTGTATGAAGTCCCTGCCAAATTATCATAATCCAACTCAGTTGGTTACCTGCAGGTGAGATTTAAAGTCTGGCCAGCTTGAACAACGTGCACTATGCCATTTATACTCAGCTCAGGAACTTTTAGTTTTGATCCTGAATTAGATCCTAGAAAAACAAAGAAAAAAACCCAAAACATTAACAAAGACAAGTAATTCTGCTTCCAGCCCACTCACATTTATACCGTTATACTGGAAAGGAAAAGAAAAGAAAACCGTGTCTCTCTCACCACACATACTCTCTTCCTTTGAGCAAAGTCCTGTTGCCCTGACTCAGGACACAAATAACCTTCCAGCAGCATTACTCAGGAAAGAAAATAGAATTGAAAGCTATTAGTCAATGACTTTGCTCTCAAATTTTTCACTGAACATACCATGAAGAAACTTGAGGACCTTGTGGCTCCACACCTAACCAAGGAAGTGTGCCCTTAAACACCAGTGGCTGCATTTCCTCAGGAAACAGGGCCATGGCAGCCCCTTCAATGGGAAAGGTAAAAGTCAGCCACTCCCATGGCAAGAGCCATATACTGACTTCTAAGGTACCGAAATCCCACTCAAACAACTTGCTGCACAGCTGGAACTGCTGTGGAAGGAGTGAAAGGGCATTAAGGATCTTCCCTTCCTGACTGAAGGTCACGGCACTGTTACCTATGGTCCCTCTCCACCTGCGGGCTTCCTGTCAATGAAGTAATGTCAAAGGGCAGAGCTTTACAGTAAATTTTGAGAACAAGATCAAGACACCTTCCAGACCAGATTTGTTGCTTATTTGAGAAAGCAAGCATGTTGTTGTGGCTAGACCATTCCGGTATGGGTGAAATCCTTGGTGTCAGCATAACACGAGGTGGCTTAAGACACCTGAAAACATCCAGGTGGGCTTTGCAAGGGCTACATGGAAGGATTTTTAAGAAGACCATGAGAAAGCCTCATGGTCAGAACACCAGAAGAACATGAGATCTTCTCTCTCATCAAGTCAGGAGGTGCTGGCTGCAAAGACATTGTGATTTATCTTTGCCGTATAATAGGCTACGGCCACAAAAGTTTTCATGGCAAGCTGACAGAAGAGCATGCCTCTGGGAAGAAACAGTGCTTGATGCAACCCATTGCCCTCACACTCACAGCAAAATGTTCTAGAAGCTGGGAACATAACATAAAAATATTTTGAAACAGTTAAAAGTTGAAAACCAGTTGTAGTCTAATTGGGACTCAAGTGTAATTTGCAAAGATTTCAGCATTGAGAGAGAGCAACAGCAACTACCCCAAACCACTGTACTCCAAGAGAAAGTATTATTTTGTCAACATATGGGAGAAGCAGCATCTCATAGTCAAGGGTAAGGCAGATTTTTCTTCTAAAACTCAGTCAAGTATAGTCTTAGTTTAGTTATTTTAAGTCCTTCCAAGAGGCCCATGCCACAGCCAAGTACGAACAGCTGTATGCACCAAACATAGTAGAAATACATGAACCTTACTTGGGGCTATGAATCACCCATCAGAAATGCCTCCCTCTTTTGTTGACTAGAGAAGGAACTTCTGGACATCAGTTCCTGCTAAGATTGGTGACTAAAATTTTGACGTATAAACACGTCAAAGTCAATGGCTGCTCCAAATTCAGGAGCTTTCTTTTTAGCCCTGTATATCTTATTTAAGCTGTGGCTCCAGTAGTTTTCTCATATATTCTATCATCTGTGCAAATTCAAAACAAGATTTAAAGGGTAAACTTGAATATAGATGTAAACAAAATTATAGCTCACTTGCACAAGCTGCAAGCAAAGACATAACTTTTCAGAATAAAGAGGTCTTCTGGACTGCACCACAAATAACACCATAGATTTGAATGGTGAGGCTGTATGTATACACAAACTTCCCCTGAGATTTGTCTAGACAATCATATTTCTAACCAGAAATTAATATATTCTACCAGCTGATAGGAGGGGAGAAAAATGGTGCAGCAAAACTTTGAAGTATTATGTGATACGCATTGTAAACATACATTTTTCACACCTGCCCTTTAGGGATCTCAGGTCTGAAGGGCTGGTTCCCCCAAAGTGTGCTCTGTGCTTTTATGGGATAGTCTCTCATAGATGCTTTCAGTCTATGAGTCCTCTCATTCACCACTCTGAAACAATGCCTCTGATGCTGATCACTGAGAAACTGAGATAAGATGTTACAACAGCCTAGGCAGCTTCTTGGAGAGCAACCCAGGCACTCTGGTTGAGAGGGTTTGTCAACATCCTTCAGCTAAACAATCTGATGGTTTTGTGAAACTCCTACATTCCCTCATTTCATTTTGCATTCCTCTTGTCATCCCAGAACTGAACGGTCAGACATTCTCCCAAGAAGGCAGGGTTTATATCCAGCTTTATGAATCTTGGTTTTTACTTCAGGGGAAACTTGATCTCAAGCTTCCCTGAACTGCTTCTTATTTGAGGATCTGGAAAAGCTGAAAGCATGCAACAGTGTTTACAAGCAGTTCAATGTGTATGAAAAAAACATCAGTGATGGTCTGCCAGAGGAAATCACTGGGATCAAAGCCCAGCTGCTAGAGCTCCTACACTCAACCTAGTTGCTAGAGAGCAACATGTAGGTTGCTTCCTGTGTAAAACTGGTGGGAAAGTGGAAAACTCCATGTGAGTGGCAGGTGTTGACAGCAACACAGGAGAGCAGTTCTGTGGTGCCTGGTCATGCCCTCTTGGCTTTGCCCGGCACTGGCACTGCACCATGCCCACGGGACAAGCCAATCCTGCAGCACTGTGCCCACATCTGACCCATGCTGAGACCAGGAGAGCAGCCCTGGGAATGTGGGCTGCTGCTGTCTTCAAAGTCTGCCAAAGGTGAAGAGCAAGAAACCATCATAAATGTTACAAGGTTTTACTCTTCATAACTTCGCAGTGATATAAACAAAGATGTGAAAACCTTAAGATATATCTTAAATCTAGCATGCAAAAAAAGCAGCCTGGAAGCCTGTATGTCAGATCTGCCTCGGTTATTAAAATCAAGGTAAAAAACATAACAAAACCACTTACCTTTTCACCCCATCTTGTAGGCAAAAAAGAAACCCAAATATACTGGATACATACTCAAGCTTTTGCCCTTTAACACATTTTACATATATCTAAAAGACAGCACAGTATTTATAAATATTGTGTGTGGGATCTTAAAGAGTGCTTAGTGTTTGTCTAACTCTGCTCCCATTGACACAAGCCAGCACCTCATCATTGATTTCGAGTATATTTTAGACGCTTAACTCCAGTAGTTAATCACATTAACATTCAAGAATTAATGTCAGTGTATTTGGCAAGAGATACAAGCCTGGTTATATATTCATTTACTTAGTTTTTCACTGACAAAAAGCTGAGGTCTTATTTCAAGCCAATATTGTTGCTTTTACAAGTATGGGAGACAATGCTTTTACCAGCAAGATGCTATGTCTTGAAGAAAAATAGCTTTATTTGACATCTTATCTATTCATGGGTCATTAGCTTCCTTACGTTTTTAAATGCTTCAAAACTGATGCAGAGTGCAAATGCAATAGAGTTTGACATGTTTACCAGGAAAGAAAAAGGAAGGAGAATAGCAGGGAAATTCCTACTGTCAATATTTAGAAGCAGATTATGCCTCCTATGTACCTTCTGTGGGCATTTTACTTGACACTGTCTTTTCTGAAGGGTCATGGCTCAACAGGACACATTCACTTATCATTGTGCCTGTCACTAAGCGACCATCAGCAGCCTACCCTCACACTGACCTACATTGAGAGGTGCAACTTCTTTTCATGTGACAACAAGAGAACTAATTAATCCTGATAACTGAGGAATCTCCTCCCACAGGGAAAGGGGAGATTTTTTTGGACGCATTTTATTTGTTATGGAAGGCTTATTAGATACATGTGAAAGTCAGTCAATGGGGTTGCTTAATTAATGAGAAAACATTAATTTAGATTGCAAAAGTTAGCCATTCCAAGTAAGGGAAGGGAAGGACAATTTTTTTTTTTTTTAATGAAAGCAGAGAGCAATCTGCAATTTGCAAGGCAGAAAAAAGGAAAGTTTTCTTCAATTAACTTCTGCCCTGCAAAAAAAGATGATCCTCTTCTGAATTAAGTAAATAAAAATTTGAATTACCTGATAACCAAAAAAACCTCTGACCATAAGTCATGAAAAAAAGGTAAAATAAGTGAACGTGCATATATTTTTCCAGTATGTGTCCACTTCTACAGTCAAACGAATAACCATGCATGCGTGATGAACCTTCCACTGATTTCTGCTAAATCATGGTTTCTCTTAAAAATGACAGATTTGATGAACTCAAAAATGAGACCATGATCTGGGTTATTATTCCAATTTTCCCACTTTCTACTTTTAAATTTTTTTTCATACACAGAATTTCTGCTACATTCGGCTAAAGAAAGGAAATCTAAAAGCTAGCTCTAAGGTCTAGTGTTAAAAAATTACAATATAAGAAGTTATTATAAATTTCCTTGAAGTTAACAGGTTTGATGACTTTCTAACATCTTTTCCATAATCTGGAGCTGTAACTGTCTTCCAGCCACTCCTGTTATCCTTAACATGTTGACTAATCTTTTTTTCACCTGCACAATGAGAGGTTAAGGAGAATGATCAGTTTATCTTTGAAACTTCACTGTGTACAAAGAATCTGACTTTCTGGGTTTAAAATGCCATCTGTGGGCAATAAAGTTATCCATCATGAAGTAATTGTTTCAGTCACTGTTGGATTTGCACATGTTTTACTCTCTGTGAAACATAACTGAACCTTTGAGGGTTTTACCAGCAAATATAATTTCCTCCTGATTCAAATGTTCAAAAAGCCAGTATTTTGTAGAGAACACTCCTGCATTGGAAGGAGAGGGCAGGTTATTTCTTAACAGGGTCTCCACCTCTCTGTGCTGCTTAAAACATAGGCCATTCCATTCAGATACAGCCCAGGACTTTACTCTTGCTTATGAGCACTTCCCTATGAGTCATTCCACAGAAGGGAATGGGAATGCCCACATGTGTACACCTAACAGGCAATTGCAGAATCCCAGCAAAATGTAAAGGAACATGACAGTATCCAGTGGGTTGAACTTCCATGCATCTCCAGTGAAAAATGAGCTGACTCTCATCTGCAGCAGCACCTTAACCAGAACATGGCCACTAGCTAACCTCAAACGGAGTATATGGCTTTACTCCATTCTGTAAGGAAACCTGGGATATCAGTAGTTTTCTTTATTTCAGAGCTATTCGTGACAAGCTATTGTTTTACTGTCTCTTTAAAAGGTTTTTCAATCCATTCTATAAGTAAATATAACTATTTTTGTGGTCAAAGAGTTATACATATCCATAATAATTGCAATTACATCATTACACCAATTCACTCTCCTAAAGAAGGAACAGGTACATAAAGCGAAAAAAACCTCATGGTCAACTCTTAAGAGACATGTAAAGTTTCAATTTACATTTATCTGACCATATGAAGAAGTCTTGACCAACAGGTCCTTCTAGTTTAATCAACACTGAGATTCTCTTCAGCATTAATACTTGCATTTATAAAAACAGGAGAACTTTTAGGGAGAGTGGTCTTAAAATCTGCCCAGCGAATGGAAAAGAAAATTTTATTTTCCTGGCTGATGTGTAACTGTCTGGCCTGGTCTTGCTGCAGGACTAGAGGGAGAAGGGAGAACCCTAGATAATGAAGCTTTCTACTTCTGTGAGTGCTGATGGCTAGGAAGAACTGCTGCTGGAAAGAGACACTCTTCTATCCCCATGGCATCAATAACCCCCATCTCATCTGTCACCTGGGTTTTTGATGCTCAGGTACATGCAAAGAAGGCAGCACAGCCTCGTTCCTGCTTCCAGGGGTAAGAGCTCCCTCTCCATTGCCTGTGCTTAGAAACTGTCTCCACAAAAGACCTACAGTGCCAAACCATGAGCCCTGAGACTCAAAGTGGTATCTCCAGGTCTTTCAGATACCATCTAAGCCCCCATTCTAAAGGAAACCTCACAGTCATCTAATTTTCACAACATTTACTCTTCTCTGAAATAGATCCAAACTTCACATCTGAAGCCTGCAGAAGAGAAACTTACAGCTTAACTCTGTGAGAGAGCAAGGAGGTGTGACTTTGTCCCAAGCCGGCATTGACAGTGGTCCAGATGAGCAAACTCATTACCTGAAGCAGCAAAATGTAACCACTATTTCTATTGAAGCAGAACTTTGCAGGTCAATTAAGAGCCATGAGGATTTACAAGTGTTAACAGATAGAGGTCCCTGGACTCAGAGGTAGTTTTGTACTTGTCCTGCTGGTTCCTGAGCAAGGAAAGGCACCATGTGTGCTGGTACATAGCTGGCAGACAGGAACCCTCAGGGGTAGAAGCAATAGCTCAAGCTGTAACACTCCTTAAAAGAGCCATCACTTGCACATCTCTGTGGTGACTGAAACTTTCTTCTCTTCTGCATTCAAGACCAAGAAAACTATTGGATGCTATTTACTTAGTACACACAGAAGCACAAAAATTATCAGCTCATTGGTTCATCCCTTTCAGGTCCAAAGGAGGCACCCCATTCATCTAGTCTGACGTTTTGCCAAGGGATTTCTGGATCAAATGCTTTAGTTTGATCAATCTCATCAATAATTTAAGAATTTAAAGTACCATTAGGATATAACAGCAAGCGAAAAAAAAAAAAAAAGCTAGGTAAGTGGATGGCAAAGCTGAGCTGCTCTATGATACACACCATAGTAAAGTCTGAACAGCGTAAGGTTGGTAACAGTAGATTAAATGAGTTATGGGCAGACTAAAAGCCTTGACCATGACTCCATGCTGCAGAACTAAAATCAGTCAATAGAGAAAATGGATGTGCAACTGCCCAAAACAGGCATAGAAAGGTATTTGAACAAGTGTGTCCCTTCCTTTTTAGTTCTAGATGTCAAAGCAAGTTATAATTTATTTACTCTCTGTATGCATTTGCTGTTCCTAGATGAGTAAGATTCCTCATGTAAGATTAAATGTTATAGAGCCAAAGCAAAACACTCAGTTGCTAAAAAAATGCAATAGTTCTGATAATACTTCGTGTAACACTTCTGAGCAGTACACACTATCATGTCAATATGGCCAACAGCTGCAAATGTAAACAAATATAGATTTCCCCAATAACTGCCAAACATTTTGCTAGTATTTGCCCTAGCTAGGTCAGGTTGGTTTTATAGAAGCTTGGGGTAAAGCCTTTCTAATAAAGAACAGAGAGGGGGGTGTTCATTTAGAAGTTTAGATGCAGAAATTAAACAAACTGAAACCTCAGCTGGTTGAAATAAATCTAATTCCAGTTACTACCAACTGAAATCGTTGACATTTCCTATCATACCTGGGCAACCAAGGCCATGCAGTTCCATGTTCTGTGCCCCACAAGACCCACTTGAAGGCACTAGCTTCACCAGCTCCTCAGAAGTTTGTGCTTTGTTTGCCCTAAACTCGCCAGGTAACTTCCATGCATGAGCACAGACACTATAATGCCAATGAAAAATATATTTCAATATTTAACAGACAGATTTGAGAAAAATAATCTTGGTTTCCTATGGTATCCATCAAGTATTAATATCTCTAGAAATAGAGGATCTGAAATTAGCATCTTGGCCAATATCCAGCCTGATGAAGGTTCTCATTTCATCAGCTATATAAAGAGGACATATTTACAGAGAAGAAATAAAAACAGCCATAACCACAAACGTTTTCTTTCCCATTGAGCACATAGAATTGAAAATGGATATCCAAATGCAAAGTCTGACACCTTCATTATGAGCCCCTGCTTTGATAAACCACACCCAGAAGAAATACACACATACATGTGATGTGTGTTGAGAAGAGAAGAGAAATACCACAGTTGTGTCCTGCTTAGTCTGGTCTTCAACAGAGTAAATGCCCAGCTTAAAACCAAAACAAAACAGGTCAGCTGAGGCTGGTAATACCAGAGCTAGGCTATAGCAACCCTTTCACAGCCACATTCAGCACAAATCCATGTGGCTCCTACACCCCTCCACCTTGATGGGCCTGTCCTGGCCCCTGCATGGAGATCCTGCTCAGGCCATTCAGAGAGAAGTGGTTGTGACTCCATCATCTGCCCAGCCAGAGGGATGCCATGTGATCAGCCAGTGGCACTCACCCGGGATGTCATTTCATGCCTCCACACAAAATTCAGCCTGTGCTGCTTGCACAGTGCAGAGAGCCCCATCCAGACTATGCCTGTGAGTCATCAGATCTACCTACTGACATGTGTCAGCAACCATGGTGCCTCTGCTCTAACTCCAGCCTGACAGATCCTAGCACATCATCATCAGGTCAATATTCTTCAGAAATTTTATCCCATTAATAAGTGAGTAGAAAAGTATCGATACGGTATAAAGAGAAAGCAAATACACTAAAATTGACACAAAACCAATTTAGAATTCCTAGGAATTTAGAGTAAAGGTGTACATTTTCTTGGCCAAACTAAATTTCTTAACCAGACTGATACTTAAAATTTGTAACAGATTACCTGGCAGGACAAATGAAACAATATAATAGGACTGAATTGGAAGACTTTCATAAAGACAGACAAACTGCCTACCTGCTAGTAATCTACCTGCTCAGCCAGCAACACAGGCCTGTCAAACTCATCTGGGACAGTAGTAATCACTAGGCTGCAAGCACAGAAACAAATTAGGAACTATGTAAAAGAAAATGTAAAGCAAAGTTGAAGGTGTTACACTTTGCTGAAGGTTGCTGGTTACTATTTCTAAAGCTCCATCTTTGCAGCTGAACTGTCCTGAAGTGCTCTAAGACAAAAAGAAAAGTCAGGAAATAGACTTTCCATCCACCCCACTGAAACCTATAATGCAGACCTATAAGTAAGGCCCCTGGGTTCAAAACAAGAACAAGTAAATAATGAGGCACAACAATCGAAAATAGAGAAGTGGGAAGAACTGGAATAGTCTGCACAGAGGAATCCCTTGCAATGGCTTAGGAGCAAAACCCACTTTGCTGTTAAATGATATCTAAAGCATCAAGTCTAAGGAGGTAGATGCATGTGCAGAAATCTTCTGGCAAGATTGCCTATGGCTCAATTACATTGGGGAATGATAATCATTAATACCTATCAAATAGATTTGGATGATTATCAGTTGCAGCACTGCATGAGACAAAGTAAGGTGGCCCAAACACTTTCAGCACAACAAAGCAAGAAAGCTCTCTGTATTATACAATTTAATGTGATTTATTTCCACTGTGTAACATCCATTTGCATAAACATAGATAACAACTAAATTTTAGTTTCCTTGAACCTGAGTCCCATGGTTTCTTATGAAATAATACTGGATTTTACATTATACTACTACTACTACAAAAAAAAAATCCCCTCTTGTGAATTTTATCAGATAACTGTTTCCTGCAAGGCTTCTTGAACCTTTCCTGAAGATCAGATGATGGACTAAAGACACAAAATGAAGCTAAAAAAGCCCTTGTCTGATCCAGGATGGCAACTCTCACGCTTCTGTTAACATTAGTCTATGGTGATCCTGATGAGAGGTTTTTCCATAGAGGAATGACAATGGGAACAAAGGGGGTGAATTCCTTCACTCTGTGTCAAGGAAGAATCCCACAGGAAGGACGCTTAAGTGAGCTATGTGAAATTGTGAAATTCCTCTCATGAAATGCCCTCACACTCATCCCTTGTCGCTCCCCACTCCCCACGCAGTAAGCAGGGGGTCTGTTCCCAGAGCACAGGCTTCCTGAGAGAACATCCGAGGAGCAGAGACATCTGCTCACAGGTCCCTGGCTCTCAAGGACCACTGTGTCCTGCCTGCCTCACCCACTTCCAGGCATGGAGTGGAAATAATGGCACCACATTGCCACAGCCTCTTCAACACACTGAAATCATAGAAGCAGCTGCCTTCTAGCCCCTTGTCCATCCTTCAGCTGCTCCAGCATCAAGGAGAACCTTGTTTCAAGGCCATAGCTCCAAAAGAAGTAATACAACTCAAAAAGAAGTTGTATTGCACAAGTGCTTAGTGCCACGTACTAATGACTGATGGGAAAGCAGCTCCATCAGCCAGAAAAGTCATGCCAAGAGAAATTGGTGTCAACAACATCCCACTGAATTATGCTCTAAACATGTTATGGGGTGACTTAACACTGCGGATATGGATTTTGGTAATGAAAAATCAACTGTAATCTGAGGGGAAAAAACAGAGAGAGTAAAAGCAGCTCACCGAGAAGATGAACCTTCTGCTTTAGCAGTAACACAAGACAAACCAAAGTCTGAGGAAGACGATTAATGAATCCATTAACTATTGCACAAACATCTATAATGGTCTTGAATACACTGATGCACCACAAGCTAAATCATCCTCCTCTTCATCTTTAGTCTGGCACATCTCCACTCACTGTGCCACATAAATAAACATCCAAATGCAAACAAGACTTAATGCAGAACAAACAGTCATCCACATTCCCTGTCCAAATTTCTCCATACATCTCAATGGCTCAAGACCTAAGTTTCAGACAAAAGTACCTCTGAGATCTATAGTTTCAAATCTCTTTGCCAGCACTGTTGATTTCTCAATCTGTTAGCACTTTGCTTAGTTCCATCATGAGTTCATTCTGCTGATATTATGCCATGCCTCACTTTGGAGAGAGCACTAATGACTGCATTTTCACTTTTCCAACTCCTCCTTGCAGCATAGTTCTTTCTCTTAAGTATCAGGATTTATGCAGTACTGATCTCCAGTTGTAGGGGAATGAAACTGAACTTCTTCATCTCAGTAAGAGAAAAGTGTCTGGGCACCTTCCTGACAATCACTGGACCAGTTTTAGGATACATAGTTCGCCATGATGCATCAAGAAGTCAGACCATTACCAGCTGAGGATGCTTGGGAAAGGTTGCTTCCCAGTTGCAGGAATATATGCAGTAAGGATGCATCACAAGGGCAAAGAGAGAAGAGCCTGGTTCTGTTTGTGGGTAGAATTCATGCTCAAATATATACAGAAATGTTTCTCTACATTCTCACAAATATTGGTAGAAGGGAAAAAAGAGACTACTTTTGGGCAGGAGTGAGATCTAAAGATGAAGCATGCCATTGGAGAGAGCAGTTTGCTTTTTGAAGGTCTCAAACCAACAGGAGAGGAGAGACCTGTCTCCAAGAGCAGAGGTGACTGTGATTGGGCATTTCATGCAAAACCTACTCTTGCAGCAGCCTTGCTTTCCATTCCCTCTGGGCCTGCAGCAGGAAGTCCCAAACTCTGACTCTGGGGGATTCAAAGGAATAATTTTGCTGCTGAAGTCCCCCCACAGCCCCTCTAGACACAGACTTCTGAAACACCGAACCTTAACTCTCATCTGCTGAGCTTCTTCCCTTCCCAATCTCAGTCGGACATGAAAAGTAGCAAGCTGATAAACAGTGGGCTGGAAGTTTCCAAACCACATTAAAGTGTAAGGACTTATCAACTGCCCTGCAAATCTGGACAATTTCCTTTTGTCCTATATACCCACACAGTGTGAAAGACTACTGGTTTCAGTCTTTGAAGCATCTGACAAAAAATAGACAGCTTGTTTGTTATTGTTTGGATGAAAAAAAAAACCCAACCGAAAAAACCCACCACCAAAAAACCTCTCAAATCTCCTCCAAGGCAAATTTTTAGGGTTCTAAATATATTGAGTGCCTCTAGATATGAAGATCTTTACTACAGCACAGGCCAAGTCCTGATTTCATCCAACACAAGCTATAAATCTAGATGATACTAAACCAGACCAAAGGAGTGGCTCTAGACTTACACCAGCTGTAAGAGAATGAAATCTAGCTTTGTGTGGAGCACATGGGCAAAACACCTGTCTGGTAAAACATCAGTTAACTGGGTAAGTGATTTTCTTTAGCTGTGTCAGAAAGTTTGATGCTTTAACCCCATACACACATTTTTAAAAATCTCTATCATATAGCAGTGCCTAACTTTTCTCCTTTATGTAAATACAGTTTGGAATTTTTTAGGGAGCCCCATTTTCTGTGAATGCACAGAAGATGTGGGAAAGCCAGTTTTTCTCAACTTTGTTAAAAACTTCAGCCCTAATCCCAAATTGGACGATTTTGTCTGTGTCATTGCTTCAGTAAGTATTCAAATGAAATTGAAACCTTAACATATTAACTTCCATCTGAACAGCATTTTCAGAGAAGTCAGGTTAGTTATTGCAAGAAATCAACCTCAGCACTGATTCGATTTAACCTGGAATTTCTTCCTCCATTTCTTCCAGCTGGCCGTGAAATTGAAAAGTCCATTGGGGATGTTCTAGTTCCAACTGAAATAGCTCAGATCACATAATGCAGTTCACAGATAAGACTGTAATAGAGCCTATTTACTTTCTAGCTGCAAATTGTGATGTACCACTTCTGTGTGGAAAGTCAGAAATGCAGATGGAAATAAAGCTAAACCATCAGGTTATGTTTCTGGAAACATGGCACCTAAGCCGTGATCCAGGCTCCAGAGTCTGATGTTTTCAGGGTTTAAACACAGTCCTTCACAATCCCAAATGCTAGTGACTAAAAATTATAGTAATACAAAGCTGAGGAATGGGAGATTGAACTTAATACAGCAACCACATATTTATGTTGATCATTATGTGTACAGTCATTAGCAAGCATATGTAATAGAATTTGTGAAATTAATAATTATAAGATATAAAGAAAACATACATGAGTACTATGCAAAACCCAGAAAAAAAGTATTGTTTTTTCCCAAGTTAACCAAAATATATGTATGCACAAGAGAGCTGAAGTGCCCAACACTCACACATCAAATGAATTTCATTTCCTTAATCTCATTTTTCAAATGAGGACTCTCAAAGATTGTAGGCTGCATGTTGCTTTGGGGAATTTTAAATTATTAAGTAGACTTATATGACCTGAAAGACCTTCTGTCTCCTCCTTGTGGAGGTCTTTTTAGATTCTTTCTAAACCACTGACTATTTCTGAGAATCTCCTCTAGAACTTGTCAGTAAATGGAAGCTCAGCAAGCTCCTGCAGAGACTGAATTACAAGAGGGGACCAGTGATGAATTGAATTCCACCAAGAGCACTGGAAATGGCAAGTGCTGTGCAGCCTGAGTAAGAAATGTAGGTAAAGAAGGAGAGTGAGATAAGAGGAAAAGCACAGAGAGCTGTATGGTACAAAACATCCCACTACTTCTACAATAACTTTCAAATTCTCCATGGATGAGAGAGTCCTGCCAGTGGCCCAGAAGAAGCATGATCAACCTATCTGGGATGTCCAAACAAAGCTGAGCAAGAATGCTTTTCTAGAAAACAAATTTTTAAAAAAGCAAGAAAGCCAAAGAATCTGAAAACATTTAAATTCTGATTTGAGCACAACCTCTTGTACATGAGGAGGATATGAATTTCCAGGCAAATTATTGTAAGGGCACTCAGCCAAACTAGAGAAGCAACTTTCCAGTGCCTACAGCACCTGAGCCGACCATCAGGATGTTTGCCTAGCCAGAGCAGAGCCCCAGGCTGTCCCCTAAAACAAGCCAAGCTTTTCCCACTGGGATTGGGCTAGGGTGCAGATTAAGAGGAAAGTGAACCAGGGTCTTTCTCACAGCCCTTGGCTCACAGAGCCCACCCTCTCCCTGGGCAGTGGGCTTGCCATGACCTGCACAATGGAAAACCTTTCCGACAGGAAAGAGGAAGCCAGTCCCCCAGCAGAGCTGCTCCCTGCAGGAGCCCATGTGGGAGCAGGACGCCGAAGTTCAAACTCAAGCTGTGAAGGAAGCCTGGCAAGGATCTGAATCCACATTTCCTGTATCCAGGGTGGGTGTCCCATGCCTGTGCCTATTTCATCCTGGGCATAAAAACCTCCTAGGCAGAGACAAATAATGTGGGGAAATTAGCACTTTCCTGGGGAAAAGAAAGACGAAAAAAAAAAAGTAGAAGAATACCTATATATCTGTATCAAAGCTGATGAATCAGCACTTCCCGAGCAGGAAAACGTCTCGTCGGAGCTGCCCCGCCAGCTCTCCTCCCGGGCAGCCTCAGGCAGCGGGACCGCTCCCCTGGGCTCAGCGGCGGAGCAGACCGAGCACACGGACACTCGCGAGGGGCAGCGTGGCCGGGCGGGCCACAGGAACCGCAGGAACGCCGGCCCCGACGGCTGTACCGCGGGGAGCTCGGCTTTTCTCTTTCCCATACGGGGTTTGTTCTCGCTCCTCGCCGGCCGCCAGCCTCCTTCTGCTGAGCGCCGTGCGCGCTGCTCCGGGCCGGGACACGGGAGCACCCCTACGCTGCGGGACCGCCGATCCCCCCCTCTCCGCGGGTATTCCCGCGGGTCAGCGCCCTGCCGAGCCATGAGCCCACGCGGGACCGGCTTTTGCCCGGCCACCACGCACTCCTGCTCTCAGGTGACCAGCCACGCAACACTGGGACGCATTGCCCACAACGGCGCTCCGGCACACGGGGACTGGCTCTTGGCTCAAAGTAAAATAAAACTCAGTTAAGAACATCAATGCTGCAATGATGCATCCCCATCATTGCGGGCACCAGAGAGCAGCTCCATCCCACTCTCCAGTAGGACCCGCAGCCAGCCCCGCAGAGAGCGCCACCGGCGCTCCGCCGACCCGCTCGGGAGGGAGGCAGCGGGACCTTTTTTTTTCGCGATGAAAAGGTACACCTTTGCTGCTTCATAGGCAGAACTAGGACGCTTGAAAGTGCGGAGGTAAGAAGCGTGCCCTGCAGCCAAGACACGCTCTCTCTCCGAGACGCACCGATTCGGACAACTCCCGATGATGTCCGGCGGTGCCCTGTGCCCGGGAGAGGCTCGCCTCCACACGCCACCACTGCCTTGGCTTGGTAGAGGAGAGGCACCAGGCTCCCGGGGCACGCCGATGGGGACCCGGAGCATAACGACCGCTCGGGGATGCGGCGTTTCTCCGCTCCCTGGAAAGCAGGGATCACTTTCCCGGCCGTGCCCAGAGGAGAGGGGCGAAGGGGAGGCAGGTGCCCACCAGCTCCAGCCCACAAGCGGGGTGCAGCGGGACCGTTCAGGGGCGCCGAAGGCGCAGCCGACGAGGCGCATCGCTGTGGGTCCTTCGCAGAGATCTTGCCGCGGAAGTGGGGCAGCGCGTACCAGCGGTTCCTTACCTGCGAGCAGGAGGGCGGCTCCCAGCAGCACGGTCCCGGAGAGCAGCTGGCGGGGCATGGTCCTGCCTGCGGGAACGCAGGGCTTTTCCCCTGCCGACGGAGGGGAGGCAGGAGCAGAGGCGCTGGCTGGGCTCCGACGGGCTCTCCTCGGTCCCGGGCGCTTCCCGCGGCGGCGGAGATAACGGCAAAGCGAGGAGCGGAATCCGCATCCAGCAGCCCTCAAATCCTACCCGCCCGCCCCGGCCCGGCCCGGCCCGACCCGACCTGCGGAAAGAGAGTATCCGCTNGCCCCGAGGGTCTCCTGCTCCCGGCCGCTCCCGGCCCCCAGGGAGCCCGGCCGTGCCGTCCCGCCGGAGCCCAGGTCCGGGCTGCTGCCAGCCGCCGTGGCCGCAGCGCTGCCGGGGAGGGCAGCGGGACTCGTCCCTCGCACGTCGCCGGGCTCCCCTGGGGAGGGCGTTCAGCGGCCTCGCGATTCCTGGACCAAATGCTGAGCGGTGGGATCCCGGTCCTGCGGACCCCCTCTTCGGCTCCGCAGGAAAACCTCGACAGCGCCGCGTCCCGTCACCGGCCGCTGGGCCGGGGCCATTTACAATCGCTCCCTGGCTGCCAGGCGCGATGCTCGGAGCGCCCAAAAGAGCTGCCCGTGCTCCAGGGGCCCGGGGCTCCGCTCTTCGCCTTCCTTGGGGAGAGGGAGCCCGAGGCAGACCGCTCTGTGAGGGGCCTGATCCAGACCAGCAGGGTGCCCAGCCAGCAGCGCTCAGAGCGCTCGGAGCAGGGAAGCCAGGAAGGGGCAGCACTGGCTAAGGATGCTTAGAGAGTCTGCCCTGCCAGCTCTCCTGCTGGCCTTCACTGACTCTATTACATCCAGAGCAACGCTGGAAATATATTTCTATTGCACATACCTCACGTGTCGCATACATGTTTTACTTTGTGAAAGATCAGCAGAGAGCCCATGACAGCAAAACTCAAGCTCTGTGTTTCACTTTTTCCTTGTGTAGCTAGAGAAAGGCTGTTGCTTGAGTCAGGTCTTCAGTTTGAACCAGTGTGGCCCTTCCTATATCTTCATGCTATAGAATAAGTCACAAGAGTGTCTGCATGGGGCAGGTAAATGTGCTCATTCCCCTCTCACAAAGAAGGAAACGGAGGCGCAAAGAGAGGTTAGGCAGCTAGTCCAAGGTCATAGGAAGCTGGTGACAGGAGACACAAATAGAACTCAGACCTCCCGTGTCCCACCAGACCATCCTGTGCAAGTAAAAAAAAGTAAGAAGTTGATGTTGTTTTTAACTTGAGAACTGTTTAGCCTTAAAGTTTAAAGTCTGTGAGAATATTTCCTGCACGCGTCTGTTTGACTCCTATTCATAAATTACACCCTAAGCTACAAATTTAAGTCTGCATTTTCCAATCTTCCTGCCCCCAGCTGAGACCTTGAAAATAAAATAGCTATGGATACCTTCCCCCTCAGCTGCTCACACCATGGGGGGAAGAACCCAGAGGTTTCTTTCCCGAAGAGGATGACTCACATGAAGTCACCTCCTCCACTGGAGAGGACGGCAGCTGGGAAAACAGTCAGCCAGGGAGAACAGACCAACAAGAACTAGGACACTGAGCATCCTGACAGCTTAGACCCCCTAGGAGCAAGGGCCCCCCTATGGAAGGGCCTCAGGGAACAGTCTGTGCCTGCCTTTGGCCAACCCAGTGCTGAGTACGTGCTGAGTCTGAGATGATGCAAACCCAATCACAAGCTCAGCAGCCGTGCCACACCAGTCCCTAGCCATCCTCTTCACACCTCCTACATCACAGCTGCATTCAGTCATGGCCCTCCAAAGACCACATTTCTTTGGCAAGACATAGCTTCTTCCTTCTCCGACAGATGTCATCAGCTCCTGATCCACTCAAGTAGCTGAGGACCAGGGAGGCCAAACCTGAAGATCTGCTCCTCTTCTCTTTTCACTTTTACATGTTAAGGTCAGGGAGAGTTGAGATGTGGAACTTGTAGAGTGGAAAGACCCTAGAAGTGAGATATGGGAAACAAAGAAGAAGCAGAAGGAAGGTACAGTAGAAAGCTTGTGCCTGGAACTGGACAGTCTAAACACCTAAACTGGAACATCTGGACAACTGTACAATGCATATGTGAAGGGGAGGGCTGTGTAGAATGTACTTGGCTTTTTTTCTTTTTCTTTTCTTTTTTTTTTTCTTTTGTACTACTACCATGCAATTCACAACACGCAGTAGGATGCAAACTGCCTTTGAAGAGCAGTTTAGGTGCTGTGGCTGGACAAACACTAAGGAGACAGCCACATATCTGTCACAGGCAAAAGTCTATCCTGCAGGCAATATGAACTCTTCATACCAGAATCTTGGGCCTTGGTTTGATCCTCAGTAGTGGGTGGCACATGTGAGGCCAAATTTATGATTGGAATTCAACCATTACTCACTGAGGCAAACCGCCCCAGTACAAGCACATCTCACAGCAGAGCAGGGGATCACGGAGAATAGGGCGAGTTTCTAGAGCCAGGGGAAACCCAAGCAAGGCCCACACGGAACCAACAGCTTGCACAAGAGAGGCTGACTTAGCATGAGACAGAGCCAGGAGCCCCCTGGGGAGCATGATCATGAATCTGGAGACATCCCACTCAACTGGAAGCTGGCTAATGTTCTTAATGTCCTAGGCTTCAAGGAGGGCAAGAAGGATGACCCTGATAACTACAGGTCTGTCAGGTTCTGCTGGAGAGCAGCACCACAGAAAATGTCAAGTTGAATGTAAGCCCTCAGTGTGACTCCTATCAGTGACTCGTACCAGTGAGTCCTGGCAGCCAGGAGGTCAAACATATCCTGAGGGGCATCAGGCACAGCATCACCATCTGACCAAGGCAGGCGATTATCCCACTCTGCTCTGCACTGGTGGGCCTCACCTCAAGTGCTGTGGGCAGTTTTGGGTGACACAATATAAGAAGGACATAAAATTCTTACAGTAGGCCCAGAGGAATGGGACCAAGATTGTGAATGCCCTCAAGAGCAAAACTTAGGAGGAGGAGATCAGGTGATTTGTTCAGCCTAGAGAAGAGGAGAATGAGGGGAGACTTCATAGTGGTCTATTACTTACTTACAAGGTGAAGAGGAGGGGTGGGAGCTTTTATCTTCTTTCTGGTGACCGGTAATGGGCCCCATGGGAATGTCACAAAGCTCTGTCAGGGGAGGTTTAGGTTGCATATTAGGAAAAGGTTCTTCACCCAGAACGCGACAGGACACTGAAACAGCTTCCCCATCACACCAAGCCTGCCAAAGTTCAAGAAGTATTTGGACAATGCTCTCAGACACATGGTGTGATTCTTGGGATGTCCTGTGCAAGGCCAGGCATTAAACTTGATGATTCTTGTAGGTCCCTTCCAACTCAGAATATTCAATGATTTTATGTTTCTATACATAACAGTTGTTATGATACATTAACAGTTGTTATGTTCCCTTCAGCTCTGAAATGTGGGAATTTTCATTTTTCTAGCATTTGTTAAAAATACTATTACTAAATACTAGGAAGGAAATCAGCCAAATTTAGCAGCTGAGAGTAAGCCCTCTGAAACATATCAGGAAAACATTTTGCAAGACTGATCATCTGCTCAATCTCCAGCACTACAGAAGCTGAAAAAGAGAGAGGAGAAACAGCCTTCTCAGTAGACAACATTTGTTTCCAGTGTTCACTTGCAGCCCAGCAGTACCTTGTATTGTTGAATTTTACTCTCCTCTGTACAAAGATCAGAGTACAGCTTTTGCTTGAACAACCCACACATCTGACACTAAAATCAAGTCGTCAACCAGCAAAAGCACCAACTCTCACACTTGCATCTCTTGCCCATCCCTGGCCAGCAAAGTTCATTGGAACAACTTAGAAAATGAGCAATAGGAAATCTGATTGAGAAGGTGGGTAATCAAGGCTCTCAGACCTTAGGTCCACGTTGAGCAGCATACTACCATGACAAAGGCACAGAGGCATCACCCTGAGCATACTGGACTTTTCGTAGCTGAATACTCAGCCAGCCCATTGCCTCTTGTCTGCTCTCTGTCTCTTGCATGTCTGGCTGCAGGAATTAGATGGAGTGGTAACTTCCCCTATGGATATGACTTAGTCAAGCCACTGGGACACATTCTGAGGTTGTGGTTTCTACTCCCCAATAGGAACAGTGCACTTTGAACATGCTTGGTTAAGGCTGTAGCCAAGTATTCTGGGAAGAATTGCTTGGACAGTTCCTGTGAACCTGGCAAAAATAGCGAGCCTGGAAAATCTCATTCACACCAGGAGTTGATACCCTCCCAACATGACCTGACTCCTTCTAGTCATGGCAACAATTCCTTATTTGCACCAATGCTCAGAATAGTTCCTTGTGGCACTGGTTCCAATGTTCAGAGGATTATACAAAAAGTCGCCACCAGCACCAGCAACAGCAGGTGCCTGCCCATAGAAGACTGCATGGGTCAGAGTTACAGCTGAGGAATCTCATGATGTGTATTGTACTCACAGCAGAGAGGTAGACACCTGGCAGGAACAGACTAGACTGTGAGATGGTCTCAAGCTCTTGTTGTGAGGAATGAAGGAAAGATGTCTAAGCAGAGCAGACTGTATCTCCCTCTGCAAATCTTCTGCAGAATCTGCCTCTGCCAACTTAATTTGACTTGATGCTTCCAGGATTGAAAATTTAATCAAAGCAATATTTCAGCTGATCACCTGAAAACATTAAAATTTCTGCAGAACCAGTGTGAAAGATTCCAATGCTCCCTGTCTGCCATACTCCATCCCCATAGTCCCTGTCAGTTCCACTGGCAGAGCTGTTTCTGAGGCTTAGAACAGTTTCTGGAGGTCAGTTTAAAACAGTTTGGTGAAACAGTCCAGGATTGTAAGTAACTTGCTTACTTTCTACAGAGAGTCACTCATAACCTGGGTCATTTTACTGGTACAGCTTACAGCAAGCCCATCCATACAATGGGAGACACAGGAACAGTGAGGAATAGAAGAGTATTGGCACTTCCTGTACTGATCTAGCTACTGGGCACACTGTAACCTGGAGCAAGAGGTGAGGTGAGATGGACTGGTCTACCCAAGACCTTCCTCTGGCTCTCTTTTCCTCTCTCTTTTCAATGAGGTCTTTCCAATCATCATTATTTTGACATCCTCTGGTAGGAACAGAGTTCAAGAAGCACTCTATCAAGGAAATCTCATTTACCATCATCATTATCCTCAGTTTTCTCAAGGAGTGTGAGAAGTAGAAGCTGAGACCTCTTCTCTGTACTACAGTGTTTGCTGGGACATCAATTTTTACCTGCTCCCTGGGCACATGCATAGGTGAATGTGTGCAGAAACATAAACTACATCTGTAGTGGTGCTTTCTCTCAGCAAGGCTGAGCTTTACCTTGTGTTCTACAGACTCTTGACTTTGTACCCAGTCAGTGCTCACCTGCACCACACTTAGGTTCATTTCTGAGGGCAGGCAAACGAGGCAGCTGTCTAACCATAACAAGAAAGTAGAGGCAATGGGAGCATGTAATTTGATGCTGCTAATTTTTCATTATAGTTAGTTAACTGGCATGAGAAATTGATAAGGTTACCTGGTATTTTATTGGGAAGTTTGGAATACTTGGGCCTGGAGAGTATCCCTCTTCCAGGATTTGCAGTGGCTGGAGCTCAGCTGGTCCAGTACAAGGTCACTGCCTTCACTGGCAGTGGGTGATGTGGAGAAAACCAGAGGAGAGAGTCTGCCCCTCCTGTTCCTTGGGAGCTGCTTTGAAACTGAAGCCATACCACTGATCCCTGCCTATGCTGCACCACAGCTCACACAGGTACATCTGTGCCCACTCTTGTACCACTACTGTGGCCCTGCTGGGCAATTACCAGACATGGTCTGACCCTGATCACTGTCTCTGGACCCAATCCTGACCCAAACTTGCCTTTCCACATTCTGGGTCTTTGCTGGTGCTCTTACCTGCCTGTTTACTGCCCTTGGCTCACTTGAGAATCAGTTGGCCCTCACTGGTCTCTGGCACATCCAACGTGATTTTGGCTCTGCCCACATGTCCTCCTCTGGTCAGGACCACACAGCAGAAAGCCAGTGATTTCAACCCCCTACTAAAAGCAAAATCTACTACAATGCACATTTTCTTACAAAATACTACACAATTGGTTTTATATGTGCATTCAGCAGTATTTTACTGAACAGGAAACAAAAAAGAGTGGAACAAGATTTTTTTTTTGTCCCTGAAAAACACAAGTACAATAGAAGAATGCCAGTAAGCATTTCCATTCCATGCTGGACCCCACTCACACGCACTCACACCTGCATCAATATGGGAATGACCTACTTTCAGCATAGCAGGGTTAGTGTAGTGGTGACATAGTGCTCTTGGCTTTGTCTCCCAGGCATTTGAAATTTAGTTCCCAACCATTAATTCTTCTCTTTATCCAAGAGGATATATATACAGGCCTTTCCTACAGCCATAAGTACATGAATGTACCAGGATAAGTGTTTAGAAAGAGTCAAGACCACATGAAAGGATCAACAACACATCCTCTCTGTGGCATTGGGCCAAGGTCACTGCCTTCCAGTGGGAAAGACAACCAGAAGGTCAGCAAAAGAACCACAAAACCAAACCAAAACACGTCAAAAAGGGAAAACTACCCAAGAAAATATTGAGCCATGAAAAGAAAACCAAACTTACAATGAAGGGCTCTTTTCCTCTTACCACCCCAATCACTAACCCCCAGAGGTTTATTGTTTCCCTCACCATAACACAAACCAGGCCTCCATGCTGGGAGCCCATGCAGCTGCTGCTTCAGAGGAGCTGGTGAGTTAGTGATGTGCACAAATGCCTATGCCCTGATTGTTTTGGAACAAATCAGATACAAAAGCAAACAGTGATCTAGCCACAGAAATGGTGTTCACAGCAGTGTCTTGGGAGCTGTACTGTGAATGTGGGATGCACACAGCACTCCTGTACCCATTGTCACGGTCCTGCAACACCAGAGTAATGCATATGGTTACACCACATGTGCCCCAAATAGCAGGGCCAGTGTACTCCATGCACCACGTGCTGTTTCACTCACACAGCCACAGGGAAATGCATTTCAGGACACAGAGCTCAGGACACAAGTTTGGAGCTCTGGGTCCTGGGCTAAACTGGGCTAAATCAGTAGCAATGCAAGTCTACGGAACAGGTGGAAAGAAAGAAGACCCAGTACAATGTTTGCCCAGAACCTCACACAGCTGTCTCTAGATGCAATGTTTGTCCAAAACCATGTCAGAGATATTTCCAGCTCTGTCTGCAAGCAGCAAGGATGACATTGTACAGAGGAAGACTAAGGAGAGCTCCAGTGGGAGTGGTTGAGTGGGAGTAAAAGTTTCCTCCAAAATGCACTGAAAATGTCTTTTCTTTCATTATTTAGTCATAACTGTGATTTTCAAGACAACAGTTTTAAGGAGCTCTTTTTCACAGAACACTTCCTTGGAAATAGGCAAAAAAGGTAAAGCATGAAAGTGTTAAAAAATTCAACTAGCTGACAGGAATAGTTAAAAGATTGTTTCACTTCTAGTTCCACGAGATACTCATGGTGATGTGGGCGGTCATTACTTCAATGATGCAACAGTGTCATTTCCATGCTATGAAATGAGTATCTTTGCTTCCTTTGGTGCAGGAAAACCTTAACTGACAGATGAGCATGAATGGGGGAGGCAGAAAAGGGTTACCCACTCACTGGACAACCTAAGAGCTGCCCAGCTAGTGCTTAGATATCTCATCTGGAAATGCTCTCTTGTCACTAGGTGATCACAGGGAGAATGATCTGTGCACAAACTAACCTCACAAGCACAAGGACCTGCTGACATGGTTCATGTGTGTCCTTACCCTGCAAAGACAGCAAGTCATCCCGTGAAGCTAAGTTTTGGGTTGTTGTTGGCAAAAAAAAGGGGAAAGACAAACAGAGCAGACCAGAAGATTTTGGTGATGGGAGTTCTCTTGAGATGGTCAGAGTTTGCACTGACTTTTCCTCAGTCTCAATAGTGGGCAGAGGGAAGATGAAGAAGCCAGAACTGGGCTGCAGTCATGGAATCCAAACCTACACCTGAACACCACAAGGCAGTGAAGACCATAACATCATTTGAGGAACAATTTTGGAATGTTGGACTCGATGATCTTGAAGGTCTCTTCCAACCTACATTCTGTGATTCTGTGATTATATTTTACACAGAGGCAGTCTTTTTTAAGTCAAATTTGCCCCAAAGATCTATGTCTCTATAAGGCTATGGGCTATGTATTTTTTTAACCCTATAATCTCTCAGGAGGAGCTCTGGATTAGAAAGACATTCAAAAGTTATATTAACAAGTGTGGCTTTCCTGGGACAGACATTGTGCAAGGACTAACATCCTTAGAAGAAACTGATTAAAACCTATTCTGTGGAATCGGACTTTACAGGTACCGTGACCTGTCAAAAGGGTAGAGCTCTCCGTTTGGTTTTTTAAAACCCTCACAACAGGAAACAGACTCTTCTTTCTTGGAGGTTTTTTTTCTCGGTCGGGTTTTGCTGGGTTTTGTTTGTTTGTTTGTGTGTTTGTTTCCTTAAGGAGATAAGCAGGCTGCGTTCTCACTGACAGAACAAGAGAAGCTGTGCATCTCCGTAGCACCCTCAGCCCAAGGCAGCCCGAGGGTGCTCGGGGATGCTGCTCGGGGCGGGAGCGGCGGCACCGCCCGGGCACTCCCCGCCGCGGCGGGCGGGACGGGCAGCGCTCGGGTCTCCCCCTGCGCCGGGGAGGATGCGGAGAAGAGGCTACTGCCGCTTCCCTTCCCGAGAGCCTGCGAGCCGAATTTCCCGGGGTGTGTACGGTCAGCAATAAAAAGAGAAACGCACGGTCCAAGTTAATTTTCCACCCCCGAAAGGAAATGCTGCTTCCTGTATTATGCAAGGCCGGTGCCAACAACACTGACACAGGAGTCTATTGTCCTTTTCACAAAGCCGTGGTGGGGAAGGGCGCCTGAGAAAATAGTCCTTTTGCAACAGCAAGGAGCTTTTGATCTTGGGGGGGTGAGTGGGGGTGGGAGGGCTGCGGAGAGAAAAGAGGGTGCGGGCTGGGAGCTGGGAGGGATGCGGCGGCCGAGCAGGGTACCGGGGTATCCTTCATCGTTCCTCCAGCCCCGATCAGGAGGCCAGGATGCGCAAAAGTGCCTGCAAATGCCTTTCCTCTTCCATGCGAAATGATCGCACTGCTTCGGCCCCGCTTCCGATGTGTGCAAGCCGGAACAAAGACACCAGGAATCAGCAGCGTCTTCCTCCTCCTCCCCCTCACTTAACGCCCCGGTCCAACGCAGATTACAAAGCCTCCGCCACCGGGAAGGAGCCAATGCCTTCCTCGGTAGTGCTGCGGCTGCACGGCAGTACCGGCGCTCCCCGGCGGGACCCGGGCGGTGCCGGCGCACGGATCCGGGGGGCTGAATGCCCTGAACCCCCTCCGCGGACGGGCGGGATCCCCGCGGGCCCCCTCCCTGCACCGACCTGGGCGCGGGGTACACGGTGCTCACGCCAGCTACGGGTCCCAGCAGTTTCTTAGCAGGAAAAGATAAGTAACATCTGAGGAAGAGCCACGGTGTTTCCAAAAGCAGTTTGGGACATTTTCCTGTCCCAATGCTTTCCTGTCCCAGGCTTTAAAAATATCGTGGCTTGCTTTCCTTTAAGTAAGTAATAAAGACATTTTATTCCTACTCTAGAAGGATCACGTCAGTCCAAAAGAGGGGGTACATAGATTCTTTTGGATATATGGATAGAGTCAATGTTGCTGATGCTATCCCTTGTTAAACAATTCCCTAAAGAGTTAGTCTCTCCTTAAGAGAGGATTTGAAAGAACAATTCTTATTCTTAAAATAGTTCTTATAAACTTTCTTATTAGCTCTTATTAAAGGCGAGTTCCTGCCTTTCTTAATGGGATACAAAACCCATTTCCAAGGGAAGTCTATGTCCAGTAAGAGCAGCAGGGTCAGTCTCTTGCCTTGAGTGTTTTCTGGCATCTGGCTGCCTGCAGGATGGAATCACTTTGGCCGACTAATGACTGACAGTGGCTCGTTATGAGAAAACGCAAATAATTTTCTTTAAATGTGCCTGCTTGCAATCAAAAAGAAAGCATAATGTTCCTCTTCACACATGTAGATGGGCTGAGTTAAAGGAATTTTAGGGAAAGAGGATGTGAGGAACCTTCAAGAATGATTTAGAAATTTTCTATATAAAAATAGCATGGGATTTCCTATGTCCAAAAAGCAGAGTCCTTANCAAACAAAAAAACCCCCACCAAAACCTAAATGGTGCCCATTTTCTGTGTCTCCTTCGTTGTGAAAGCATAACAGAACAAAAATCCCAATGTAAAACAGATCATCCGGTTTTCCAGTAGCTTGCAAGGTGCTCACGGCTGAGTACAGCTGGTTGTGAAAGGTGCTGAATGTCACTGGGGGTCTTGCAACCCTATAGCTGTATTCATTCACACACTCCCTCGCCCCCCTTCACATACACACAGGTTTGGGTTTTGTTACAGTTTGCAGCACCGTGTCCAGCTCTGGTCCGTGGTCCTTAGCTCCCGTCTAACGTCAGGTAGTTATTTTTAAGGCAGTCAGCATGCCAGCTTTCCATGCTCCTTCCAGGCTTTCTGTAAAGGCCAGGAATGCCGCAGGCAGGAAAAGCTGCGCTCGTTCTGCCGGTGGTAGCGCCTGCCCTTCCCCCAGCCCTTAGATGTGGGCGATTCAAGTTTATCTCCCACCGACTCTGCCATAGACTTCTGTTATCTGGAAAAAGCCCCAGAGGCACAAGTCCTTAAAGGCATTGAAGTGCCTAACTCCCATCAGAATGAGGGATGTAGTTGTCTAAATACCGCTGATAATCTACAAAGTTGCTCACGATTTGTGTAACAGAGATCACGTAAGTACTCACGGTCTGGCACAGGCAAAGCGCTAAACTTTCTTTTATTACTGCTGCTGCTGTCGCTACTGCTGTTATTCAACATCTGTATACTCACAAATCCAAATCGGCAGCTAAGAGTCCATTGGGAGAAGGACCACAAGGAGAAAAGTTTCTGCTTGCGAGATTTCACAGCCAAGAAACAGCTGGAGAAACAAGAAGTACGTCTGACACAGAAGTGGGGACGACGGGGAGATTGCCATGAGCACATGAGCATGTTACTACATCTCCCACCTTCTGCTTTCAAAGGGGTTTCAGGCTTGACCAAAGAAGTAAATTTGTAATCTTAAAAGTATGTCAGTCTTACCCTTCTGGGGATGGTTTGGTCACTGAGTATCAGACAATGCCTACGGTAACATCTGTCACCAAGCCATGGGGAAAAAACTGCCTGCTTGAACGGGTTGGAAACCGGAGGCATCGTTTCCTTGCACTCATCCATGCCTGTCTGTATGTGTAGGACCTCCTCATGGCAAAACACAAAGTGTGGTTGTGATTTCAGAACCTTGGGAAATGGTCAGTCATCTGCTTTATACTGGGCTCAGCCAGCAATGAAGTTAAGACGCCCATCATTTTCGAGAGATGGACAAGGCTTATTAAGAGAGGAAATAGGCACAGCCCTAAAGGATAGGACATACCAAAATAACTCCTAAAAATAAACACTTTGTATTTTCTGTTCCATGAAAGCTATTGTTGAAGTTGCCACAGAAATATTTCATAACTGAAACAGAAAAACACCAAGAAGGTAATTTCCCCTCCACCTGGATTTTCTCAGAACAGTATAAACTTCTTTAAAATGTCAGTGTTTGAAATTATCATTAACTCCAGATCCATAACTGTTCATCATTAGTACGACTCAAAAAAAAAAAAAAAGCTGCTGTTAGTAACATATCTAATGCAAACACTTTAAAATACAATTCAGTTGAAGGTGTCAGTTTGACTGCTTTGTGAAGGGTAAATGCAAGAAGTTCATACAAAAATGAAATTATGTGTCTAATTTCACACAGCATGAGTGATGGCTAGAAAATGTTTTTTTCTCGGTGGAGTAATCAGATCCTCTGCAGACAAACACATTGTTCAAACCCTTTCACTGTGTGACAGGCTCCAGTGCTAGAAATGCACCACATGTGAGCAGAGGAACTACTGAAACCTGTTTTCCCATGTAGAGTGAAGCTCCTGTGTTTGAGAAAGTGTGGGCTCTGCTTGATTCCTTTCCCACGGCATTTAAATGTGCTAGTGAGCTCAGGGACATGCTGCTGACAATAAGACCATGAATTCACACTAATGACTTTTTCTCTATTGCTTCTCACTTGGGTTCTCTCTACCTAGCCCTTGTTTTCATGAAAACTCTTGGAATATAATTACCTTTAAAGCCTCTAAATACCTTTGTATCAGCTTTAATTCAAACAGGCCAATGGACTCCAAAGGGAGAAGGAATTTTTGTGGAGGTAGGAGCCATGTATGTATTTGTGTTGCTCATACAACTCTCATTTCTTTAGAGAACAATGTTAATTGCTTAGATTGTTTGCTGTCACAGAACTTTATTCCCCTACTCTAGAGAATTTCTTCCAATTTCCAGCCTAAGTTAATTCCTTCTGAGATTACGTTTTCCTGGTTTCATGTTTTTTCTTTCAAGCTTAAATACTATTTACAGGTATTTATTCCTTGATAAATACTTATGTCAGACACAGATTCAACTTTATTTTTACTACAATCCTCTTCTCACAGGACAGAACTGTCTCCATAGACATTCCCTACACCTATCCCAGTTTTAAATCAGTTTAGTCAAGCATGCAAAAACACCATGTCTTTTCATGGCAGTTTCACACTGATGGGTCATGACAATTCTGAGATCCTGAATACATTTTTTCCCCTATGTCATTGCCAATATATGATTGCCAAACTTACAGCAGATATTTCTGAGGAATTTGCTCAGAACAAAAGTTGATGTACTTTTCTGCTTCCTGGTTCCATTAAGTTATGATTGCCTCACAGGTTGACTCACAGACTGTCCTAAGTTATTTTAAGCGTTATGTACAAAAATAGTAAATTTTGAAAGTTGGTTTTATTGGAGATTTTCTGCTCTCTCATACATATATACAGATAACTTTGTAATGTGAGACTTGCAACTATAGGGAATGAAATCTAGGTCTGGCCAAGGCAAGATATATGCGCTTTCTGCAGAAAAGAATATTGCAAGATAAACCAAAACAAAATATACTGTTTTTCCAGGAGGTAAACCTCTAAAAATGAAACTGAAATTTCAAACCACTAAAATTGGCTACTTTTTCAAGAGACAGCTGCACAAGAGAAACCAAAAGCATGGTGCTTGCGAAAGTCCAGTCTATCAAAAAACAAATAAGAGTATCTGAAAGTGAATGCTTTGGTTTGTGCCTAACAGAAAATGTACCTTTTTGCATTTCTGTCTCTCCTCTAAGGTAAGGATCCTGAAGCTATTTCAAAAAAGCTACAGATTAACTTTTGCAACATTTTGAAAATAAGAAACATACTCATTTCTGAACCAGTCCACTTCTGAGTGACCACATGTACTGAGGGCATGACAAGTCTTTGCCAGCTCAATCTGACCAGGATAAAGCGGTTCTTGAAGACCCATCATGTGAAATACTTCTTCCTTCAGCCCTGCTGAGGAGACAAATCTTCAGCTAATTCTTCATGTTCCTTAGTAAACGCTACCATTTTGACCCCCATACAGGGCCAAACACAGGTGTTTAATCCTATCCATAATAACCTGTGGCATCTGAGCTGTCCATCCAGAAATGAGCGGCTCCAGGAAGCCCAGGCCTCTCAGGAGCAGTGGCCAGAATCCAGAAAGGATCCCCTGGGGTGTGTACAATGACCAGATGCCAATGTTTGGACAAATGGGTTCTCCCTCAGGCTTCCTTCTTACCATGTCTCAGACATTTCTATCTTCTTTTCTAGACAAAATTTTGCTGAATGCTTAATACCTAGTATTTTCTAAGGAGTTTACTTGCAAAGGCATTTAGGCCTAGATTTAAATTACTTGCAACTGATGTTTTCTACTGTCTGCACACCTCTGAAGGCCTGGAGTGAGCCAACAGAAATGATACACCACATGGACCAAAGTGGGTACCCAACCATAAGTGCACCAAAGGATGTAGACAGACCTCAACTCCTCCTGTTAATATTGTCAACCTTTGAACTGGAAATACTAAGGAGATGAATGTGTTGAGTTGACTGAATAAAGCCAGCCTAGATCTGGAAACAGTACACTCTAAAATACCCTACTGCAAAGTGCTCCATGGACTTGACCAGGATCCTCCTCCTGGTTTCTACAAGGAGGATCTACTTTCTGGGTGCTTTGCCTTGTGGAGACATAATTTTTTTTTCCCCTTAGGATGTTTTCCTAAGCAAAGGTGGAATAGCAGTTAAATTGGATGGCCTTTATGTTGCCTATTTCAGCAACCAAGCCTTGTTGAAGATAGTGAATGCAGTTGCACCACTGTCAATTAGAAACATACCTCCCCAAAGGCAGGAACACTGAAACACTTCTGAGTCATTTTCCTTTCTGAGAAAATGCTTTGGTTTAAAAGCTCTGATACTGGTTCTCCAGTCCTTCTTTAGGGTGTTGAAAATCTTCTTCTGTCAGTTTATTATGCTGTGTTGCAAACCACGACAGTTGCCAGGATAATCAAGACTTTCTAGAAGTATCCATTCTGTGCCTACCTATTCTTTCTCACAGTGGAGTCAGCAACAATTCAAATCAGAAGTAGTAAGTCACTGATACTGATTTCTACTGCTGAAATCTAAATCAAACACAACTTCTACTTCCTTACATAAACCTTTGATGAAGTTCCTTGTTATAAGTGCTTATCATAAAACCTAAGGTATTCCCAAATATATTTGTGTGGTGATAACCTAAATTCTGTCTTTAAACCTAGAAACTGAGTGAGGAACATCTGCTGCGGCTTTTATTCCCTCCTTCCATTTAATGCACTGTTTCAGGGCTTGTCAGTGTTTTCTAATGCAAATAGAAATACCCAATCTTTTAGGCAAAAAAGATAGTCACTAGTGGGGTTATTATTGAGATTTTCACTTAATTCAGTGAAAAGTTGGCTAAATTGCTTTTATGTTTGTTTTCCGATGATTCATTTGACTTGCCTGCTTGAGTGTAGAATGCTTGTGTTTTTCTGGCTCACATATGGAAATTAAAATTACTCTAAGGTTTACTGTTTCCAGGATCAAAACTAACCCACAAGCAGCAGCTTGAAGAATTGTAGATGAGGAACTAATATTCCTTTTAGAAATTGAATCTCTGCTTGCCTTATTTGTCAGCAGTTGTTTTCTTTATTCTGTATTATATTTTATTTGGGTAGTACTGTAGAAGGCTTCTCTGCCTCTGAACAGTGTTAGCACACAGTCAGATGCCACAGTCACTTTGGTCACATTTCTTTGTCATTGTGTTTACAACTTCCTTTTATTTCAGAGAACAGAGACTTAATGATGTTTCCTCATCGCAACCATCAGGACATTTAAGTGTTTCCCCATAAGTTAATCCTCACCTGCACATTTCTATTTTTTTTTCCCTTTTTGGCATCTTTCACTTCTATTGTGCTGGGAAACGTGACAGTGTATAGTACAGTGTTTCATTTTCAGTTGGCACTCTTTAAGAGTATTTTGTCTATAGTTTCATTCTGTTGGGTTTTATTTTTAAACACTTCCAAGGTCTCATCTTGTTTGGTGTGAATTTGCAAGTCAGAAGGCTGCTGATCTGAAAGTTCATTTCACTCTTCTCTCCTTCACAAATGATTCCTTCTTCTTTGGTGACATTTTCAATATATTTATTCTCTCTTCTTGTTAGCACTTTGGTTTTTTATCTAATAGAGGCTTTTAACTTTATCCAGAAGGGCTATTGTTTCCTTTTGTTCTTTTCTCCTTTCACACTGTTCTTATATATCTAGACTGGAGTTATACTTGCCGGGAAATCAATAATTCTTATTGCAGCAGCTGAAAGGGACCTGGCATCTTCCTATCTTTTTGAAAGAAATAGAAGAACAAGAAAATTTAAATATAATTCTACAATTAAATAAAAAAGTCTCTCATGGAACAGAAAATAGAGTCCTTGCCATCTGGCTTAAGTATCATAACTATACATTTATCTTTTTTTTCAATCTCTCTTTCTAGTTGCTGCAATTACAGAATAAAAATGTCCAGGTCATAATTCACTTCACTCTTATAAATGTTCATGTTTTAAATATTTAAGCCTTGAAAATTGTTCTTAACAGCTTTATAGAGTAGTTCCTCAAAGCCATCATACAGACCATGTTCCAGATTCCAGAACATACCAATACATCATTTTGTGCTTTTCTACTTTGTGTTTCCAGCTACCAATTAAAAAAAGAAAACATGAAGTGTGTTGACAGACAGCACTGGGCTTGAGCACAATAACATAGAAACAATAGTAACGTGATTGCTATAGAAATGGAAGTAGTCATTAACTAATCACAGGGAAAGAAAAATAACACTAGCACCAGAATCAAAGGATATAACAGGAGTTAATACTGTAGAAACAGGAAAGATTTAAAAAATACTCCCATAAAAATTAACTGATGTGGTGATTTTACTGTTAACAGCAGGCAGATGAACCAATCCTTTGTCAGTGTATTTTTCTAAGAGGAAGTATGGAGAATACCTTAGAATATTTTTCTTCTATTCAGACTATCAGAAGTTTCAGGAAACCACTAAGAAAGAAGCCGTATTTTTCTATTCCAACCCCAAAATTTCATTTAACCCATTGCAGTTAGCGACACACTCCTGAGCACCATAAATAGAACTTGCATGACAAGTTACCAACATAGGACAAGAGAAAATTTAGAAAAATGATCATAATTCATAGAAATGTGGATTATTTTAATGCCTAGTTACGTCCAATCATTTATCTTTTTTATATTTTTAAATTTTAAAAAAATTATTATTTCTTTACTTTTAGAAAAAGCTCAAGAACAAAAGCTATATACTCCTTTCCAGTCAAGAAAGACTGGAGTCATTCACAGCCCCATGTTGCTGTTGAATCATCTCCCCTAACCTAGCCTGACTTTCTTATTCAACAGGATTTTATTCAACCACCCAGAATCAAAGCCATTATTGAAAGACAAAACTCAGCTCCTGTGTCTTACAATCTTAAAACAAGGTTAGGGCGAGCCTAGACTTCAGCAAATTCAAAAATTGATAACCAACTTATCTCACCCTCTCTACTGCAAGGACTCAAAGGCTGACTAAAGCAATGAATCTTTAAAGTAGTGGATCATAAAGGAATGGTGGATATTCTTCTGGGTTCATGGACTTCTGTGGAGGAGCTGTGAGAATTGCCACAGAGCACAAGAAGTAGCCATAGAGAGAAGAAAACAATCATAACATGGGCTTCTGTATCCTTGAAGGACCTGGTTAATAATCAAGCTGTCCTATGTCAAAATGCTTATTCAGGAAAGAAACAAGCCCATCACAGCCAGAATTTCCACCACTGAAGTAGTGGTGTTAGCCATCCTAATTATAAATGCCCAACAGAAAAATTAGGTGGATCCGATTTAAAAAAGCATCAGGGTTTGAAATTCAAGACTTTTGGAGACTGGCATGTAAGCTGCCCACAAAATTAAGCAACAAAATCATCTCTGACAACTGGTAAATGTAGAAGTTACTTCAGCATTTCTTGAGTAGCAGTGACAGGGGAACCAGAGATGATAGTACTATCAGGAGATGGGACTGCAATAGGGGGAAAGGCTGTAAACCACAGAGATACTGCTGGTGGCACAGAAACTGTTACACTAAGGAGGAAGGAACTCGAGGAGAAGTGTAAAAACTCCGTCCCAACCCATGCAGTAATAGTAGAATTGCCCTAACTTTCCGGCTACTGAAAGTAGTAATTGCTTGATCTCAGACTTTCAGATCATTAACAAAATGAATCAAAGCAAATGATACAAGAATGAGGATGGAGTGTACAAGTTTATCAAGGGACCTTAGAGGCTTTTGTTTCCCTGATCAACTGTTGAATACACCATATGTAGCCCCACCGCACTCCACCACCAATCCCATAGTCAGTCTCCAGCCTTGTCCAATGTCACAATGAGACACAACCCAGCCCACTGAGGGCAGAAGAACCTTGCACCAAGCTCTACCTGCAGCTATCCCTCAGGACTGGCAAGATGTGATCTTCTGTCCTGTAACATGGCTGCAAAAGAATGATGTCTCTTTAACTCTCATGAAAATCTTTTAATTTTTTTTCCCCTCCTGTACTGCAGATCTGAAGGCAGACCAAATGCATTTCCATTAGATGCATAAAGTACATTTGTGAGAGGAAATGGGAAAAGTATTCTTAAAAATTTACAGTATCTCCTGCTGACCATTTTTGTGATTATACTGACTTTATTTTTTTACTATTTGGTGTGACTTCATTCCCTATTCCCTTTCAGTCTCGATAATGTAACTTACTGTTCAAGATCTATCTGCCTAAGATGATTTCATTTTGCTGTACATTCTGTAATACATGTAAAATCATGGGGCATCTCCGTGAACTCTGGCAAAACTTTAGCAAGTTTATCATTACATTCCTTTTCCCACTGAAACTCATTCTTCCAAAGCCTGTCAGAGCAGCAGTGCAATAGGGAGGTAGTAATATACAAGTATTTGGAAAACAAATTCACCATCAAAATGTTGGTGTTTTCTTCTGAACAGAAAGCAGAGGCATGATCTACTTAGAAACCCGATTGAGGGATTAATATGGAGTATATATTACTCTTTGTGCTTGTGGACTCTTCAAGTCTTCTGACAAAGACTTATAAGCGTGACACAGGATAAAAAGTACTGAGGTTTTTGTCTTAGCATCAATACACATTTCCTTCATTCTAAACGTGCCAAGAATTGACATTGTTAAATGAAGTTAATGGAAGGTACAAACATTCCTCCTTTGGAACAATAGGACATAGTTACCTACTGGGTTGTCTGGTTTTGGATATCTGTGGTTGAAGCAATTTTACATAGTATATCTTTGGGGGTCAGAATGAAGAGAAGGTAAGCCAAAAGGAAGTGGGAGCTGAAGTAAGAGGTAGGATATAGCCTCAGAATAAAAGGGATCAGCACAGCATATTTTTAGATGCTTGGGAATGCAGCCCAAAAAGAATAAAACCAAGCAATCAAGGACACTGCTTCCCCTTCCAATCACACACACACTCTCTATATTGTATCTAATCACTTACAGTTATGGAGTAATTTCCTTAGGAGTTCTAAGGGAATCACATTTGGATTCCAAAATGTGTAAGCAATGCATTAATTTGATACTATAGAAACTTGCATCGGAAGTCCTTGACCAAAATATTCAGCACTACGAGTACAGTGTCATTCTTTTAGTCTCTTCAGAGTTTTCCACCTGGTATGTTTTTCAAGGATGCATATTAGCTTAGAAAATTCACCCAAAACTGATAATGAATCTTTCCACGACTTCATTGTCATATTAAGGAACTTTTTCAAGAGAAATAAGAGGAATCTTGACTAATTTTATTGTTTCTGAGTAAAGGCCTGTAGAAGGAAGTGTGGGTGGCTGAATAAGATCCCACAAAGAATTCAGTATTTATGACAAAAAGGCAAATGCATCGACAAGTGAAATGAAAACTCAGTGTGTTATCACTGAGTCACACTTTGAGAAGCATGTCTGCTGACACAGAACACAGAAAGTATCTCAAGTGTATAGTATACCGACAAGTAAGACCTTACAGAAGCAGCAGAATTTAAAAGGATTTAAAATCATTAGACACAAAGGGTAAAATCAGGTAACACCCGCAGAATCTGGCATTCAGACAGAAACAACAACAAAAAAATTAAGTCATTTGAAAAAAATCACTTATGGACTGAAGTGTAACAAGCAGATATTGTATTTTGTTAGTAGTAATATCTGAAACTCCACCTTGTTTGAAAAATCAGTACAGTTTTTAATGGCTGCCCTCTGTATGACTTATAATCCAACTGGACATATGTTATAACAATACAGGCACTGCAGTAATATATAGAGAAGTAATGATTGTTATTTCACTTTTAAAAGTCACTATGCCCTAGGGCACAATTAACAGGCAATAAATTCCTACATGCTACTGAAGTTCAGAGATTAGTGTTTGCCTGTCAATGCATGGAAACACATTTACACCTAATAAAAAGGGACTAATTAGCTGTTTAAATAATAGGAAATGTCAGTCAGAGGCCACAAAAGGCTATGAACAATAACTAAACCCACCCCTCAAAAACTGACACGTGTGTTTACAGACAAATATTAAGCATTCAAAAGAGCCTTAAATGTTTGCCAAGCCATCCAAAAGAGAAGAAACTTTATATAAACAGTGAAAGCAAAAGTTAGTGCTAGAAAATCACTGGAGTAGGGCATGTGTCACTCCAGCCTGTGCACTTCTTCACAGATTGATTTAGGAAAATCTTATACATACTGGACATGAATTCAGTGAGAGTTTGGAACATTAGAGATCATTAGTTTTGGCTTTGTCTGGCTGTGGTATTGCAGGTGAATCAAAGAGCATGTCTAAACTCCAGGCCAGGAAACTATTTGGTAGTAGTCAAGGATGAAAAACTGGATCCTAGCTACTGCTAATGTTGAATTTGTACATCCAGATACCTGACTAGTTTTTAAGAACACTAAGAATACTATTCTGTTAGCTTTAACATCTTCTAGTGTTCTCCTCCTCTTTTTTCTGATTTTTCTCTAAATGTCAGAGAGGTCGAAATGATCATTAACCAGCAACTACATAAAGAGACTAATAGCATAATTTCTGGTTCATTTCATGGTTTGGTCTTCTACACAGTGCTTATAATCTGATAGAAAGAGGCTGTATCACTCAAAATTGAACATACACCATGAAGACACACCTTTTTTCTTGGTGTGAATCCCCAAATGTAAAACAGGTGCACCACAAATTGATCTTTGACTGAGATATTTGAGTTTGCCAAATTCAATTGAGCACATCAATTACCCAAGGCACCTTTCACAAATGTTAGTGAGAAAAATTTGTGGCTCAGCAGAGGCACTTGGATGGCACACATTAAACTAATATGTTGCATTAAGCAGTGACAAACTAATGCATAAATCATCAAATGCAGTTTTGAAATTAAAAAGGTTTTTGAACCAAAGTTCAAAGGCAGTCAGTGTTTGCTGATTTTGTGGATCTTTCCCATTCTGATTTTCTCCTTGTTTCTGTCAGGAGTCAGCCCTCAGGCAAAGAACAGAAATGATCTCACATGGTTATAAATAAATGCAGAACCTGCTTGGTGTTTGTGGTTTGTGCCCTCTCTTCCATGTTGCTTGCTCGGCATCCATATTGCTGTGCAGCGCTGAACAAGAGCCGCATGCTGCATCAGTAAGAGCACAGCCAGCAGAGTGAGCAGAGTGGTGTCCCCCTCTGGTCAGCGTGTACGAGAGAAATCTGATCTGTTCTGTCCAGTATGGGGATCTTCAGTACAGGAAGGAAAAGACTGGTAGAAAAGCTATCAAAATGTTTAAGGGGGTGAGCACATGATGTAGGAAGTGAGAATGAGAGAACTGGGGTAACTCAGCTCGGAGAACAGAAGCCAAGGGAGAGATCTGATTGCTATCTACAACTAATTAATGGGTGGTTATAGAAAACAGATTTTTCTCAGAAAGAAAGGTTGCAGCTGGGGAGCTGTTATTAGATGTAAGGGAAAAATCTTCCTAATGAGGTGCCCAGGTGGGAGAAGAGGCTGCAGCAGAATCCTCATCCTCAAAGCTACTCAGGGTCCTGAGCTACACAGTGTAATTTCAAAGCCGACTCCATTTGGAGTTGGGGAGTGGGCTTAGGCCAGATGAGGTTCTAAGATCCCTTCAACTCTTATTATTATATGATTATATGATTTACAGGGTCATGAGAGAAACACAATGCAGGAAGACATGCTGAAATCCAGTTTAGTTCTAGTAGCGTTTAAGTATGTGCTTGAATTATTGCTGAAGCAGAATCAAGAGAGAAATATAGCTGCAGGACACAGAGAGATACAGTGCCAATATACAGGTTCCAAATACTTTGAAAATGGGAAGGATGTTCTGCCTAGCCTGCCAGATTGGAAGCAAGGAGATCATTTGTCATTTCCAACATTTTTAATAGGCTCTTCTGATTTGGGGCAAATATCTTAATCCCACTATAAATCAGCTGCTGATTTATTAAGTAAAAGAATAAATCTGTTAATACTTAGATATTTGTGAATCCTTCAATAATACTTAAAGCAAGTGCACAAGTGGATTCTGACAGGGCAAAGGAAAGGGAGGATGCATCTCCTTAAGTTCTGAATCATTTGTATTACTGTAAGACAAGCTGTGCCATAACAGTGTCATGGACAGAAAAACTGGAAGGTTTAGCTCCAGGAATCTATCATGTAGACATCTGGATTTGGTTATTAGAGTCTCACCCAGGGAGATATGATGCAAAACTTCTTCCTCAAGCCTTCAGATGTAGCATTAATCAGAAAAGAATAAAAAGTAGGATGGATCTTTCTTTTCCTGAGGGTATTAATAATTGCACTTGGTCATGGGTTTTTTTGGCACCATTGCCAACAATACATTGACAAAACCACGTTGTAGTATCTGCATTTAAACACTAGATCATTAAAATCATGCAGCTGTCCCAATGACTTCCAAGAAACAAACTTCCAGATGAAAAACAAATGGTTCCAATTAAACTTGGGTTAAATATGAATGATTCTTGGGAAAAAAAATATCTCTGGAACTGTCCTAAGACAAGTACATTGACTACTTACAAACACAGAGATCTTTGCAAGTTCTTTAAATAGCAGAAATCTCATTTCACTGTGCTCTTTTAATGCCATGATCACCTCAAAAATGAGACATGGCTTCTTCCACGTAACGCTTAGTCCTATATTTCCAAGTGCTGGTCCGTCTGCCTGCGTTCTCCAGAAATCTAAATGTGATTATTCCCCAGGTGAGTCAGTAGGTGAAGCAATATATATGAGAAGCAAAAGTGAAACTCCACTCACAAGCCTGAGTTGAGTAAAAGAAAAAAAATCAATCTTGGAGTGAAGCTCTTCTCCCAACAATTTTATCATTGATATAAATATAAGCAGTTGTCTCAAAAACAAATTAATCTACCAGCTAATCTGTTGCCAAGATTAGTTTTCTAACCATGCTTCTAGAATGTCCCATCTCAGCTCTCTATACTGATATCTTCCACTTTGACATTCTTCCTGGAACTACTGTTAGCCTGACTTAATTTAGTTAGCTAAAGATGATTATAGAATCATTAGGCTTGAAAGATCCTTTAAGATCATTGAGTCCAACCATTACCCCAGGATGGTGAATTCCACCACTGAATCACATCTGAATCAAGTGCCACATCAACACATTTTTCTAATACTTCCATGGATGGTGACTCAATCATTTCCCTAGGGCAACCTCTTTCAGTATTTGACAATCCTTTCAGTGAAGAAATTTTTCCTGATATTCAATCTAAACCTCCTCAGCCAACTTGAGGCCATTTCCTCTTTGTCCTGTCACTTATTACATGGGAGAAGAGACTGATTCCCACCTGGCTACACCCTCCTTTCAGGCAGTTGTAGGGAGCAAGAAGGTCTCCACCAAGCCTCCAGGCTAAACGCCCCCAGCTCCCTCAGCTGCTCCTCACAGGACTTGCATTCTGGACTTTTCCCCAGCTGTGTTGCACTTCTCTGGACATGCTCCAGCCCCTCCAAGTCCTCCTTCTGGTGAGGGGCCCAGAACTGAACACACAATTCAAGGTGTGGCCCCACCAGTGCGAAGGACACGGGACCATCACTGCCCTGGTTCTGTTGGCCACGCTATTGCTGATCCAAGCCAGTCACTGGCTGCCTTGGCCACTTGGGCACAGCTGGCTCAGGTTCAGCTGCAATTGACCAGTGCTTCCACTTCCTTTTCCACTGGGCAGCTTTCCAGCCACTGCCTCCAGTCTGTAGCACTGCATGGGTGACTCACTCATTGGACCCAAGTGGAGGACCAAGTGCTTGGTCTTGTTGCACCTCATACGACTGGCCTCATCAACGCAGCCTGTCCAGATCCCTCTACCTAGAGCAGAGCCTTCCCACTCATGATGTAAATATCTTCTACCACAGATTGACTTACACTCTTATAAGCATGTATCTGTATTCCCAAGGGCATTTTAAATCCTCAGCTATGATATAAAAAATTAAAGGTTGCAGGGCTGGTCTACAAGCTCCATCTCTTGACTTTTCTTAAGCTTGAAGTATAAAAATCTTACAGTAAAAATTATCTTTTCATTCTCTCTATGTACATTACCTAGTAGACTGTCACCCTTGTCTTATATCGCGATGCTTGCATATTTTACACAAAGAGAAATAACTAATATCCATAAGCAATTATTTTTTTAACTTTCTTTAACTAACAGAAAACCTGCATGGGAAGAAAATGACCTCTAGCTTAAGAAACCAGCAAAATCTATATATTCATAGATATGTAAAATCCGAGACACAAAATGATCACAGTCCAGTGTCATTGCTTGCAGACTGTAGTGACCAGATGTGATTCAAAATGCTTAAACCCCATACTGATTGGCTCTTGGAAAAATCACAAGGTAGACACAAGTGGATGAGAAAAGCAAATATATCACTGCAACTTTTCACCACATTCTGGGTTTCTACAAGGTCTTGGGCAATCCCAGTGAGCTGGAGTGTGTGAAGCATGTGGGCTTTCTGATGCCACTGCCTGGTTTCCTCTTCCTCGAGAACAATGGTATGAATGGGACTGGGAGGGCAGGAGAGCATCCAGCCCTGGAGGACAGCTATTCATTCTGCTCCAGCCAGAGGCCTGTCAGCATTTCCACTGTTTCACACGAGTCCCAACTTCAGACAGAGATGACTTCATTTTAACCACTTTTCTCACATTTAAAAAAGTCAAAATTAGTCAAAACAAAAACAGCAACCATGTGTGCTCAGGGATGTGAGCGGAGAAATAAGGATAAACAAATCTGCTCTCTTGCATATCCTACCAGCAGTTCATCTCAGCATGATCCTTAAAAACAGCAGGGTGCCTAGCCTCAGCTTTTATCAAATAACATTTATAGGACACCCCACATTCCCTACCAGTGGACCACAAAGAATCAACAGGGAATGAATAGGCTGTCTTTTATTCTTGAAATGTTAGGGTACAGCTTACTCAAAAAAAAAAAAACAACCCATGATGTATTTTATTTTGTTTTCTTGTGCTTTACAGCATGGGAAAGAATGGATGAGCAGTGACCCATACAGGCTTACTTATGAAAAATTATGGTTCATCTTACAGGCATGTTTATGAAAACAACTCTGTGCAAGGACAAATACCCCTCAAAATCAGTTCTGAATCTGCATGGACACAAGAAGGTACCTGTAGTCTGTTGTCTGAATGTCAGCTCTTCAGTATAGAAAGAGGGAAGGCATGCTCTAGTATGTCTAGACAGCTGTATCCAGGGCTGCTGTCCCTAGAGAGCAGAGGATATATGGCCTTAAAAAGGACAAAGATTGGCTTTGCTATAAAAGAACAAGCCACTTCCTGGAGAGGAAGATACAATGATTTTTTAGGAAAATGCAGACACATTGTGAGCTCCAAGGAACAGTGATCTAGAGAGGAAGGAAGAGGCTACAGTGTGAGGACTAAACATTACCTACCTACAAACTTTGTAATTAAGGCTCATTGCCTGTTATAAATGACTTCTAGTACAGTCTTCACCTAGATGACAAGAAACAAATACCTTATGTCTTTATTGTTTTTCTCTTCTGCTTCTCCCCTGCTTGAAAAGAACAACCAACATTTAAAGTATGCCTGTAATATGGATTTCACTGCTAGTAAGGAAGAAGGCCAAAGTGGAGTATGCATTGCAAGAGAAGAAAAAGGCTCTGGGCTCAGGAAAAGATAAAGAAAGTAAGAGGATATAGAGATAACCTGATAATGCATACCATGACTCCATACTTGGACACTGACTCCCTGGACTCTCAAAGCTTCAAGGAAAATCTGGCACTGTTGTGTTCACAGAATTCATGCAGAAAATAGGAAATGTTTTCCAAAATTTTAATAACGTATTTTGCAAAGTCAGCAAGTTATGTTTTACTACAGGAAAATTAGGAAAAGAAAGAAAAATATGTGAGTGGGAGACAATGGAAAACTGTTTTTTAGCTTTCTTGTTTCAGTAAGTAAGCACATAACATCCTTCCTTTGGCTAGAAGACAGCTATGTTTTCTTAATATTTTATTGTGAATAAACACAGATGGAGGTTCAAGGAGTTCTCTTCCATAATTATTGCTGTGGCTTTCAACTGCTGAATAAATGTATTGGGTTGAGATTATTTCTTCATAATTTTTCAAATAATAGAATTATTTTAGCAGTATTACAAAGGGTAATGTATTATCATAACTCAGTAGCTTGTGGTTTTAAATACTAGGAAAGGAAGTGGGGGATAGGACAGACGTCAAATGCTTTGAACACAGAAATAATCCTGAAATCTACTTTTCTCTTTCTTATCACCTCACATTCACATCTTATTATGTTCAAATATGCCAGACAGTAGTTAATAATAGATAAGTGTATCTAGGATGAGGGCCAAACACATCACTTCATGCTCCTTATCTCTGTAATCTTCCTTCAGAGGAATTCTCTCCTTCTGGAATCCGAAGCAACTTTTTGGGAAGCCACAGTGATACCAAACTCAGCAAGTTATCAGTCCTTACAACATGCCTGAGTTGCCACTGGAAGCAGAGCAGATGAAGATTTCAACTGACAGCAGATTTTTTTCCATAATACCTGTCATTAGACTAAAGAAAGTATGAGCTCACGGCATATTAGGTTTGAAATGATGGATGAATAATTTCACAGGCTTTCGGGAAAGCTGCCAGAAAAAGTGTTGGGAAATGTGGCATTGAAACAGAATATTAGATTATTGCATGAGCCTCTCACTACCAGACTAGTAAGAAGCTAGTTGAGATCCCAGAATCACAGAACCAGTTAAGTTAGAAAAGACCTTTGAGATCACTGAGTCCAACCTTTGACCAAACACCTCCTTGTCAACCAGACCATGGCACTGAGTGCCACAGCCAGTCTTTCCTTAAACACCTGCAGGGATGGTGACTCCATCACCTCCCTGGGCAGCCCATTCCAATGCCCAATCATGCTTTCATCACTAATGGATGAATTGATGGGCTCCAGTTTGTAGACCTTCAGGAACACGTCTCAAGGAATGAGTATTTTCTTGAGTCTGTCTTTGAAAACCACCCAGGAATGTGCAGAAGCACATATTTTAGGCTGGATCTGAGCACTGCTTCAGGCAATAAACTAAATGTGTTGGCAGGCTGAGCTAAACAAGAGTAATGCAAAATGTTAAGTATACTCGATGTAAGTACATCTTTATTTAAAGATTGGAAAAATCCTGATCTTTAGACTTTTGGAAGTACACTGGATAGACTTTGTTTTAAGAATTCTTGGGACCAACCCCGGCATAGTGTAGTTATTGCGTTTGTATAGTGAGGCCTGGTGCTTTAGTCTTGTGTTCATAAAAATGGGTATGAAATAAGACAGAATAGAGGCATAGTCAAACATATCTACTGTTCAGAGAGAAATAGCTTATCATCCAATTCCAGTACTATTTTTCAACATATAATGAAAAGTAGGTTGTTTCTCTTGGACACAGAGCAGATCCACATGTTCCCTTTCTATGACAAGAAGAAAAATCTGCCCTCATTTAGCCAAATCTTGTGCACTGAGAAGCTACTGTCCAGCACATCATTTAGGGTATGATCCTTACTTATGCTCTTTAGACATAAATATCCCAGAGGAGAAGGCTCCAGACACTCTTCCTTCCTGTCTTTTTTCAATAGATTTTTTTTAATCTTTTCAGGATGGTCAGTGTGCTAGTCCCAAAGAAAAGCCAAAAGCTATAGCTTTTACTGCAATCAGCCTTAGTAGGAATCTAGAGGGAAAATCAAATCGGGGAGGTGGAGAGGAATCATCATTTTAGTGCAGATATAGCTGTTCTTGAAATTTGACGTAGATCCAATTTCTAGTCAGAGCAGAGCCACCAAAAATGAGTATTCTTCATCAGTTTTCAGGAAGAATGAGAAGGTATGGCACGAGAAGGTATGAATGCTAATTTTGAAGAAATATGTAGAACTGGAAATGTCTACTTCCAAGGTGGCAGAAAAATTTTAAGAGCTGAATCACCAAAATGTCATGGTCTAGGTGATTTTCATCTTCATTTCTCAAAGAATCTGCACAGCAATCACAGATCTTAAAATAAAGGTTTTTAAGAAATCTTATAAATATTGGTTTTATCTGTTAGTTCGAGGTACACTTAGGAGCTTTATTTAGGAAGGAGAGGGAAGGAGTATTTTAGATAGCACTAGAATCAATAATCTGGTTATAACAATATGCACAATTTTATAATAAACTTTGAAGGAGAGTGTACTTAGGCATTGGGTAATTGGAAAATAACATAGACTGAAAAAAAAATCAATTTCCAACAGGAGGCTGTGTCATAGCAATAAAATATCCTTACTTGACTGTGAAAAGGAAGTTTTGAAAATAGTAAAGTACACCTCTTGTCTAGTGTGATTTTAGTTTAGTACTTGAGACAACATTATTAGGAAAAATGTTTAAGATTGAGAAGAAGGGTGGTAATGGTAGAACTGAAATTTGAATAGAACTTTACTCAGAAGACTATAGTGAAGTGCCTTGAAATATGATGATTCAGCATATATTGGAGTTCCTTGGGATCTTTTTTTAGGATCAGTCTTATTTCACATTTCCATAGCTGATGGTCCCTCAAGAAATAGAAATATGTTAATTAAAGTTAATGGTAGTCCAGAAAGTCATGAGGTCTGAAACCAGAGGAACATCAGACTTATCACACATAAACGGCATGAGAATAATAGAAATGTAACAGAATAAAATAAGAACTTTGACTAGAGACTAAAAAAAAGACTTCCCACAGCAAACTAAGTGCTTGCCAGTCAAACATCTGAGATTAAGAGAAAGCCTGAGAGTATCCTATAAAGCACCAGTGTGAAGAAATTATAAAAAACCCAAATGTGATCCTAAACTGTATGAGAAGGATTGTATTACTAGCTGTGTATGCACCGATGTGACCTCATCTGAACCACTCTAAAAAAGTTTGTCTACTCATGTTCAAGAATGTAAAATTGTAGCATGTTCTGGGAAGGGTGGGACTATCAAAAGAACAGATGACACGGAGTTTTCATGTCCTCTTCATGGACAAAGAACCATGCGAGCTAAAAGCCACCAGAACAAATAGGTATAAACTGGCTCTGAATAATTTCTGTCCAGACATTAAGTTTTCATGACTGGAACAATGAGGTTCAAGCACAACTTCGCATAATAAGAACAGTCAGGAAAGAAGGAAGAAGAATGAGATCAAGTTAACTTAATATTCAAGTTTATTAAGATGTTATGAAAATAATTATACAGCATGGCTCTTTGTAGCACCAGTGAACAGGACTCAGTAAGTCAAGAGGAGCCATTGAATCCAAATGTCGACCTCCTTCCCCCTCCTCATCTCCCTTGAGCTTGTATATCGCTTTGATCTGCCCACTCTGATCCTTCACCACAAAGGTATTCACGCAAATTTACTCTCAGAGGAGGATATGACAGTCTGTCTTGAAATGTCCACTGTATATATTTCCCAAACCCTTTCAGGACTGTTTGCTTCTTCGAATAAATGGCTTGGGGTTTGTTTTTCCGGTAATCTTTCACAACTCAAAAAAGTCCTTCAGAAGAAGAAATCACACAAATTTTCACAGTTAATTTGCATCTTCTTTTTTCCAGTCTAAATCTATTTAAATTTCTTTCTTTTCTCTTTCTTTCTTTCTTTCTTTCTTTCTTTCTTTCTTTTTCTCTTTCTTTCTCTTTCTTTCTTTCTTTCTTTCTTTCTCTCTCTCTCTCTCTTTTTCTCTCTCTCTCCCTTTCTCTCTCTCTCTTTCTCTCTCTCTTTCTCTCTCTCTCCCTTTCTCTTTCTCCCTTTCTCTCTCTCCCTTTCTCTCTCTTTTCTTTTTTTCATTTGTTTGTTCTTTCATTATTTTATCTTTCTTTCTTTCTTTCTTTCTTTCTTTCTTTCTTTCTTTCTTTCTTTCTTTCTTTCTCTCTTTCTTTCTCTCTTTCTTTCTCTCTTTCTCCATATCTCTTTCTCTTATTCTTTCTCTCATTTGTTCTTTCATTCTTTTGTTCTTTCTTTCTCTCTCTTTCTTTCTTTCATTCCCTCTTTCCTTCTTTCCTTCCATTAAAGGTCACTCTGAAGTGATTCGCAATCTTCCTTTGTAAAAATAGAGAATTTACCAAGAGGTACTATCTTAATTTTTTTCTTTTCTCTTTAGTTTCAGTTCAGTATATTACATACAGAATTTTCTACAACTTTGTAACAGTATGTGCTTGAATAACTGTGAAAAAACTTGTGTTGGCTCTTTGCTGCAATACCCTTGACTTAGTTAATATAAATTTGCCACTCTTTGAATTCACTGACAGTTTCTGTCACAAGCATGATATGATATGATATGATATGATATGATATAAACTGAATAGGAAAGCTCATTGTAACAAAGTTCCAGCAACATATGATCAGCATCTCACGACAATAAACTGGAGCACAGGAACATGACTTAACCTGTTGGTCTGACAGATACAACAAAAAAGTAATTCGTGCCATGGAACAGGCAGCTGTAAAGACTCAGAATTAAGAGATGCAATACGAAGACCAAAACAAGTTAAGCCCATTATGAGGAAAATCTGCAGTAAGGAAGTACAAATAAAATCATCCATGGAAAATGTATACTCATAGTTTAAAAAAATAAATAAAAAAAATTAAAAAGTAGGAACAAAAATTAAAATTTGTGATATATTATTTTCTCCTTAGAAACAATTAACTTCCAACACCATTTACAATATAATATTGCTGAATGTAATAAAAGCTTTTCCTGCAGAAACAGTGGAATAGTTCTCAATTACAAAAACAATGTTGCTTTTTGCTCCTTCAATGAACTCCATTCTCCAGTGTGCGGGATCATTGCACCTGTATGGAACTCTCTGTAAGTGAGGCAATCCCTCAACAAGTGTCAGGGCTTGCATGAGATCTCACTGCAAGGCACGACCTCTGTCCACTCAGAAGCGAGCAAACTGCAGTTTTCTGTCAGGAATGAGTCATCAGATTTAAATTTAAGCCCAAGCCTGGCCAATGTTTGAGAGGCTCAAGACCTATTTCTGATTTTGCTGGCTAAACCTAGGCACTGGCTGGCTCACATCCTGAGTTCAACACATTAGTGCCTTTGAAGATTCGAGCCTTAACTATTTCTAAGCCAGACACCACTATGATATCCGTGTGCCTAATTCTTAAGTAGCACATTGTGGCTGGATCAGAAATTTGGTCACAATTTCATTTTTAAAATAACAGAAAATGCACATGGAGAATATTTTTGATTGACAGTTTCTTAGAGGGAAAAGAAAAAATATTCTTAGTGATGCATATATTTTTGCTGAAAATGCCTGTTTTCTGTGCTGAATGCCAACTTTTCAGTTTGGTGATTATGGTTTCATTTATTGTATTCAGCCATAGGAGGAAATTAAGGTGACTTCTGATTATTTAGCTGCTTAATGGATATGGTTATGAGTCAGAGCAGTCTCTGACTCCACTTTTGCTGCTAGGCATTTTGGCAAACTCTTGTGGGATTTTTTCCTGCACAGTAGCAAGACTAGGAAGTAATGTTCCATTCAATTCTTTCAGCTGTGACTACCATTAATTACGTTCAAGGTTTCCCGTAGGAAGACACCCTCACAGGAAATGTGCTCTTAGTCTCACCTATATGTGCAGAGTGGGTATGCTTGTGGGAGAAAAATCACGCCAGACTGAGGGGAAACACAAAAATATTTTCCTTTGAATTCTCATGAGGGACTTGAGGGGCCTGGTTTCAGACCAGAGGTCCTGACTACGTGAACACTGGCTTGGTTAAACGCTGGACACAGCCTGAAGGATTAGTTTAATAGTACCACAAGGAGACAGAGCTTACTGTAATAGAGCTTACTGAAAATAGTTATCAATCCACTAACTGGGAAATAAGCCTACCAGCATTTTGTCAAGTACTGCCCATATAGCTTGAGCTGTTGAACATACCTTGCTTTTATGTTTTGACTTTTTTTTTTTTTTTTTTTTTTTCCTATGTCTTACAGCACTGCGAGTGCAAAACTACTCAAACTCAGCCAGGAGTATCTGAGCGAGGCTGAACAGAGGCGGCTGGCGAGCGCTTTGGGAAACAGGCGCGTGTTCGGGTACTGAGCATCCCCTAGTGACCGGCTCTCCCAGTGCAGCATCCTGCTTTTCTGCGCCTGCATAAAGAGCGCAGGGAAGCGCAGATTCGCAGAGTACAAACGACGGATTAGTACAAATAAAGAACTCCTTGACTTACAAAAGCACTGACAAGCTGCAAAATAAGTTAACACTTATGGAGAACAAGGACTCCTTTTTAATCCAAATACATTATGTGGATCAAAACACAACTTGCTTCCCTTGTCTGATCCACCAAAAAAAGAAGCAAAGACAGTTTTACAGATATATTACCTTTTCGCTTAAATTTCACCGGTGACTTATAAATCAGATAACGAAATGAGGGATTGTCAGTATTATTGCCCCACTAGATGTTACAGTATGTTAAAAAGTCTACATTCATATAGAGATCCTGGTGTTTTTCTGTTCACCTATTGGACTGCTTGCTGCTTTTGAACGATGAGGATGGGAAAGTTTTGACTAAAGAAGATCCTACAAACTGTAGATTTTGTTGGTAAACAAACAGGAAAAAATAAGCTCCTTCAGCAAAAAGTGGGATTTTGTTTTTTTGTCTCCCTGCTACAGTAACTTTTTTCCAAATACTTTCACCAGCTTCAGGAAAGGGTGGGTTAGAGGCAGGGGTTTCCTGAGCCCTTTCAGAACATGGTTTTAACGAAGCCGTGTGTTCAGAAGAGCCCCTAGAGAGTCTTGTTTTGGAACAGTCTGACGCCTACACGTTATTATCTTTGCTACGTTTTGCAGTTTTGTGTGAAATTTATTTTTAATCTTTAACAAAACATGCTCCTGTTTATCTTAAATTCAGAAAAGGTTTAATAATGTAAAACAAAATAACTTTTTAAATAATTAGATTTACAATGAATGCCAAAACATAAAAGTATAAAGCAAGTTAACAAGAAAGGAGTTCTTAAAGATCAAAGAAAATGTGTTTATTTGATTTGATTAAAAACAAATAAAAGTACTTTCACTTTAACAAGTTATAACTGCTGTTGACAAAAACCAGTGAAAGAGTTTCCCAGTCCCACAGGATAAAGGTTTTCTTCTGATAGAGGTTCACGTAGTCAGAACAGATCGCTGACACTGATACGTCAAAGGAATTATATTTTGAAAAGTGTCAAAGCTGCATCAGTCTTAAAAAACATGGATACAAAGACAAGTTTCCTTGGAGAACATACTCCTTTTGCAGCCTTTGTCCCACACTCACAAAAAAATTAGGATTAGCATTAGGGTTAGGTAGCAAAGGCTATCCCATACCAGCTTTCTCTACCCACGGAAGAGGAGATCTGCAGAAGCCAGCTATCTTCTGGGAACTCCACTGCTACGTTAAAGCAGATTTTGAGCTAATGTTGTGCCTCTGTGTGACAATTTTTGAATCCACCTTTCTTCTGGAGGCTTCAGCGGGAAATGTACAGACCTCCCATGAAATGATGACATGCTGGAATCCAGGCAAGAGAAAGCTAAGTAACTGAGACCATAATTTGCTTTACATTAGGCTGTCTAAACTTTGTTTAATAAGATTTTTTTTGGTTTTTAATTCCAATTTAACTGATAAAAGACCATTTGAAAAGTATATTTTTCCTTTAAAAAGAGTAAACATTTCACCCATTTCCAAAAGATAAAATATCCATAGTCTAAAGATAGCTTGAATCTTCAGTGAAGGTCCACAGCTAAACCAAAAAGACCAGATTTGACATTCCAAAAAAGCTGTGGTAAGAAATATCCAGAAAACACTTGAAATAGTTCTATATTTCAGACCTCCTTTACACAAAGTGATGAAAAAAATTCTCAAAAAACCAAAAAAAGGCATTTGGAGTTTATCTCTAAAGGCAACATTTGAAATTCATCATCCTAACGTTATGGAAGTCACCAATTTAGAGGAGCTATAGTTACTTTCACACTAATTTTAAGGTGTCCACATTCTCTTAAAAGAGTGTCCCCAGTCAAGACAGCCCCTTTAGCAACTGCAGTCACTGCATCTCACTTTCTATCACGTTACCATCTGCCAGGGAGACGCCTTCAGGCAGACTGTCCAACCCTGCAGCCAGCACGGCTCCCCGGCAGGAGCAGGGAGCTTTCAGCACACAGGGCGCTGTGTGCAGGGCTGCTGTGCCCGGTGCAGGGCCTGGGGGCTCCTGTCTGCAATCTGGTGAACCCAGCGCTGGTGCCAGCCTTGAAACCACCAGCAACACGCAGAGCAGCCATACCCTCTGCTTCTGAGCTGTCAAAGTGCTCATCTTTCTCATCCCAGGTTTGGTCAGCCTGACAACTGCTCGTGCAACTCCTATTTATTTGCAGTGGGGTGCAGAGAGGCACCCAATCACCCACTGTCGAAATGCTCACTGTAAGATCGTTAAAGCAAAGTCGGTTGTGAGAGAAATCAAGCCTTGCTCCAATTTGAAATACTCGGTAATCTCATGAAAAAAAAAACGTGTGTGATTTGTGTTTATGTCTGGAAGTTTTCCCTAGTGTGAAAGCCTCTAAAGGAAAACCAGTCCTTTCTTGCAATGTATGTCCTTTTATGTTATGCAGCCGAGACTGTGGAGCTCAGTGATGTCAAAAATGTACATGGAGTGATTGCATCCTGTCTGTGTCCTGCAAGAATGACTTTGAAAGTTAGATGTTTCATCTCTACAGTCATATCCTGATCAACAAACTCAGTCAATAAATAAATACATTTAGTGACAAAACCTAGCTTTCTGTAAGCTGCAGTTAAACAGGAACTTGATTTGTTCTTTGTATTCACATCTTTCTATAATAATGAACCCAGCACCACAATAACCAAGTACCCATTATAATTATAAGATCAGAGAAACCTTTGTGGTACTCATTTTCCTAAAAATTATTTTAAAAACTCCAGTCCTCCATTCTCATTCTTTTGAAGTTTTTGCTTTAAACCTAAGACTTAAAGACAAAGGGCCAGAACTTGGGTTGAGAATGTGAGGGGTGGGGGTTTAAGAGGTGTATAGATTTTGCCCAAGAAAGAGGAAAACAGACTATAAAGTGTAATAATTTTTCAGTCTTTTTTTTTTTTTTTACAAATCTGAGTGCCACTAAAACACATATAAAATTCCTGCTTAAATATTGCCTCTGTATCTGTGTGCGTCCACGTGTGAGGGAGAGAGATGGCATTTAATTACCACATGTAAAATTTACAAAAACAAGTCAATTTGGGTTACTAAGGGTAACCCAAATTAAAAGGTTATAAGGTTGAATGAGCTCCATGTCTCAGAAGAAATACATAAAATAAATATCCCAGAGACACATTTGGAGCTACGAAATATATTGAAGTATATGGAAAACTCCCTGGAAGCATCACTGCCTGTTTTACCACCTCAGGCTGTCAGCACTGTGATGCTTTTGGAGTCACCCAAGCAGTTTTTGCTGCCTGTGGCAGAGCAGGACGGGATGGGTTTGACCAAGGAAAGCTACTCACACTGACACCACAGCCATGGCTCTCCCAGTCTGCTATGGGAAGGTGTTAGTCATCTTCAGCTCCCGCTTGGGGCCAAGGTGGCACGGAGACAGCTGGCCTTTGCTGGCATGTGAGAATGACCTGGAGTTTTAGCCTGGAAAAGAAGAGGCTCAGCTCTCTGCAGCTGCCTGAAAGGAGGGTGCAGCCAGGTGGGAGTCAGCCTCTTCTCCCACATAACAAGCCACAGGACAACAGGAATGGTCTCAAGTTTTGTCAGGAGAGGTTTAGGATGGACATGAGGAGGAATTTCTTCACAGAAAGGGTGACTTAACATTGGAATGGGCTGCCCAGGGAGGTGGTAGAGTCACCGTCTCTGGAGGTGTTTAGGGAAGGACTGGCTCTGGCACTCAGCGCCATGGCGTCGTTGACACGGCAGTGTTCGGCCATAGGTTGGACTCGCTGGTCTCATGGGTCTTTTCCAACCTAACTGGTTCTGTGCTTCAGCCCTGCGAGTAAGAAATCCATGGCCCAGGGGGGCACAGTCCGGGACACGAACCCCTCAAGCCTCACACCACACGGAGCAAGACACACACCCACGCACCGCCCCCATCCCCCAGCACCCCCTTGCCCGCGCGGCCCCGCCCCCCGCGCCGTGACGCACGAGGGGCGGGGCGGAAGTGCGCGTGCGGCGGCGGCGGAAGTGGCTGCGCGCGTCGGGGGCTCAAGATGGTGAGTGCGGGCAGCGGCGGCGCCGGGCGGGCGGGGGTGTCCTTGTGCCCGACCGCACTGAGCCGGACCGAACTGGGTCTCCCGGCTCATCGCCCCCGCCAGCTCCCCTTCCCCTCACCCTCTCGGCGTCCCCGGGGACAGCGGGGCCGTGCTGAGTCACGGGGGTCCGGAGCGGCCATGGCGGGCTTCCTCATGGGCACGGGGGGCCGAGAGGCGCGAAGGGCGGGAGGCCGCTGTTGTTAAAGCCCTTCCCGGGCAGCGGGATGGGACGGGGAGCCCCGGCGGTCCCCAGACTCCCGCAGCCTGGGCTTCGGCGGCGCAGGTCCCGGGGAGTGAGGTCTCGCCTCGGCCCTCCGTGGTGGGCAGTGGCGCTGGGACCGCCTCAGACGGGCCGGGCGCTGGTGTGACTCGAGAGTGTTTCTTTTGGGGAATGTTTCGTGGTTTTCTCCGTGAGTTTAACTTTGATCTTCTCTCTTGTCACGTCCCCCAGGTACCATATCTCTTTAGTGCTTTCATTTACAGCAGTCTCACAAAGGTCTGGTCAGTGCTGAGTGTGTAAATTGGTCGATGCTTTATATGTATGTAACTGCAGGCGTGTCAGGACTATCTTACAGCTCGTATATTACTGAGAGCCCCCATGTTGGAACAAAAGATCTTAACTGTAAGCATGAGCTTTCTGTTGGATCTGACAGTGCTGCTGAGGGAAACCCTTGCTCATCACTCACCTTCCAGAGATTTTTGCTGTCATCTTCTGCTGTTTGTTAGACATTGCCCTGTTGGTGGAGCAATTTTTATGAACAATCCTAAAATCACTTCAGTGAATTTGGGTAGGTTAGAGTGGAATTAGTGGCTTAGGTTACTAGTAAGCAGTACTTAGTAAATCTGTGGACTTCTGTTAATCCACTACAAGTTACTGTTTTCATTTGTTCTTAGTTAACTGGCACACTAGACTGCTCGAATATACCTTGTCCTCCTTATGGCAGCCTCAAACCATGGCTAAATTTGCTCTTGTGTCAGTATTGCAGTAAATGAGGGAATGCTCCTTTCTGTCCTGTCAGGTGTCAGGACTTACCTCTTTCCTTTCCATCCCTGCAGCACAGGGTAGGAACAAACAGGGGGTATATTGTGAGTTTAACTTGATCTGGGTCAATACGATCCAAAAATGTTGTCAGTACCTTTCGTTTTTATCAGACTCTCAGAAAGAATTCTGTGTTAGTGTAGGGTTGACGTTTTTGGGTGTTTGTGTGTGTTTTTGCTTTGCCTCGATTTTAAAGAAATGCCAAAGCCTAGGGCTTGTCCAGGAGTACTTGAAGGAGTCTTTGAGCACTTCCTTTCATTTGACTGGCCTAATGGCCCATACAAAAGTGGTCTGGCTCTGTTGAAGTAATCCTCTTTTTTCTTTTTTTTTTCCCTTTTTTTTTTTTTTTCTTTTCTTTTTGTTCCAGAATTCCAGAGGCACTGCTTCTCTGTTGAAGGATAGTATCTCCTTTACAGAAGTTTCAGCTTCAGGGCTGTTTGAAGGTCATGATCTTCTGCGCAGAGGGTATGTTTTACTTTTGCGTGCTGAATTATGTCGTAGACAGTGTTGAACTTCAGTAAATGTTAAATGTTGGCTTTTTACAGAAGTTTCTTGCAAGGTGTGTTGCAAACAGGTGTCTACCTCTCTGATACTGTTCTTTAGAAAAGAAACAGCAAAGTATTGATAATTGTGAAATATCTGACAGATTTAGTATACATTCATATAAGTGTGCCGTAACAATGTGGGAAATGGTTAATTTCAGCATTAGGACAAACCATAATAGTCAAGCAATAAAAAAATAGTTTGGAGTTTGCCGTTTTTACACAGTGAGAAACTTATGTCTCTGTCTTGGATAATGAATCCAAAATAAGTTCATGGAGTTCAAAATGCCATGCCACTGGCACTGGGAGGAAGGTGTGTACAATATTCCATTGCAAAAGCTTGGAGACTTCAAAATAAAATACCGTGTAACTTGGATGTAATTAAATCTGTAATGATATAATTTTTTAGTATTTTCATCTCTTTCTGAAAAGAATTAAGGGAGAAAAACACATTCTGTTTTGTCAGGCATAAAGGATGTTTGAAACTCTTTTTCTTCTGGTAGTGCTGTAGTTAGAGGTTTTACTTGCTGCTTCACTATTAGTCTTTATTTTTTTTTCCTGTAGTTCAGACTCTGCTAGTTGTGTGTCTCTGTGGGCTGGTGTTTGTATCTGAGATTGGTTTTGGAATGCAACTTGAAGAACCATATCCCAATTAATTTGAAGTTTATGTCTTTTCTACTTGTCCTTCTAGCTTTACAAGTGTGAAAAATGAATTGTTGCCCAGCCATCCACTGGAGTTGACAGAAAAGAATGTAAGCATAAAATCAAATGTAATTATGAAGTTTAAATTAACAGTGTGGTTATCTAGACTGCTTTGTGCAGTAGCAAGTAATGAGCTGGGTCTTTACAGAATGAAGGTGTTCAACAATAGTAACATTTTATTTATACAAATAACATTGTTGGCAAGTCTGTTTCAATGTTAATCTCTTATTGTATCTCTCCCCACTTCAAGTGTGTAAGCAGGCTTCCAAGTAGGGACTGTGTGGTCAGGTTCAGTCATCTAAAAGTGTGTGTGCAGCTGCCATAAGTGGGCCAGGGGCACACCTGTCACCTGGTGAAGGCTGAGCCTCCCATTTTGTCTGTAGATTTACCATCTGTCTTCGTTTACTTTCAGCCTGTGAACACGTACATATTTTTCCATAAATTGCTTGATCCCACCTAGGCATTTTACACCTACAGTTTATCATAGGTGTTTGCAATCTTGTCTGGCTCAGTCGTCGCTCATGGACCATTACAAGTGGTCTGGGGAAGGAAGAGGGAGCCCCGACTTGCTGGTTGAACTGAATGTATCTGGTGCCTGTTTCGTCAGTGCAGAAGATACGATGTATCAAACTTCTGAAGCAAAGATGTTATTTTGATGGATGTTCCAAATTGCTGACTTAAACAGGAGGACAAGGTCTGACTGTAATGTCTGATATATTCTAATTTTAGCCAGTGTTAGTGTTGCCTTGCATTAAAAGGATGATGTGGTGACATCAAATTTGTGAGCTTATTTATAAATACTATAAATGCTTCAGAGCTATTTGTCAATTGATTTTTTTAAACTGATTACTATAGCGTAGTTTTTAACTCTGTTCTTGCCACACAAAACCTGCATAATTAAAAGATCACATGCTAAAGAGACAAAAATGGACAGAAATAAAACAGGCCGTGTGATCCCCTAAGAAGTATGTGCGACTTCTAATTTGTTCCTCCCACATTTGGTTAATTTTTTGATAAGTTTAAGACCAGTTTAAGAATTATTTTCATGTACATTTGAACGGGAAAATACTTAAGCTAACCTGAGATAGTTATGGTTCCTTTTGCTACTATAAATGTTAAAAAAGTTTTTCAGGTAGCACTGGTAGAAACAAAATGTTTCTGCTATCCCAAGATCCTTATCTCTATAAAATAAAAGAAATGGAAAAATAATGTAACCAGAATGATAAGATTAGGATTAGGCATATACATAGCATTTTCTGCTAACTTTTGAAGAGCATTCAATATGGATTGTTACAAAGAAAATGCTTGTTATGTCTTTGACTTATATTTTTCTGTTGGTTTTTGAGATCCCTTCTCATAAATATAATGGTCTCGTAATAATAGGCTTTTGTCATGGTGGTGGAGTACAGATTTTAAAATTGGAGATTTAATTTTTTTGATTATTTAACATTAAGTATAACTTCTTTGTACTCCAGTATACGTGAGTGAGCACTTTTTCTTTAAAAATCCTCTATTAATTAGATTTTCTTTGTCTTATTGGTACGTTTGAGAGGATTTGGGAAAAATTCGTGTTTTCATTTGCTTTTCACAATCATAAGGAGTGTAAGTGGTGCTCTGTTTTCCTGCTTGATCAGAAAAGAAGTACATCAAGTGTTTTCAAGTAGTCTTTGATGACTAACTAATGACATTAAATTGGCTTTTGTGATCTTTAAACTGGACTTAGCTTCCTATTCATCCAGAAAATGTTGTAGTAAAGTAGTGCAAAACTATACCACTTGGTGGTGTTACTTCTCCTGATTGTCAAAAATAACAAAATAAAATTTCTGCTACTAATTTGGAATAAAATCCAGCAGAAAACCAATTTCAGCTTCATAAAACAAACCTTACTGCATCATTCTCTTTCCTGTACTCTTGAGACATATGTGATGGTATCACTGAATTTTTACATACAAGTTTAGTAAGCAGGTTCTTTTAAGTAGGATGTCACAAATTTCTTCTATGGCTGTAATTTAAAGTAACTTCTAAAATAAAAATCAATACTGTTTCTGACAGTTCCAGTTAAATCAAGATAAAACAAACTTTGCCACACTGAGAAACATCCAAGGAATCCATGCACCTTTAAAGCTGCAGATGGAATTCAGAGCAGTGAAACAGGTAGGCATTTTTATCCAACTGGTATAACTTAAGCCGTTTGAAAAATTGTTTTCCTTGAATTACTTTCAGAGACACATTTTTTTTGTTGAGATACCTTATGTTTTCAAAAGAAATTAATTCACTGTTAAAATGCTGCTGTTAAAAACGATGAACCAAACAGTGCAATTACTAGTTTTTAGAACAGTCAATATGCTAAAGCCTTTTAGCTGCTGTTCTTTTGTTGGTTATTTGGTGAAGTGGTAACTGTTCTAGCTTTGCTGTGGAATAGCTTCCTGTAAGCCTTCAGAGAAAAGCAGGAGGAATTGAGTATTAATTCTTAAAATTAATACTCTATCCTGCGTGACCTTCACAGCAAGGAGTCTCTGCACCTGCAGAGAAAAGAGACTTAAGGGTCTGAAGCAGGTAGTGATTTGGGAGTAGATGTAGAGGTAATGTGAAACATGAAACAGAGACTTTGCTATGTGCTTATTGTTCCTCAGCCTTTGTTGTAGGATCAAGGGAAGTCTACAGGGAGTTAAGTTCAAAGGTTTTAACTCTTAATTGAGAAGCTGAGTCTGTCTCCTTTTCCTTCTTTTTCTCCTAGGATTGAGGATAGCTGGAGAAAGGGAAGCATAGAAAGCTTATTGGTCCTAGTAAACTTTTTTGTCTTCTTGAAGGTTGTCAAGAAGTAGGTTTCCAAGTGAGTTAGAGCAATTTTGTACTCTGAGTGATGAGGTGCTACTAAACTATAGTGAGCTGCATTAAGCTTGACAGAAATTATTGGTCCTGAAGATATGAAAGTCAGGATGTGAGATATGAAAACATCCCTTGGTCTCAGCTATGCTGTCTTGAGGAGTATTTCCCTAACTAACATTAGCACATGGCAGAGAATGAGGAAGGTGAGGCTATCCTGTTAGTCTGTCTCCAGAGGTGGTTTTGGGAGATGGGTGGGGGAAATGTGATGATCAGAAGGTTTTTCACTTCCAGATTCATGTAAAATATACAAGTTTTCTTGTGGTTTAACTGAAGTATCTGTAGCAGGAGTGAATGCATTCACAGAATATTTGTGCTCTGAAATCTGTGTGTGCCACCTGAATTTTTTTTGGAAATACTGTGAGTGAAGGGTACAGAAGACTGTTGAAAGTAACGGAGAGTGGACTTGAAGCTTAAAAATTGTTTGAGATCAGAGACATATTTATGATTTAGATTAATGAAAAGGAGGATTATGTTTGACTGTGAAAGTCAATATAGTTCTTTCACTTGCATTCCTGACCTGTGTCAGAGATGTAGGAGGATTAGAATGTAGTTTCCAAACTACGCAGTATACATCAATTGCCCAGTACTGACCTTAGGGTATGGAGGTTGCAGTGAACCTCTCCAAATTGATGTGAGAGGAGCTTTACAGAGGAAAGAGAAAGTACTTTGTTATTTTTCAAAGTGCAGTATTTGCTGTACTGCCTAGACCGCAGTGAAAACTAAAAATATGTTAAAAGGCTGTACTTTTCAAACAGATAAGCAAAAGAAGATGGTGGTGTTTGTGTGTCTTTGTGTGCCAGTGGTTCTCTTATTGCAGCATTGTTTTTTCTGCCTGTTGACTTTTCTCAATCACTTCAGACTGAGAAATCCAAATATGAACCCTTTCTATTTCAGACTTACAGAAACTTGAACCCTTGCTTGAACTCTTTTTACAGGTCCAGCGTCTACCATTTCTTCACAGCTCAAACATGGCAATGGATATTTTGAGGGGAAATGATGAATGCATTGGTTTTGAGGATATCCTTAATGGTAAATACATTCTGGCTTTAATGTTATGGAAACATTTAAAGGTAAAATTTGGGAGCTGTGAAGTTCTTTGCCTCTACTAAACAAGAGAATTAAACTCCCAAAATACAAAGAACAAAATTAAATCCTAAAAGCAAAGAAGCACTGGGGAAGGAGAAATAAATGTAATTCAGCTGTAAGTTATGTGGAAATTACTCTGAAGTATTGAGCAAGACAGTATTTGCTTGTAGGCTGGGTTTCTAAAGAAGTAGATTATGTATGTAGGTTGTATGCCTCTTTCCTCAGAAATTTTTAAAGTGCTTGTGCATTTTGTCAAGTAGAGGTTACAAAGTTTTTAAAGTTCTGTAATTAAGAAGAAATGTTAGAGAAGAGGTACAGAACTAATGAAACAGACAGCAGGGGAAAGGCTCCATCAAATGAACTCTACAGGCTGCAGTTGTGTGGTAGCCTGCTGACTATTAGTACGTGTGGAATAGATAAACCTGGAAAAATGGCTTTTGAGCAAATTATTTCTAGCTGGTACTTAAGGACATGGAAGGAGGCAGAGAGTATCATGGAAGGACACAGAGTATTTTGAAGTGGGATTGGAGAATGGAAATAGCGGGGGAGATAGGAAGCTGGAAATAATGGAGGAACAAATCTGAATCTAGAGGCATGGTGTAAATCAGGGGTTATTTTGTGAGATGGATATACAGGAACCAAGGGAAGGAATCTTGAGCTATTGTGGTTCCACAGGGGTAGAGCAATGTCAAACATAATTTGTAGAAATTTGGTTATTTACCACAGCAAGCTGTTAGAATTCTAGAGCAATGAGTGGGTTACAAGTGTTTTTGGTAAGGCTTTATTTATCAGGAAGTGGACTAGATATTTTTGTTGTCTCTGGAGGAATCAGAGGCATTAATATGCCTTATTTCTGGAAGGAAAACATGATTGGTGCACCCATAAAGAAAAGTGTATTTCTTCCAAACAGTCAGAACATGTGTTCTGGCCCTGAGTTTGTTTTTTCATTTGTTTTTATTTTAATTATAATTTTTTGTTTAGAAAAGAAGTTCATACTGACCTCTGCATGTTCCTTGGTAGCCTTTGAGTACAATGGCTGATGTCAACCATACTTTACAGAATGGAGGAAATCTCAGAGATATTTATGCATGTAGAATTTCTGTGAAACTAGGCAGTTGGGTGGAGAAGAGAGACCAGGAGGATGTCCCAGCTAACAGAAGGGAGGACTGAACTCCTGTTGTGCAGAGAGGTGGTGTTGGAAAGAGGTGTAGGGCAACTACAAAGGAAAGCTTCAGTCAGACTTGAGTTTTCTCAAACACTAAACTTGTAGCGTAATCCCTTTGAGATTCAGGTAGTTGGAGTCTGTGCTTATGCAGAACTCGTTGGTTTTACTTGAAATGCGTGTGTGTCCTTATGACAAGCTATTCCACAATATATGTGTTTGCTCTCTGATCAGTGCTTTGGATAGAGGCTTCTGAATTACAGATCTGCACTCTGCAACACTGTCAAAAATCAGTCAAGTAACTGTTGCACTAAGCATTATAATGAAAAGAGATGTTCACCTTTGTTGTTGTTGGTCTTTGTAGCTTGGTAAAGGCCTCATGCTGTGAATTTTTCTTTTTCCAGATCCTTCCCAGAGTGAGATTATGGGAGAACCACACATCATGATGGAGCACAAGCTCGGTTTATTGTAACAAAATACACTTCACAAAAATGTTTTGTGTGTGTCTTTCTAGCGCAGATCTAAGTACATGGTACTAAATTGACACTCACAGTGTTAAGCAGACCTAGTTATCACTTGCCTTCCTTAATGAAAAGGCACATTAAATGTTTAAAGTCTATAAATTGTTCTGTGCTTGTTATCAATCATACAAATGTCCTGTAACTAGCTAGTTTAAATAATGCCTTTTCATAAACTGCTCAGGACAATAGCTTCTTAAATATGGAAATGCTATATATGTATACAAGAAACTAAAAAATACCCAGGCATTTTAAAACTGACTACTGTGGTAAACGCATTTAATGGGGGAAGAGGAAGTTATTTTCCATTGCATAACTCTTTGTTCATGAAAATTTCCATACACTTTTTAAACTATTGAATAAAAGTTTGCTATAAATGCTGTTGCATTCCAGTATGTATTTAATCCTAAATCAAGAATCTCTTATGCATGACCCAGTATTGTCCTTTTTTATTGCGGTATCTTTAAAGGTCTTTAACTTCGGCATTGCCATTACATACATTGTATCCCTCTCTTGACAGCCATTTATGAGTGAGCTGTTAAGCTTTTGTGTAGAATTGGGAGTATTGCTGTAAGAATAGGGTTAAAGGTATAGATTTTTTCATGTGTGTGCTTGAGAGGGTATTTTGGTTTCTGAAAGTAGAAGCAAGTTCCACTTGGGGTTTAAAGAGATGTTTTAGAATCTGTTTGAACATAATCCAAAAGAGCATTCCAAGGTCTAGGTATTTTAGTATAAGGAAAGAATGCAGAATTATGAAAGCACCTAATAAAGCTGCTGCAGTAAGAACATGAAGATATGGTGGTACAAATACAGAAATAATTATTTGTGGGTTTACAAAAACCAGGTCTTAATTAAGGAGGAATGAGAGATTTATAAATACACCTTTTAAAGGAGCAGACCACTGGAAGGGTTTTTGTGCCTAAGTGTTTTTATTTATTAAATTCTGGGTTGTAACAACTATTTCTGGTGTCATATGTGTTTATATGTTACATCAATCCTGCAAGGCAGCTAATACAATGTGGCATATCAGGAAAAACAGTCTGTGGTTCAAAAAATGTTATGTATTGTCAGATATTAAAAACTTAAAACAGAATTTCTAAAACAGGAAATGTCTTTATTCAGCAGTTTTTAATGACTTGGTTAAATGTAATTAGTGTTCTGTTGTAGATAATTTTAGCAGGAATGTTGCTATAAACCTCTTTCCACAACTGCAAACATCCCTTGTGCTTTTCAGTGGGCTTATAGCTACTACAAACTCCCTAACTGTATGGGCCAAAGCCTCTAGCTTCTGTCCTGTAAATTTTATAGTGCTTTTATGTGCAAAGCACTGCAGCATTTTGGAAGCATTAAGATGATAGTATGACTCACTTTAGTGGCATTCTTATTTGTTTTATATTTAAACTTGTTTCATTTAAGAGTGAAGCTTCTAAAATTTTCTTTCACTTGAGACTTGTAGTGATTAGAGACTTGTGCTATGCAGCACAAGCTGTTTAATTTGTTGAGAGATTTTGTCCTTGGGGAGGTTAAGCAGAGGACCAATAAATTGAACATGCAAGTGTAGACCTACTACATTTTTGTTTTCTACAGCTGTCCTCGTCCTTCTGTGAGCTGATAGTCTTTAATAAATATCAGAGTGGCTGCTGTTTTATAATTGACAAGTTCCTCTGCAGCTTTGTGTAAAGCAAAATTAAATTGTTATAAAGCAAGCTTGGGGTTCGGTAGGCTTTGTAGTGCTCAAGGCTCATGCCAGAAAAGCTGACGGATTACATTGCCAGGTCTGGGACAAGTTAAAGGTGCTGGAATGGATTTTGGGAGGTTTGCCATCTTGCCAGCACTGTTCAAGAACACAGGGAGCCATCCAACTATCGGACACAGTTACTGGTACCTTACAGCTCCTCACTTTGGTGTGTTGAGCTGGTTGGCCTTTCCTAGTGTTGGCTGAAAAATGGATGCTGTTGCATCTGAGCAAAACTACATTAAGACAAGTAATTTACTAGTTTCTCATTAGTGCATTGTAAAACTCAGAAGCAGATTAGGAAGCTGCATGCAATTTCTAGGTGGTCTTGTTCAATTATTAGTATACTTTGTAATAATCTTGGGTGAGATCAAACCAATTCAGAGCCAGGAAGTTGCATCATTCATTTTGTCTGTAAGGAAGCTAATCCTAGGGGTTAGCCAGGCTGGAAAGCAAATAGTTTGTGTAGGAGGCCTGAGTGAGAATTTATGCTGTTAGTAGAGAAATGAAAGTCAAGCAGGACTGAAGCAAAAAGCTTTTGAGGTAAAAAGGAAGGGTTTTGTTTTCTCAATGCTGCAGGCAGTTGGGCTGTGGACTGGGCTTCCTGCCCCAGTCCATTCTTTCTATTTTGTACAAGCCTTATTCTGTAAAGCAGATGCTGCATGGAGCAATCCAGAGAGGCAACTACGTGGGATGTGCTGGGCACTGGAGCTGGGACAGGCCTGGCCTGGGTAAGGGGAGGAAGGCACTTCCAGCTTGGCTGCTCTGGCAGGTGCAACACAGGCCCCTCACCCTGGCTTCTTGCAGGCAGCAGAGCTGTCCCTGTTCTGCAGCTCTCCACCTTCTCTTGGTGCTAATGTTCTGGGCAGCATCCTTTCATCTCCCCAGGCACAGGAGGGAAACAAAAGCACATCTTCCTGCTCTGCTGTTTGTTATGACCATAAAAAATAGATGGTACCATAGTGCTGCTCCTGTTTACACTAAAAATCCTCTATCACTAGTGCCATTGGCCATTTGTCAAAACAAAATTTAAAAGCACAAGAACTACACATGCAACAGAATTTAAAAAAAACCAAGCTTTATTATTATGTCAAAATATTTTTTTATTTATACACAAATAAAGAAATTATTATACACTTGGAAGGTTTTGCTTTAATAATCTGATGCATATTAGTACTTGGTTCCTCAGCTTGTACCATGTGAGGCATTTTAAAAACACAGTTCATCCATGTGTTTTGACCTACATTTCTAACTTGTTCTAAGTGCTCCATCTACCAGAAATACTTTGCAAACAGTAAGTACTTTGTGCAGTTAAATCAAATCATAACAAAGCCATTCCTGAGGTGTACGTGCTTGTCCCTCAGTTGGACTGACACAGCACCACTGTGGAAATGGCTCCCTTTGTTGAGAGCTTCTGAGTGCTGGAAGAGGTGTGCACTGAAAAAAAGCAAGTGAAGGTACACACCCCTTCTGCATTTGCTTTTTTATTTCTAGGCAGTTTTGTGTGAAATAGTTAATTTCAAAAAGGCTTACATAACTGCATAATGAAGAGGCAAGGAAGACAATGTAATGTTTGTGCTAAAATCCTTTACATCAGTGTTTTCTTAATCTCTCTACAAGTACTCATTATGTTTTGGACCCACTAGTTACTGTAGAACTCAGCTCATGTTTCCAACAAGTTGGCAGTAGCTTGGGCACCTCAAAGGCATTAAGCAGTTTTATTTTCTGGCTCTTGTCTGAACTACTGAGAAAAAGCTAATGATCTTTAATTGCCAACATCAGTCTTGGGAGTTTGGGACAGAACTGTAAGAGCTGGCTAGAGGTGTTAGCACATTCCCTCTGGCCTGGATAAATGGCCCTGTTTTCACCTGTGATGAGCAGATAGTAGTCTCCTGAATATTGTAAGCTCTCCCTTTAACTTATTTGAACCTTCTTCCAGGCTTCTCTGTGATCATGATACGTAACTTGGAAAGAATGAAATCGTTCTGTTATAAAGATTCTATAAAAGTATCATCATAATTTGCTATTACTATTTGTGGTGGAGTACCACTGAGAAGTTCTGCAGGAGTCTCTGTTCAGAGGATGGGTATCAGTGGCTGTAAGCAGCTCATCAATTATACAGCACATGCTATGCCTGTCTGCATTTTTATCCTATGCTGTGTGCATGTGAAGTCATTGTTGCTTTCCTCGAGGTTTAGTTCTCTGAATGGCAGCCACTTTACATTGTTTTGCCTTTTCTACCTAATCTGTTTTGGGGGAAACGAGTCACACACAACCTTGAGAGATCAGAACAGTATTGACTGTGAAACTCTTAACAAAATCAACAGATGGGAGTGGTCCTTAACATAGTGTTAAAATCACACTTCCGTTGTGCTGTGCATTCCAGAACCTAATACTCAGGGTAATTTCTACTTAAAGATCTTAAGGGAAAAGGTGAGGAGTCAGTGCTGAAACTGATTCCTAGGTTTGGCAGTCTCACCAGTTTGCACTGGGGCCCTAGGCATTGTGCAGATGCATTGTGCACATCACTTGTGCTCTCTGTTAATTTCTCTTTATGCAACAGAGAGGATAGTATCTATTATGGAATGTAAAGTGCTTTGAAGATTAGAAGTGCCATTCAAGTGCTTATAAATTATGCTGCATTCGTTGCAAGATGATTAGATTCACGATTCTGATTTCATCTCCTCATTTCAGGGTTGTTAAAAAATAAAGATCTACAGATAAGAAATGCTATCACAGCTTTTCACTAAAAGAAACATTTAAGCCAAGTAACTGGAAAACAAGAAGTATCTCTGGGACAAAGCAGAGATATCTGTATGCAGTCCTTAATATATGGAAAATGATAAATGTGCAATGTGGTCTCTGCAAAATGTAGGTTTAGGCTGAACTTCACTCTGCAAGACGGAAATTTTCTGACAGCTCTGTGTGAAAATGCATTTCAAGAACTAAGTCACTAGTCACTAAGGCAAGGTCCACACATCTTATGTTAAACTTACACAAACACTCTGCTAGCTGCAGAACAGTAAGTGTACTTACTGCAGGTGTAAGTATTGCCTCCAGCTTGCTTTCTGATAAAACCTATTTTTCGGTTTAGTAATTTTAGGCAGTTTGGGGGTTTCACTGTTAAGACAGGCCTTTCAAGATGTACATGGTGGACCACATCCTCAGCTGGCACAAGCTGCAATGGCTTCAGCAGAATTGCCAGTATCCTCTGGGCTGCTAAGCTTATCTCTGTCACCCAGTTTAGAGTGATATAAGGTGCATCACAATCCACAGCTGACGTTCTCAAACTTGAGAAGGGGTAAGTGGAAAAAGTATCGTCCTACTGTATTTTTTCCTTCACGCTGAAGCAGCATTAATCTCAACTGCCAGCCTATTTCCATAGTTAAGAGCTAGCTTTAGTCAAGTGCTAAAAAGAGACTGGGTATTGAGTAGTACCAATTTAGTGCTTATTGCTGCAGGGCCACTTGGAGATAGTGTTGTGTTATCTCTGTGGTTTCTGTGTGACATAATGATCTGTGCCACTGCATGTCAGATTAGAAATCCCGGCTATGTGGATCTTTTGTTCAACTATCAGCACTCTCTATGCTGGATACTTCTTCAGGTACCAGCAGAGCCAAGTCCTCCCCATTCCAGCTTGTGCACAGAAGCCAGCTGTAAAACAGAGATAAGACAGGTATCTTTAGCTGAGACAGTTGAGTATAGCATGCTGATTCAGCACCAACAAACACAGGATAGCTCTGTGTGCCATCCTCTGTGGCACAAAGCTGGTGATGTGTCTTAGCAAACAAAAGCAATGACACTATTTGCCCTAATTACACAAATCAGACAATATCATTACTGCTGCCTTTGAGCACAGTACTGAACTACTCTGCCTGTTACAGACTGGAACAACTACCCTTTCTGTTCTCCAACTGTAACAATGCATGACACCTAAAAAGAAAGGTGCAGAGAAAGGGTATTCAAAGGGTCAGAGATCTGAAACTAGTAACAGAAAGTAAAGAAAAATAACTTTCAGAATTTTATGGTGATGTACTACAGTACTTATTCCAAGATGGACTGATGGTAAATATCTGTTACCTTTTCTGCAGTAGAGTTTGCTTTGGTTTGCTTTCTTAATAATGCTTTACTTACACTGATCTAAACTAAAGATAATGTTCACTAGAACAAGTATTTACTGTGCCTTTGTTAATATGACTGAATTTCTCAATTATTTTATTACTTTACTGGAAAATATTCTACTCACACACACAAGACCCCTTTGCTTCAATTCCCTCAGGTCTAAGACCCATCACTACCTTAAATTACCATTAGAATAGCCTCTGTAAAGACTGTGTAAAAAATTATACTGAAGCAGGAATAGACTTGAAATTATGTGAAATGTTCTAAATCTACAGCATAATCATTGCCTATGTAAATCTTAAAATGCAACTGATGTAGAGATAAAAGAGGACCAAGGTGAAGTCTAAGTATTAGGAAAAAATAATACAAGTCTCCAGCCAGAGTGCCACCCTCTCAAGAAAAACATATTTTTCCCCCAAACTGTAGATCTGTCTAATGAGAAGTGATTCTTCTGCCATTTAGATTTTTGTTTCAGCATCCTAAAAAGAAGTAATTTATACTGGAAATAATGTAAAGTGATCTTTCCTTTATGAGTACACATATATGGTATTTCACTGTCTGTATTACTACATGGTCACTAGATATGATTAGACACAAGTGCAATAGAGGCCTATTTTAAAACATGTTTAGAGGTTTATTCTTTTGGGCTTTAAAATCTTTTACATATTTTAATGGCACTGGGTCACAAGGTACCCATGACCAATAATCAGGACAGATTAAACCCAGTGGGTGACTGTCATGTTTATACCCTCATTAGCATCTAGAAGAGCTCAGATTGCAAAATCAAGCTCATGCTTTTCATGTGACCTGTGGGAAAGGCAAGGCTCTCGTGGAAGAAAGACCATGTAAAGGTCTGAAACCAAGGGATGGCACATCTGCAGTCAAGGGTATGGTGTATCCCACTGGCAGTACATTCAGGATAGGCTTCAGCTTGGGGGAAATTCAGAGCACAGAGCTGAGGGAAGGTAGCTGGATCAGGGAAAAGGTGTGAAGCTAAAGCCACCACAGCACACTAGCAGATAGGAGTTTGAGAACTATTGCACCAAACTATTCAGCTTCAATTCATGTCAAAATAGACGTTACTGGCAAAGGCAGTCAGAAGAACCTTCCTGATCCATACTTACCACAGGACAGACAGTGGAATTAGACAAAGGCCTGCCGATAGAAGGAAGCTAAAGCCTGAAAACCATGCAACAGTAGTTGCATAGAGAATATTAAAAACTGAAATTGACATAGTGCCGGTCACAACTTCTAAACAGGCAATACAAGCAAACACAGCACCTGCCAAAAATAAATGGGCAAATTACAAACAAAACTAAATAAAACAAAAATCTCTTCAAAGTACTGAAGTTTTTAAACATTGTTCAAAAGATACACCTGTTGACAGTATTTTTGCAAGTATGCAAGTTACAAGCACTAGAGTATCATACTTTGCTATAAAAGTGTCTTCTGTGGCAACTCCTACAAAATGCTAGTTCCTCTAAATGAACAAAAACCCAACAAATAACACATTTTGTTGATGGAAAACCGTTTTTCTTTACTAATATTCTGTCACCATGCCTTTTTGCATTTGCTTATCACATGAAGTTTAACCTGTTTATCCTCACTACCTATGTTGTGCATATTTCTATCCTTCACCCCTTCCAGTTCTTCATTCCTACTTTTCTTGTTTCTTCCTTCTCTAATCTTCACTCTTATATGTGGAAAAGACTCATTCATCAAGGACTGCTGGTTCAGCTTAAAGCTGCCTCCTCATTTTTGGAAAGAAACAAACAACATATTTTGGACTGAACTACCCCTTTGGGGGTGGCAGTCTATCCTGTCAGTCTCTTGCTGAACATGTTTTCCCAAGCTGCATTTATAGTCACAAGACCATAACCAAAATCACACTAGGTAAGCAGAAAAGCATGACAAGAGGCTACTTGATTCCTGCATCAAACTACTCAAGTAGCCAAAGAGCTGAAGAATGGCAAGAAACTCAATACCAGAGGTGTATTTTAGCACTGTTAGTACAAAGAGTACTTTGTTTTAGTGTATGAAGATTAACCTTTTAAGAAAACAACTCAGGAAAATATTTCTAGAAATGATGTATTTCTAGAAATTTAGAAAATACACACTTCTCAAAAGCAAAATATGGGATATTAGAGCCATATTTTGAGGCCTGACATACTTCTTTCTGTGTTCCATAAGGAAAGGACTTTGAGAAGTATTATGTTACATTTCTTGGGATGTGTTTAGAAGCCCCGGCCTGAAGTTGGATTCCTGCTCCATAGCTGAGGATCAAAGTCTAATTGTTTCCAAGTGCTATGAATATTGACCACCTACTGCTTACCTTTCTAAATTAGTAAATGAGAAATTGACTAAAAAGCAGATGCATATCTTTCTCTGCATGCCAAAATCTTGTAAATGTAGAAGTCCTTGTGAAATCACACTTGTGTAAATCTCGAGCATTCTTCTGCTTCACGTTCCTCATGGTCTTTAATTTAGGAACAGTATTTTGTTCAAAAGTTGAAACTTGCAGTAGTTTTTAACATAATGATGTTTATATTAAATTCAGAACCAGAAGCCCTTAATGTCAAGACACAGATTCATGTTATACAGAACTTGAAAGAAAAGCTATCTTAAAATACCAATACAGATCTGTTTGTTTAAAGGTAATCTTTGTGCATCTCTGTTCTGAAGCACCATCTTATTTTATTGTTTAAAAACAATTCTACTTACCCTGTTCACCAGGGAGAACCACTTTTGACAGCATGGATCGGAGAACAGGTATAGGCATAAAGCAGAACAAAGATGGCACTCTCACTGTAAAGCAGCCATGAGACATTGAAGTAATTAAAACCCAGGATTTTACAAATACATTGCAACTGTATTAGTCATTTACTTTTGAATACTTAGTTCCCCAAATAGTAGAAGGCAACGGAAAATCAGACTACATGTGCACTGAGACAATTATCCAAGAACAGAGAAATTAATAAATCAAATCTATTTCTACAGCACTAAAACCAAATCATAAGCAAGTAATTCCATTGTTTCTCCACACAACTCATCTTTTAATCAAATCCTAGATCAGTCTGATCAACCATTTATATTTTACCTCTCTATGACCCTTTCAAGGTAGTAGGTGCAATATCCAACACCTGCATTCACTACAGATAACACAGCAGTATTTCATATACATTGTTGACCATGGAACAACATATTCTGAACTCACCTAAAAACATGAGCAGGGTAGTTTTGGCAAAGGCAGCCATGATCATTCCTCCAATGTAAGAAAACATCCCAATAAAGACAATATAAATGTCTTTGAGACATTTGGAAAATAAGTAAACTCCTAAAAAGCTGGTCAGCGAGACAGAAGTGAATGCAGCTGCTCCATATCCAATGTATACTTCATTCCAGCAGAGAGGCTCATCCAGTTCATACAGTGTAAAAAGCGAACTCCCACCCAGCACAGTAAACAAGTAAGTCATAAATGTAAAAAGTAACACAATTATTAAAATTCTTTTTTTATAAGGGGCAGTTTTAAAAAGCATGTACACTCCAGAAAATGTCTCCCTAAGAAGTTCTTTCCAGGATTCAGGTGCTTCATGCTGCAATTGAGATACGCCTGTGGTATCTTCCAGAAAAAATACAATATAGATGATATTAATGACATGGAGCAGAGATGCTATCACAAATGTCCATGCAAAGCCTATTTCTCTTAGAAAGTAGCCAGATGACAGTCCTGCCAATCCAGATACAACTCCAAAAATCAAATCCACTACAGCTATTCGTGTTGTTTTCTGCTTCTCATCATGACACTCCTCTGCTATGTAAGCAAAGCCTCCTCCAAGGAAAGTTGCTATACTCCCAAACATTCCAGTAATAAATGCAACTGCAAATAGGACAGAGAGTGACAAGGAAAAATATGATATTGCAGTGAAGCTAATACTAGAAATCAAAGCTCCCATTGATGGTAAAACTAAAGACCTTTTGTGTCCCTGGCGATCCCCATTAGCTACAATGACAAAGGCAACTGTAAGACTGGGAATGGCCCTAGTTAAGTCCAACTGCGTATTAAAAACAGAAGCTTTTTCTTGAACTTCCTGCAAAGAGAAAATAAAAATAATTGTAAATACTATAATACATTGGGGGAAAAAAATCTGTAGCAATATTACATACATAATTATTCGTATGCAATATAATAAATATGACTGTACATGTTTATAGATTATACTATTATAAAACATTATACATGCAATGTAGTTTTATAAGATTATATGACATTATGATATACTAGGCTATAATAAAATACATTGCATATTCAGACTTTTGTAATTTGATCGTCAATATTTCTTAAACATTCCCTGTTACATTTTAACCCAAAACTTAATGCTTAAGACAGTCTTACTAGTACTGCTGACAGAGAAGTTTCAATGCAGGCAAGAGAACGATCCTTTTGAGCAAGCACTTAACAAGAGCTGTAAGTAACTGCAGGTATCTCCTTAAATACAGGATATGGCAAAAGGACACTGGGCTATTTTAATAATGCTCAGAAATCAGTAGTAAGCTAGTCATTTATTAAAGAACACACCCCATGCTTCCTCCTCACAGGACATCGTTTTTACTCCCAAATAATTCTACTGAGGGAGTTACAAGAAACAATTCATTGACTAGAGCACACTATGCAAATAAACAGATCACGATTTGCTTTAACATCTGATTGTACAATCTTACTACTACTACTACAAGCAACAGTAACAACCAAAAATATGAAATACAGCTTTAAATATTATTCTGACTCACAGGTATGTGAATCAATGGACTTTGCAATCACTGTAAAGCTCTGGGTTCAGAAATCGTCCAAATCAGTGATGTCTCTACAGATACACCACAGCAGATAGTCACACAAAGAACAGCAGTTAACACTACAAAAATGAACTGTAAACATCCATTATGGGGAAAATTTCAGAGTTCTTTTTAACAGAAGTACAAAAATCAAGTGTAACTGAAAAAAACCCCATTTAACAGAGCATGAATGGCTGCAGAAAAAAAAAGAACTAAAATGTTTAATTAAAAAAAAAATTGTTACAAAGCCAGCTGCTAAAGGACACTCAGCATGCTAATTCAGATCTTGCTTTTAATGCATAGATGCAGACCCAACAAGACAGCAGCCACAACAGCCCTTTCAAAGACAACCACCTGTTCAGACAGCAGGGGAAAAGGAAGCAACTTTATTCATACAAACCCTCTATACTAGCTAAGATAAAGTTTCAGATGCAGAGAGTAAAGTCTGCTGAAAGTCTTCTTGGAGTTTTCTGAAGTAAAACACTGACGTGGGCAGGCATTGTGCTCTTCAATCAGCAACAGGTACAGTTGTGCAAGTCTGCCCACGCCCTTCTCAGCCTGTATTAAAGCCATGTATACTCCAGGTTTCAGGAGTTTCCTCTGAAGCTAACATAATCCTGACTGAGTAGCATCCAGAATGATGAAAACCCCCTAAAACTTACAGGAATGTATTTTGGGCAACTTTAAAAGCTGCTGAATACTTTATAAATTCATATTTGTATTTATAGCCAGAGGCCATGAATTTCTAGCTCAATCTCTTCCTTTGCTTACAAGATACCAGGTTTTATTACAAGAGAAAAATTCAACTGATCCTGATTTTCTCAAGGAAAGCCTTCAAGATCTGAAGTCTCTTTTGCTCCCTTCCCTTATGGTGTCTCACTGCCTTAGCATTCATGACATCCTGTCCTCTGGCCAGCAGTGCTGTTGCTCTCGAAGGATCAAAACCATGAAGACTGAACAAACTGAGATGGAAAATGTTATTCTGATCTTTAACTCCGCTGCTGCTGACAAAGAGAACTCTGTATGGTTGCAGACATCGCTTCTTTACTAGGACTGTTTTGTTCAAAGACATGAACATCAAACAACATTAAAAATAAAACTAAATGTTTAATATATCATCTCAACCCACATTAACCACATAATAGAAAGATTATTGCCAGACCATAATGAAGTGTAAAATTGAAGGAATGAAAAAAACTCCAAACTTGGGTGTCCTTGTTTTGGAAGAAGTTGTGCAACACTAAAAACATGAATGCACATCTAGGTACCACACATGACCATGAACTTGCAGAGATAAAAAAACTGATGTCTATTGAAAAGAAGACTACAGACATAAGTACAGGAAAAATCCATTTAGAGTGTAAGGCATGCAACTGCCCACTCTATGGTTTTATAAAGCCAAAGGAAAAGAATATAGAAAATGACAGATCAAACCTTCAGCCACTTCAAAATCACATAACTCCATTAAATAATCAATGGAACTGCATATATTTGAAGAGAAATGTCTAGTTTTTTAGTCTGCAAAATCACTCTACTCTGAAAAATTATGGTGGACAGAAATAGATATTAAAATTATCTATTTCAAAATGAAAATAATGAAAATGAAGAAGCAAGTAACTTATATAATGATTAAATTAAGAGGGAAGTGCAGCACCTGAGATTGAACAATATAAAGGACATGATAAACTCACAGGCTCATAAGATGAAATATTACTGAGTCACAAGAGGAAATGAATGGATTGGATAATAAATCAGTGGGATGACAAACAATGTTTAATGATTAATAATATAGCTCTGAGATATTAAAAAAGGATTACCAAGTTGCTGATCAGAATGCTTCAGTTTGTATTCAAATTACCTTTAAACTCATTTTATTATGACTATTTTTTTCAAAATGTAAAAAATAATTAATCTAAATTCTGCAAAGACTAATTTTTGAATAATATTCTACCTTTTATGCAGTCTCCAAGTGATTTTTGTCTTCAATTTCCTTTTACATTTTGCTTTGAAATAGGTGAGATTAGTATAAAGCTTCTTCATGCTCAGAACATAAGGACTTACTCCAAATTAACTGTTAACAAGGATATTCTTTTAAACATTAATGCCAAACAGGGCCTTACAGCAAAAGTTACAACATCTATAAACCTAATTCAGTTAGGAAGGTCTTGGAAAATCTGGAACACCTACTTTACACTTCCTTGCGAAAGCGTTTGGAATTAAGTTACTGGATCTACTCTTTGGCCCATACACAGGACTATTACTGAGCACAGAGGCCCATTTGCACTTAAATTAATGCATGGTTTTGAGCACTTAAATTGTTACGCTATGGTAACTAATGTGGTATAAAAATGCAGCGAGGCATCCAGACAAGAGTGTAATTGTTCTAAAGCTCATGCCCTACTGGCAATCATTGAAATGCAGGGAATGGAAATTTGGCAGGAAAGGGAAACTAAGAAGTTCTGTTGGCCATTATTCAACTACTGTCTTGAAGGACTCATGTTCTGAAATATCAACACACAAAAGACCTGTAAAGTGTGAATATGCCATCACATCAGAGATGCTATCTAAACTTTAGCTGAAATTAAGCACTCTGCTTCAGTGTTTTGTGAAAAGAAATATGAGGTCTTATATATTGAACCATAGGTGATGGCAATTTGAAAATCAAGTTGAATTTGAGGGTGTTGCTAAATGTAAAGCCGTATTTGAAACATAGATTTCTTGATGGGCTCTGCAATTAGAATTGTATGCTTAGAGAAAGTGGCCAGACACAGCATCAAACAGGAAGCTAATACTAAAGAAAAAACTTTTTGGGAGTAACATACAAGCATTACTCCAACAATAACTGGTAATTACCTCCATCGGTCAGCCCAGAAGCCATCTTGGACCACAGTTCTATTGGCCTTTTTATTTTCACATTCTTTCTACCAGCTTCTGTCACATGAGAAAGAACGTGTGCCACACTAAAAGTCCTCAATTATTTGATCACCTTCACTGGAAGCATGTACCATTAACAATCTCCTGTTACATGTCAAATGAGGCAGATAGACTCAGGTGTTCAGTCTTGCACATATGCACCACATCAGAGATTGAAATATGGGATGTGAGCAAAAATTTTCAAGTACCACCTTTTCAGCAGTGTAAGAGAATGCCAGCTGACTGTTTGTGTAAACCAAACTTCTGTGTAATTTATACAGTGAATCATTTACTTTTCTGACCCTACACTGGTTTCATCTTTCACTTTATCCAACCCAACTGACAGTTGTTGACAAGTATGGTTCTATAGCATCTCTTCTGAAAATATGTTCCCTCAGCTATTCCCACGTTAGACACAGAAATCATGTGGCCACCAAGTGTGCCAGAGCGGTGTACTGCTTCAGAAAAAAAAAACCCAAAAAAACAACATTCAAAAAGCAACAACCCCAAAACAAGAGATAAGCCTTCTGTTGGATCAGTGCCCCACTCAAACCCAAACCATAACCTGTAACTGCAGAACTGTGAGATACAACACCTGCGGTGAGAGGGGAAAGGGAAATGGAGAATGACCATCTCTTCTGCTAGCAGCTAACAGTTAGCTTTGCTTAAGCATAGCATTAAAACTGCATTGGAAGTGCAATGGAAGAGGTACCAGTCAACACTGAACTATGGAAAAGGGCTAAAAATGTAACTGACCGTGGGATCCTGTAATCTTGAAGTCCTTGTATTCCAACAAGGCAGACTAGTACTCTGAATGGCAAACCATCAACTGTATTTGATCATGCAAAGATCAGTTAATTTTTTTCCGCGTTATAAACCCACAAAATTTTATATTTTAATTTCCCCTGTTCCTCGTTCTTGTAATTCCTCTGAAATACAGATATTTTAAGCTAGATCCTGTTCCTCAGAATTACGGGGCATTTGCTAAACTTCACATGCTTACCAAGAACAGGAGTCACAGAGACTACGGGTGACCCACAAGCGCAACAGGCACAATGATCGTGGGAGGAGGAGCCTCCAGTTGTACCCGCGGTAATGTCAGCTCAATGCTAATTTGGTCCCCATCCTCTCAGACGGTTTTCAACTCTCACTAAAATACGAATTTGTCTCAGCATCTTCCTGAAGACAAATCTTTGTCTTTAAAGCACTATCACTACCTACAGCGTAACATTAGAGCGAGGAGACGGTGAAGTGAGAGCAGGTTACAGAACTGTGGCTTTCCGGAGAATTAAAGCTCAAGGTTATAAAACAGGATGTTTTACTGAGGGAGCACCTCCTGGCTGCAAGTTTATTTACAATTATTATTCCTCCCCCGCCACTTGCCTTCTGTTTGATATAAGCCGGGCTGCTCTTATTCTGCTCGCAGTGACTGACATTGTTGCTCACGAAAGTAGAGTTGTACTCCTGCTCCCACAGCCGCCGGTAGATGAACTGCTGCACCAGCGGGGTCGTCAGCGAAAACGCAAAAATGTAGACGAAAATGACGGGCTCCACGCACAGAACCTTCCTCATTTCTGGGTCTGGGCTTCAAGCCCTGCGCCGGAAAACAAACCGCAGGCGCTCAGCAGGTGAAAGCGAAACACCCGAGCGGCGACCGGCACGGCGACAGCCCCATGCAGGGGGGGACGCTCCACCAGCCCCGTCCCGGAGCGCAGCGGCCCCGGCCCGCCGAGCCCCGCCGGGCTGTGCCCTGCGCACCG